>CAHIKZ030005362.1:2257500-2315000 GCA_903632075.3 Acanthosepion pharaonis
AAATCAAGGAAAAAAAAACGAGTTGATGACGTATACAAAATAAGCGCATTCGCTTTTTAACGAGGTCTATGCCGTATTCGTATCAAAATTAGGATGCTTTTCTCCGTTGGAAGTTGCATAATTAAAAGAAAAATTAGTAGTTCCAACAAATGATTTATTTCATGGATATATTTCGACTAGCTGTTGCATGGAGCTCGCTAAAAAGCGTATGCTCTTACTGTGTATTTCATTTCTTGATTTCAGTTCTTAAGCGTTTCCAGATTCTTTGCATGTTTTACTCAAATTGAAGGAGTGACGAAGACTAGCAAAAACTAGTCGAAATATGTCCATGAAATAAATCATTCGTTGGAACTACAAGTTTTTCTTTTAGTTATGCAACGAGCAATGGAGACAAACATCCTAACACGGATAACATTCCTGATTTCATTAGTTTTCAACTCGATATCTATGCCGATGACACAACTATTTGCTGCTGTCTTAACAGTAAGTCCGATCGGTTCGACAAGATCAAATTGGCAGATGATGTAAAAAAATTGACCTACTATCTCTTGTTAAAGAGGTCACATAAGTGACTTGTTAATTTTTACGCTTCAAAAACAAAATAACTCTTTTTTAATCATCTGAGAGAAACCTTTTTACCTTCCATAAGCATGGCTGATGTTAACATCCATGAGCCTTACTCACTGCGAGTCATTGGATCAACGTTTTCAGCTGATATGAAGCGGGAAGATATATTGAGTTAATTGCTAACTTAAAAAAAACTCAACAGAATGCAAAAGCACTGGACGGCCGTTTCGTCCTATATTTTGGACTCATCAGCAGTGCGCATCCACTACTGAGAATTGAAACTGGACAGTTACATTGAGAGGTAAACGTCATACGAACTGTACTAACAGGCTTCGGGGACGAAGAGATAGCGAACTAGACCCGATATTGTTTCGCTCATTCACAAATTCCGTGGTAGAACTCATCCAAGTCCTTTACCCATAGGACTGTGCCTCCAAGGGCCACTACTACTATCACCAAGCCGCTCCACCCAGAGCATTAGAAGCCGGTTCAATCAAGGATAGAGAAAATGATAGAAATTAAGGAGGATTTGAGATAATTAAGTAATTCATCGAGTCTAGAAGAAATCTCAACAGAATGCAAAAGCACTGGACGGCCGTTTCGTCCTATGCTTGGGACTCCTCAGCAATCTGCATCCACTACCGAGAATTGAAACCCGGACAGTTACATTGATAGGTAAACGTCATACCAACTGTACTAACGATATATATATCTTACTAGGTCTATATTTTCTTTCTTTTTTCTTTCTTTCTTTCTTTCTTTCTTTCTTTCTTTCTTCTCTCTCTCTCTCTCTCTCTATATATATATATATATATATATATATATATATATATATATATATATATATATATATATATATATATATATATATATAATTAATTGCCTCTGGTTATTTTTTTTTCTCTCTCTATATATATATATTGGCAAACCCAAATCTATATATCGTAAGAATCAAATCATTGACTAGGTCTAGTAAGCTGTAGAACAATTTTGAACACGTACTGCTGCAAATAAATAAGGGGCAGTTTGGAAAATCGACAAATGTACTCCAAGTCGGATAAAAGGCACTGAAGCCAGAAGATCACAGCGATAACGTATAAATACGTGGCAGTTCAAGTTTGATTTAAAAACGACTTTTAGTTAAATTTTCTTTTTTAAGTGAACAACAACGCATGTTTAGATATAATTTATATAAATATACCTGATCGTACGTTTTCGACTATATTCTCCCAAACATCATAAAATAACTGCAGACGTTCTTATTATATTTTATATTTTATACTTGGTTGTCTTGCGTTTGGCATTTGAATACTGATGACATAACACAAGCAATGAAATAAAAGCGTATTTCTTTAAAGGTTAATTATGCTTCCACTCTTAAAAATCAGAAAAAAATGATATAGAATTCGAATTCATTTCGATAGGAATTGTCTCTGGGTTCAGCTTTTTATTAGATGGCTGGAATCGGCTTTTCGACATGCTTGTTTTCATAACTTATTCAACAGAATTTCAAATTCGCTTTTGGCATGCAAATCTATATTGTTCTCCTTACATCACGAAACGCAAATAATACTGACAACAAAGTCATAAATTTTAAGCTCGGGCTCCATCAGACAAAAAGGATTTAGATTACGACTTCGACTTGATGAAAAACGAAGTCGTCAGACTGACTGCTCTTGACTATGTTTTCGTTATTTCCTTCGTTCACTTCTTATGCATCATAAATGAAATTCCGGAAATGATTGCTATTTCCGGTTTGTTAAGTCGTCCAATATTTAATGAGACTATTTGAATTGAATTAGTCTGCCAGGGAAATGATGTTCAGTTTGCAGCGATAAAATTTTGGTTAATTTATGAGTAGATTAATTACATTCTTTTTCTAAATTACATCTTTAAATTATGTTATCTTACATGCGATGGAAGTAAAGTAAACTTATTCACCTTTAACAGAATATTATCTATTTCCCTTGTGATGTTCGTAATCTTATTTTAACATACTTGTCTTTTGAGGAAGCTTTTATTATATCACCGTTATAGTCATCCAATTTAAAATGGAAAGGAATTAAGTAAAATAAATAAAAATACTGTGTTTTTGTGTCTGTATTTCTATGATGATAAGCTATCTCTACTTACATAATTTACAGACTGACTTTAACTTTCGAAGTCTTTCAAAATTTTCTAATTCCAAGGGAGAATTTGAGCCTGAACTATGCAGCCTTCTTCTGGCATTTTTAAATACTTAGGTTTCTTATAAGGTTTCATCTTTGATAACTGAACTTAATGAATTTGAGCGTAGTAATACATTAACTTACGTGCTAATCCCCTTGGGAAATATAAATCCGCTTCCTCTCCTCCCAGCTATGTGTAAATTGCAGGGAAGATCGGCTTCTATAGCTTTGGATGGCAACTGGTCTAACGCAGAAAGAAATGGCAACCTATTGCGGGGAAAAAATAACCGCCTCCATGTATCGAAAGATACATGATATCCTAAGCGTGTATTAAACATGGACCATAATAGATAAAAAAATAAACCGTAGACGTGTTTGGATGACCCAGGACTCATTCCCAAAGCTGGGCAGAGTATTGCGAGACAGGAGAATATCTTTGGTAACGAAGAAAAGAATACTGATCTGTTACGTGACATTTATCCTTCTTTACGGCAGTGAATATTGGACGATTTCCTCAAAGATGAAGAAAAGACTCGAGGCGACGGAGATGTGGTTCTATAGAAAGTTGCTAAGGATATCATGGACCGATCCCGTGAGTAACAATGAGGTCTTAGAGAGGATGCAATCAAGCTGAAGTTCCTGGGACACATAATGAGGAAGGTGGGACTGGATAATCTGAAACTCACGGGTCGAATAGAGGGAAAGAGAGACAAGAGAAAACAACGTGTGACATACCTCGCGGCCTTAAGCAAATGGATGACACAATGTGGTCTGGGTGAGGTGGTAGAGGGAAGGAACATGTTGAGAGCTGCAAGAGATGAGGTAGGTAGAGAGCCATGATCGCCTACGTCTTGAAAAGACATGGCACATAAAAAGTTAAGATTTTTTTCTTGTGCTCTTTGATCATAATATCTGGGCGATTAGCTTTGATTGTTCTATCCTTCTTTAAATGTTAGAAGATTTCCTCTAAGATGAAGAAGAGACTAGAGGCGACGGGGATGTGGTTCTATAGAAAAATATAATAGACCGAGCGTTTGAGCAATGATGAGGTACGCAACAAAGGTGCTTATACTTAACATCAGGAAGAGGCAGCTGAAGTTTCTGGGGCACATAATGAGAAAAGAAGGCCTGGGGAATCTGATACTCACTGGTTTAATAGCGGGAAAGAGAGACAAGGGGAGAACGACGTATGGCATACCTAGCAGCCTTAAGTAAGTAGATGACAGAACATGGCCTGTGGGAGGTGACAGAGGGAAGGAACTTGTTGAGAGCTGCGAGGGATAGAGGGAGGTGGCGAGTCATGATCGCCTACTTCCTGAAAGGACACGGCACATACAAAAAAATAAATCGGCTGGATTGCGGTGTTGCATAATCGGTAGGAAAGATAAATCGGATTGCCGAGTTCTAATTCCAGTCAGGTTTGTTATATTCACTTCCGCACAAGTACCCTTGGAAAAGGTATATCTCTTCTTCCCTTATCTATTGGATGAATAAAAGGACAAACTAAATATTATAACAGTGGATGAAAACCAGACTACTGTACAAACAAGCGACAATCTTCTGCGGGAAAATCTTCTACCGAGTCAGCCATGAGGCGAAAGAGACATGATAGCTCGAGCGTCTATCGCGTGTGTCACATAACTGACTAAATCGGCAGCTAGCTAACTCCGTTTTACTTTTAACCTTGCTAAATATATCCTTAAGTTATATGATAATAGTTACTCCTTACGCACTTGCCGCCTATGAAAATACACCAGAACATTGTACTTAGCTTTCAATTAAAGTCAAAATGAAATCTTCAAGAATGGTTTTCCTTTTCAAAAATTCATTTTAAACCTTAGGTATCGAAAATTTGCACCGAATTTGTGGAGATACCTACTCAAGAAAAAGTAATACTAAGAATTTATTCTTCATTGTTAAAATGAAAAAAGAAAAAAAAAAAGAAATATTCTTAAAATTATTGTTTACCATGAAGTCTTGTAAAATTAAATTGAATGAAAGAAATTATTAAGCCGCGAAATAGGGTTTTTAACAAATTATTTTTCCAAACAAATCAGCTTATTCAAATTACATCGACTAGTTTGCAAATTGAATGAAACGTAGAGTTTGTAAATCTCGACAAAATGTGTTACTGATAACTACAACAACACTCACTACTGCGAAGAGTTCAACCTCTTAATTTCCCGTGAAATGGAACCTTCAGAATATTTTATAAATGCAATATCAATCGTCATTTTCCCTATATTTGTAATTTGATCACTTTTGTTGCCCTTTCGACGTAAAAACACCCTCTGGGTCTTTTGTACTCTCGATGAAATTACTTTTAAAAAAAAAATTATCTCAGTATTGATAGAATTGTGTAGATCTGTATGCAGTGTGCGTTAGTCTTTGATTGTTGAGTTTTTTACGCGTCAATTGATGTGATGGTACCCTTTGCAAATATGTTACGTTTACACGAGTGGTCTTATGGTATATTTACCCGGCCTCCTCACTAATGATGGATGTGACCCAAAGTCAATTTACCGTGGGTAGCACCATACGCATACTTATGCATATGGGCCCAGGACAAAAATCTTTGTTTTTTGCTCTGTCCCCGCGACTAGTGTCACGCTGGAATCTGTTTTACACAGACCCGCCCTTTTTTTTTTAGCGTAATGAAAGTTGGAATGTCCGAAACTGAGCAGCTTCTCCCATCTAAAATGAGGAGAAAAATAGCTTCACTTACAGCAGAGGGGCGATAACGATGTCTCGGTAACCCTCACTGGCAAAGGTTAACACCTGTGCCAGGTGGTTTTATTGTACCGTCACGTTTTGCGTTTGTGCTTTTTTTTATCATGGACACAATGCAATGAGCCATCTCTGCTCATTTTTCATTGAGCCATTCCTTTTCTGCTCGCTTTCATTTGCTGGAATTCTTGCTTGTTTTCTTTTTCATCATGACAAGTATTTCATCTGTCGTCCATACTTTTTTCTTTGATCAGTTGTCCTCGGGGTATCATTAAACCTGCTCTTAACGTGATCCCCTTGGAATTTCTATTCTCATTTATGTTGTGTTTAACTCTGTCAGTATGGATCTTTTTGCAATTCGGATCATTCAGAAGGTTTTCATATTGTAAATTGGGGACTACTATGTTTATCATTAATCTCCGTAGTTTTATTCTGAGATTACATATCACTGGAAGTTGGTTAGTCCCATTTGGTTATATTTTACGATGTAAAATTGCATTTTTGGATCTCTTATTGTTTGTTCTGTATTCGATTTCGCTATTCCTTCGTCCTGCTGGCCTTTATCATGTCCATAGAAATTGGGAAACTTTTCAAAATAAGCTGTTGTCTAAGACGTGATTTTTTGTGTGCCTAAATTGGATTAATTTTTCCGCGTGCATTACGGGATTCCATACCGAATTTGCTAAACTCTTTTTCATCTCCCAATCTCACTATGTGGCATTGAGATTTCACTTGAAGATTATAATTTCCTGTGATTTGTAACTAGCCTAAGGGTTGTCTAACAGTAAAACGTTTCATTTTCAACTACTTTCCTTCGTCCTGCTAGTGCATATAATAATTCTATGGATACATTAAATATCATCTCTTTCAATTCAACTAAATGCTTCCTATCAGATAATTTACACTATCTCTAAAAAATTTTTTTTCTTGTCTTGGTCTAGGGTAAGTCCTAATCCACTCTCAGTTTTCGTTCTGCCTGTATATATAACCCTGTGGCACTATTTTCACATACTGCATTAAACGTACATTTTTTTTAAATGTTCATAAACTTATCCCGCGATTTCAAGTTGATAAAAATAAAGCCGCCTATAATCTTCGCCGCAGCTGCTATATATAGAGAGAGTAATGGATAGCAGCTTGGATTGCGGAATCAGAGAGACGAGTTCGAATTCCAGTCGAATACATTACATTCACTTACGCGCCAATACCCATTGGAAATGTATGAATTTTCTTCTTCAGCCTCCAGCTATGGTTAAATACCAGGAAAGAGTGGGTTCTACAGACTTGGATGGCAACTGGTCTAGGAGAAGGACAACTCTGAATTCCAAACCTGTCGAGGTTCGTTTGGGGAAATTGTGGCACGTAGTGCACTAGATTTCTGTATTCTACCCTTCAAAAAGTGTGGATGGTTCTGCACAAAAACTTCACACTATAATCATATCACGTGTGCTTTTGTCGGGCTATCGGTTCATAGAAACTGAGTTGCTTGACACTTTTTTTCCCAAAATGTACGCTTTTTCGTACAAAACATTATCAGAAGTATCGTTACCGACTTAGTATAATATTAATGAGATTCGGGGAGGAAACGATGAACCACGACTAAAATACTATTTAATGGGAAAAATATGAGGGGAAGGAAATGACAAAAAATAAAATAAATATTTAAAATGAGTATAAAAAGGAAAATAAAGACACACGATCCTCCCGATAAAGAAATAGGGTTTATAAATTTATCTTTCTGTCTGTACACAGATGGTCGGCGTAATTTTTTATATATATATATATATATATATATATATATATATATATGTGTGTGTGTGTGTGTGTGTGTGTGTGTGTGTGTGTGTGTGTGTGTGTGTGTGAAAATATATAGAAAATAGGAAAGAACTGATTAGGTAAATAATCCAAACTACTTTAGTATGTTAGTTATTATTTTTTAAAGATAGTGCTCGATACAAAAGTAGAGCATAAATATAATTATTTATTTAAAAATATGATTCCAACACGCTACATAAGAGGTCTCATGTTTCAAAACATTGTTTAATAGATTTTTATTATTTAGAAATGTGTAGTTTTTCATGTAGGCATAAACACCAAAATTAAAATGGAAAATTATAAACAAAACTATAACTTGTAAAACTTGAGATGACCATGCCCTTTATGCCTACATGAAAAACTACACATTATTAAGTTTCTAAATAATAAAAATCTATTAAACAATAGACATGAGTTAACGGTTTTTTGCCGACATCATCAAATTTTTGCATTGAATAATTAGCATAAAAAATAAAATAATTTTTGAAATCCATATTCCTAAAAAATAGTTTAAATACCCTACAAAAAAGATAACCCTTTATGAAGTAGTCAAAAAAGAAATGTTACGGAAGCTTTTTTTTATATATACACAAAACCCTTTCAGAAAAAAATAAAATAAAAAAAATAAATAAATCTCCATAGACATGTAAACCAGACTAGGCGAAATCATCTTCCGCTTTAAATTTAGACACCCCAACCTTACCCTGACTTGACATCTGTGAATGTAACTCTATACTGATACAAATTATTAACACCTTCCACCCCTTTTTATTTAAACAATCGCTCTAGCCGTTAGCATAGAAATTTTGATTTCAATAATGAATATCCTATTAAAACACGAAAATTTCAGAAATAAGTTATTCCCAAAAAAATTTCGTTTGAAGATGGAACAGAGCTTACTTTAATTCACTTTAATTCAAATAATTATATTGAAGTTTTCGGCTCTTGTTTTGAAACATGAGACCTCTTATCTAGCGTGTTGAAATCATATTTTTAAAAAATAATTATATATATATATATATATATATATATATATATATATATATATATTACAATGGTGGCGTTTTCCGTGAGTAAAAAAGAAAAATGAGTGACATATTAAAAATGTCATTAATATTGATTTTCTTTACTTTCAGTTTTCGAGTCGATAGATATAATTCATCAAAATAAGTAGAAAGTCAAAGATTTGTTTGCAGCTTATCCAAGATTTTCCGATCTGAGGAAGCCTTAAATGGCGAAATGCATTATCGGATCTATTTTGGAACTAGTATATTTTCTTGAACTTTTCCAATTTTCTAAAATTCTAAACGTTGTCGGGAACATACTGTCGACACAGAAAACTTATAGAGAGTGCTGGAGTCTATAACTGATATTATATATGTCGAGTTTCGACCCCGGCTTGAAACAATCAGATGCCTATTCACACTGATGAGCTGTGATACAGCGAAACAATCTTTCTGTGAATTTGTATACACTCGTTCGCCAACTGAGCACTATGGAGAAAGTGAATTTTTAATGGCATGTGCTCTTACTTAATGGACAGCACTTCGTCAGAATTGATCGCCATGGCTGCTGGTTTAGCGTTTATATACATTATGTATATAATGCCATAAAAGATTCCCTTTCTCTGTCTTGCGCTGATAGCTTAGGTGTAGAGCCTCTGGCTGATGCTATATCGATCCCGGCTTGAAGCAATCGGATGTCTAGCCACAGTAATTATTTGTGATTCAGCGAATCACCCTGTCTCTGCATTATATGTATATATATAAGATGCCTCTGTGAAAGTCACATTTTTGAATTTCGTGTAACTATACATTTCGCTTTTGGTTATCATCACTAGCCTTGATAAAGTCGGATGTCGAAATGCAACGGAAAAACTAAGAAGTGTTTAACGATTGTCTATTTTATTAAATTTGTCTTTTCTACAGATATATTCAGAGCACTTTCACACATTGTCGACAAAGGGAAAAAAAAGGTTACTTATATATATATATATATATATATATATATATATATGGATTATCAAAAAAGCATAAACCGAACATACCAAGAGACCTATCATATCAGGGATAGGCAGCGCTCCACATAAAATAGCCCGCAAACTAAGCAGAATTTTAACTCCACTTCTCGGCCCTATTAGTCCATCACACATAAATAATTCAGGCGACATCCTAAACAAAAAAAAAACCCAAAAAAAAACAGACAGTCGAAACAAATATATGGCTAGTTTAGATATAAAACATCTCTATACAAACGTCCACATAGAGAAATGCTTAAATCTACTAAAAAAACACCTAACAAATGCAAAAATTAAATTACCTCCATCTACACATAATATCATTAAAATTTGCCAACTAATTACAAAGCAATGTTTCTTTACTTTTAATAACCAACATTGCAGACAGAAATATGTTTTACCAATGGGATCTCCTCTCAGCGGCATTCTTGCTTGTCTATTTTTACAATTCCTAGAATATGACTCATTGAAAAATATTATCCGTACAAACTCTTCATATTTCAGATATATAGACGACTTATTATTAATATTTCCAAAAAACACTAATTTAACGGATCTACTCTCCAAACTAAACAACATTTAACCTACAATAAACTTCAATTTCGAAACTGAAACCAACTTCACTCTCCCGTTCATGGACATTTGTTACATAGAAATAATAACGTACTCAATTTTGACGTTTAAAGAAAGGCTACAAACAAAAATGATCTTATCAGTTTCTACTCAAACCACTCTTCTAAAATTAAATCTGGAATTATTATAGGTTTCTATCTAAGAGCATTAATAATCTGTAGTCCCCAATATCTACTTAAAAAAGAAACATATATAGAAAACACATTCAAAAACCTACAATACCCATATCATTTCATCCACAACACAAGAAGAAAGACATACAAAATATACAACCGAAACAAAACTAATAGCATAATCCGCAATACTAAATTACATGAAAACAGATGCATAATACTACCGACCAATTCTGTCACGTCCACTATCCAGAATAATCTATCCCATCTAAATAATCTTAGAATAGTTACAAACACTTCCAAAACTATTATGGATATACTAAGATCTTCAAACACTAACAGAAGTAATATTTCTGAAGCAGGCATTTATAACATAAATTGCCAAAATTGTTCCTCCCAATATATTGGAGAAACAAGTAAAAAAAAACGCATTTATGAGCACAAAAGTGATATCACAAAAGACAATGTAGATAATGCACTAGTCATACATACAAATAAATTCAACCATAATTTTGATTGAAAAAATGCTACACTCATAAAAAAAAAATAACTCACTCAGAAGGAAAATTCTAGAGAGTGCCGCCATAGAATATTAACAAAATATTAATCTACGCCCAGGATTTTTCCCTATTTCACCTTTCTTAACAAAATTACTGCTCTCCCAAACAAACGTACACAACAATATCGTAAAATCAAAAGAAAATGGTTGAATCTGTCAACACAGTTATAATAGCAATATTCTCCACATGTGACAATAACTGACGCTATTTTCAGTTAACAATATGAAAATAGCGTTCTCTACATGCCTCCAGTTGCTAAGAGCATTCTGTTTTTTGTTATTATTAGTTACGTTCTTTAATTAAATTTATTTCGTTTTTTGCTTTGATAAAGTCCACATTGGACGAAACGCGTCAGCAATAACTACAGTTTTCCTATTGTCATTTATATTTATAAATTTTGTCTTTTAATATTGTCTTTTCTACAGGGTAACTCGGTAAATTTTCATATATATATATATATATATATATATATATATATATATATATCAAGTATTTGGTGCAGTTTAATTTTATCAGAATGAATTATTCATACAAAAAGTAAATTAGCAAATTTAATGAGATAAAATGCCGAAATCCCTTCGCTAACTAAATTTAAATACTGCATTAAACAAAACAAAAAAACAACAAAAAAAACACAAGGATCATAACATTCATCGAGTGGTTAATAGGTTAATGCATTTTTAAAATTTTGTTAGCGAAGTGAATTCGGCATTTTATCTCATATATTTATTAATTTACTTTTTATGTGAATGATCCATTGTAATATATATATATATATATATATAGTGTGTGTGTGTGTGTGCGCGCGCATAATTACACGTTGCTAATATGATGACGTCAGAATGCCACATTCCACCACAAATGATTCATTATCAGTGACGTTTGTTCATTCATAAAGCTTTATCACATTACGTGTTTGAAAATTCTAAATATATGAGACATATCAACTGGCATCTGAAATATGGTGCCACCATCTTGCAAATGAGCCTTTGTTTCTGATTATTTAATGGGCCTAATTTTTTTTTTAAATAGGTATATGCAGCATGAGTTTTTCCAAGATGGAAAAATGCTACAATCAGGAACTCGAAAACCTGAAAGACCAGGTAAACGTTCAAACAAAGCGGTTAGATATCCGTGAAAAACAAGTACAGGTCCTGGACGAGGAAAACCATTACTTGAAACAGGTAAACAATTCGCTCAGGGAAGAAGTCACCAATTTGCAAGAACACTTGGAACAAGTTAGTCGTTACAACCACGAGAGACTGCAACAAAAGAACAAAGAAATCGAGTCTCTAACGAATAGCAAGAAAAACTGTCCCTCTAATAAGACAAATAAATATGGTAGAATAAAAAACAAAAGATTGAATCGCGAAAACAATGATAGATATACAGGAAAACCGGATGTTAATATTTGTAAGCCGGAAAAGGATTATCAAAGAAATACGTTGCAAGAAGTTAATAATATTCAACCGCCAATTTTAATGGATAAGGGTTATCTTCCCGTTTTCGCAGGAAGAAGAGAAAATATATATGAAAAGATCTGGAAGGAGAAAGATTCGATTGAAGAGAAGAAAAACGAGTTCTTGTTAAAAGGGCTCATAATAAAGGCGAAATACTTATATCGGGCTAGGTTGGACATGCAGAAGATTGACGAGAAAACAAAGGAAAACCTACTTCTGAAGCAGAAGTTAGAGGCATATCAAGATATAAATCAAAAACTAGAAAACGAATTAGCCAAACAACTACAGAACGTAACAATTCGTAAACTAAACGTTTGTCGACGGTTTCGTGAAGAGACAAATGTGTACTTTTGGCCAGACCAACAACATACAGTAAATTCGTGTTTGCCAGTGGCTCAGACTTTAAACGGCATACACTCAGACTCTGATCTGGAATTCGATGAGAACCGCCATGATGCACTTGCAAATCCCATCGTAAATTCTACAGAGCAAACGGATCAGTTATGTCCTCAGTGCGGGTATCAGTTTAATCGGAATTTTTTAGGATTGTATCAGGTGTTTAAGCCAATACTTCCTGTGAAAACGCATTCTGGTGCAAATTCAGAGAAACTTGCCAAATACGTATCAATGGCGGTGTCTTTGAAACTTCGAAATTTTAACAAGGCCAAGCAAGCCAAAGAGATTATAATAAAGTTGAGAAGAAAACTCGGTGTGCTGCAAGAGAAGCTTCAACAATACCGGGCATCTATCAGCAAAATTGAAAGAGAAAGGGACTTGTATATTCAGTTTACTGCTGAAATATGCAGACAAGCCTACCATCTTTTTGAGAATTTAAAACTGGATTAATTCCATGATTGTGGACTTCCAAGATAATTTCAGGATGTTTTTTAACAATGGAATAATTAGTATTCAGGAAAAAAAAACTTTCAAAAATAAAGTTTTTATTTTTTAATAATTCTGATAAATCATTGTTAACGCAATATTCTTTCTCTAATTTTAGGGATTCTTTTTTTATTGGAAGGAGTTCAGTTAATTGTATGTGTTCTTAACTTACATAGATTGCTGTTCACAATGGCACCGATTTAGGCAATCTTTTATTTTTACATCGGAAATATTTATTTTCATACGCATATGCGTCCTGTGTCTAACAAAAAAATTACTGATGCTCAAAAATATTATATGCGGGTTATAAATAACACACATGGTGATGATATGCCGTAAAAAAAACCAAACTAAAGCAACTCATAGAAGAACTATCATGGTTCTTCAGCATACAAAATATATATATATATATATATATATATATATATATATATAGTCGACTCTCCCGTCGAATTCGGCGTATGAGGGTCAAGCAGATCAGTTCCTTGAAAACTGACAGTCCGACAACGGCACATGAGATTTGATTATAGTTGTGAAGGTTTCTTGCAGGACCATCCACAGTTTTTGAAGGGCCGAATTAAGAGACCTGGTACACTAAGTGCCACAAGGTCCCCAAACGACCCTCCACAGGTTTTGAATTCAGAGTTGTCCTAGACCAGTTGCCATCCAAGGCTATAGAACCCAGTCTGTCCTGCTATTTTACTCATGGCTGGAGGGAGAAGAAGAGGATTCACACCCTTCTTAAGGGTATTAGCACGTAAGTGAATGTAATGGATTCGACTGGAATTCGAACTCGGCTCTCCAAGCCGCTATCCATTAGTCCACCGTGCCCTTTCCCTCTCTCTTTTTTCTCTCTCTCTCTCTCTCTCTCTCTCTCTCTCTCTCTCTCTATTTATATATAGTATATATATATATATATATATATATATATATATATATATATATATATATATATATATCGGATGCCCCGCAAAATAAATACCAAAAAAAAATGATGTCATTTAAAATGTGAATATCTGAATAACTATATATCCCAGGCAAACGAAATTAAATAGGCTTCATGTTGAAGCAGAAATACTTTTTTCAAAATTCGAAAAAAATTATTCAAACGGATGTAGATATTATAAATCACAAAGCGCACCGCTTGTAACACGACACACGTCAAGTCGGTAGTCCAGCTTCTGCTAAACACGTTGTAGTATGCATTGAATAACATTCTCCAGCGCCCCAAGTATTCTCTGCTTACGATCCTTTAGGCCTGTAGGAATAGGGAGATATAGACCTGTCCATTCACATAGATCCATAGAAGAAAATTACAAGGTGCCATTTAAACAGGGATATTCCTCTTAGATCCTCACTGAGATAAGTTGGCGCCCTCAACTTAATTAGTTTTTACACATTTTATTAAAACTGGAGAGAATTTCTGCGAGAATTATTCATGCTATTAGACTACAAAATTATCTCAAATTTTGGGTGCATCCCCACTCTTACTCTCCCCCCCCCCATATATATATATATATATATATATATATATATATATATATATATATATATATATATATATATGTAATTTTCTGGTAAAGCGCTGACGAGAATTGTCGAGATTTACAAACTCTAGGTTTCGTTCAATTTTGCAAACCAATCGATGTAATTTGAATAAGCTGATTTATTTGGAAAATTACTTTGTTAAAAAGCCTACTTCGCGGCTTAATAATTTCTTTCATTCAATTTAATTTTACAAGACTTCATGCTAAACAATAATTTTAATAATATTTCTTTTTTTTTTCTGTTTTCATTTTAACAATGAAGAATAAATTCTTAGGATTACTTTTTCTTGAGTAGGTATCTCCACAAATTCGGTGCAAATTTTTGATACCTAAGGTTTAAAATGAATTTTTGATAAGGAAAACCATTCTTGGTAAGATTTCATTTTGGCTTTAATTGAAAGCAAAATGATTAAATTTATTATTTCCAGTAAATACAATATTCTGGTGTATTTCAAAGAGAAATTAGATCGGAATCTCAACATTTTGCCATTTTCTTATTTTTTAGAAATTTGTAAAGAAAAATTTATCGGTTTTAAAAATCATCCAAAAATAAAATATATTTTTGTGATACGTTATTTGGGTAACATTAGAAAATTTCAAGTTAAATTAAGCTGATTTTAAATAAACATTACTTATAGCATAAAAAAGTAATTTTACAACCATTTCTTAACGACGGGTCTTACTTTTACGAACGAAAAGTGAAAACATTTCTTTTTTTTTGTTTTTAACTATCTTGTAATTTTTTAGAAATTAACATATTTTCAGCATTTATCTAGTATTCTATCGACTTTTAGTTACGTTTGAAGATGCTTTATGAAAAACTAAAAACATTTAAAATGCTATAAAATCTTCAAAAATTAATTTTAAAATTTAATAACAGATGAAATTAAAATAATGATAAGTTAGCAAGAATATTAACACTTTGGTCTGGAAATTTACTTTAATAATTAAAATATTTTTTAATTATTAATAGTTAATAAACTTTAATAAATATTAGCTAAAAACTTTTTTCTATTTTCTTACATCCAAAAATTGTGAAATCTCGTTGCTAAAAACTATTCAAAATTAATTAAAAAAATGAGAAAATTAATTTTAAATATGAATGAAATAAATTCTACAATAATTAAATTTATTAAAGATTAGTTTTAATATTAAATAAAACGCATTTATCAAAATAACGGACATTAAAATGAATAAAATGAAAAAGTAAAAACTACTAACAAAAAAATTGTTTATTCTTGAAAAAAGTTAAACACAAAAATACTCAATTGACCCAAACTAATATAAAATAAGAATATTTACCGAAATAGAAATTGTGAAATGTAAAAGTTACTTTAAATTTTAATTTTTCCATCTGAAGGGATAATGTGGAAAACCTGATGAAACGTAAATATCAATGAATGACGAATTACAGACAAGCGAATTTCCCTGTAAAGGGAGACATATCCTAGAGCACGTGACCTTTTGATCATAATTACATGTTTAGGCTACCATAGATGAATAGATGATTAACGTAAAATAATAAAAAAATAAAAAATATTTAAAAACATAATATTAACTATATTTATAAGGTTTTTTCAATTTTGCATTCGTAAATTGCTTTTCCTCTTAAATAAAAAAAGAAACAATACAGAATTTTAAACAAATTTTAAATTTTTAAAAATGTAATTTTACAAAGGGAAAAATACTTATAAAAATTAATTATTCATTGAATTGTTTTCTTAATAGTGTCCTTAATATAAAATATTTACTAAAGCAATAAACAAGCTTTTCTAATTTAATAATGTCATATGTTGGTTACATTTTTTAGTCAAGAATTTGGGGCAGAAGTTTGAAAAAGAAAATTAGATGATTTACATTCTCCAAGGAGTTCTACATTTAACTAATAAAAAATTCTGGAAAGAAAAATTAATTTAGCGAAATTTCATGAAATTAAGTAAGGCGTGGGGTGTATAATATGCAGCATTTTTTTTGTTTTTTACCAAGATTTTCTAAAACAAAATATTTCAAAAATTATTTCATTCATTTTTTAATAAGTCCTGAAAGATTCAATAAAATCCGACAATTATTTTATTTTTTTATGAATTTCCACATTAATGTTTTTACCCCGGAAAAAATCGCAACAAACACGTACTGTACTGTAAAAATTAGGCCTGGCGCTGACGTAAAAAAATTAACAAATTTTTTAACCAAAATTTTGAATATGTTAGAAAGGTTTAAAAATTAAAAAAAATAACTGAAAATTACTTAGGTCTTTTCTCTAAATAATAATACAAGCATTACATTTTGACAATGAAACTTTGTTTTTATGAAGTTTCATCATGGTATGCTGTTTTTCAGCAAGTAAATGAAAGTACCTACAATGGGCATGTAACATACAACCTGCCATGCGCAAATATTTTTTCTGGATCCAATTTCCAACATTGTGAAGGGTTTGGCCTTGTCATTTGATTATTGTTCTCACAAACGAATAGCAAACTGGAAACTGGATTCTAGTATATAAAAACGTAAAGAAAAGATATGCAAACACGATATTGCATTTTTATTGAATAAGTATTTGTTATTTAATCATGAAATTGTTTTTAAAATAGTATGGATATTTTTATTTTAAATAATAAAACTTAATTTTTCGTAAATTAATGAAAATTTTCTGTACTAAGCTACGCACCGTAGTAAAACCAACTGCACTTCGTGTTATGAATAATCAAGATTAATCTCCCCTTGTTTTGTTACTCTCCTCTTTGAAATAGGTAATTCTTTTTACTGGGACTATAAAAGGACAATATACGCGAACCTTGTATTTTCATTTGAATAAAGCTTTCTTAAAGCCTACACCTGCGTACTTTTATCATTACACTTCGTACCCGCTTAGCTTTTTGCACTTGTCGCCAAAATTTAGTTTCGAATGTTCAATGTATGGCTATTTTAGAGGGTGTGACGAATGTACGGAATTCGTAGCATTTATAGATTATTCTTTTTTTAATGAAGATTTATCTCTAAAGGTTTATAATTAGAAAATCTGCTTGGTTTCAAATATGATATTCCTGAAATTCAGTTTTCTCATTAATTTTTTTATAAATATATAATTAGGGAAAATGTATGGTAAAATGGAAAAATTTTTCGCAAGACGCCTTTCGTCTTTTAATTTTTTAAATTTTTTTATCTAGCCAATTTTATTTAGATTCTTTATCTCTCCATCACTATTTTGGTTGCCTACCGTAACGAGACTGAAAAAAAAATTGACATAAATATGCTACTCTGGTCAAAGGAGAAAGCAATTCACAAGATGGATGTCTAAAAAGTGCCTTGATAGTAAGGTCATCTACAGGAAATTTACGCCAGAGGTCATAAAACATTTCACTTACCTGGCAGATTTTCTAATAACACATTACGGGATAACTACTAACAAAGACGATGGAAAGAAAAAAGATAAAAAAAAAAACAACTGAAAATGACATCGCCAAGATAAAAAGAAAAATAATTTAAAAAATTAAAATTCCCAACATCTCTCGTTCGTACGCATGCGTAATCGCACCAACATAACATATTTAATCCGATGATATCCTAAAGGAGGAAACACGTCATGAGAACATTTTTTCCACTTTGACCTACATTTTCCCCAATAGGGTACTTGATATATAAAATTATGTATCGTTATCTCATATTATGTAATGTAAAAATTCAAATATAAAAACAAACATAATTTTCCTATATGATTAAAAACAAAATATTTTTTTTTTTTTACCAACGCGTTTCATCCTCAGATAGACCTTATCAAGGTAAATGATATTTACCCGGCCTCCCCGTTAACAAGTTCGTTTCAACGTTGGGAGCGCCATATGCATATCGGCCGAGGACAAATATTGTTGTTTTGTCCAGTCGCCGCGACCATTCTGGCATCGGATTTACACCTACCAAGCCTTTTTAATGCAATGACACAAGTGTTGCCTCAGGACTGCAATCTCCGGGGCTGAGAAACTTCTCCAATATAAATGAGCAGGGGCAAGGATCCACTTAGAGCACAGGTACAAAAACAACGATTAAGCAAACCCTGTTTAATTGTTAACTCCTCTGCCAGGTAAATATCAACGGAAATGGGTACTTGTCTGTGCGCCCAAGTACATCGGATGTGACACAAGGTCAATGTAAAGTGGGGTTAACGGCAACATCATGAAAAAATTGTCCAAGCCTTCTCGGCACTTCCCTTTTTAGGATAGCTCAGATGCCGGTCAATAAACCCAGCCCCCATACGAAGGAGAAGTATTTTTGGGCAAAAGGCCCCCCTGGGCGGAATGCCCCCCTGAGTCTTGGGTTTAAAATTTGAATCTCTCCGACCCAAAAGTGTAGTTAGAAAAATAATATATATATTTTAAGGTTTTCAAAATTTCAAAATTTAAGAAGTCTCAAAAATATTCTTATGCAGGTAAACCATGGTAAACTTTATGTAACTTAATCCTTAAAAAAACGAACGTGAGTAAATGCTATTTTTGTTCACTAGGAGACCAAGTGTGTAATATATATATATATATATATATATATATATATATATATATATATATATATATATATATATATAATGCTCGACAAGCATACACATAAAAAATTTAGATCCTAATAGAATTCTTTTCATTTTCTTTTTCATTCAAAATAATAAAAAAAATTTTTAGGAATACGTTTTGAAAGCGTCGCCCATGTGACGAAAACGTGACCATGCTAAACGGAAAGCTGATCATTTTAAACATTTTCAGTTATCTGTTTTGGATAAGACTTGTTGTTTATGTCCATAGTCTTTGTCAAATTGAACTAAATTGTATTTTAATGAATATTGTCTTGAAAAAGGTTTATTAAACCGAAACGTCAGACGTCGACATTTCATACATTTTAAACAACATAATTGCATTTAAGGATTTTTGTTTTTTTTTTCCAAATTTTTCTTCATATATATATATATATATATATATATATATATATATATATATATATATATATATATATATCCTAAAAGGTTTGTGGGCCGCAGACCGACTCTTCAAGTATAAGGTATGGTCTGGACCCCCTTCTGTTTGCCTCCGGTTTTTGATAAGCTCCAGAGGCGAATATGCAATATAATTGACCCTGTTCTGGCATCTCGTCTACAGTCGCTCTCACACAGACACGCCGTCGCCTCTCTCTGTCTTTTTTTACAAATACTTTAATGGTAATTGCTCCGATGAGCTGCATTTGCTGGCTCCTATGCGTCATGAATTCAAGCGTCCTACGAGGCTGGCATGCCGCTCTCAACCTTTGAAACTATTAAATGTAGCCGTCTCTTCTACTCCAATAGCTTCATGCCTCGCACCTCTCGCCTGTGGAACTCCCTTCCCTATTGTAGTTTTTCTGAGAGCTATAATCAATATTCAAATGTAATGTCAATCGACATCTCCAGTTGCCTTGATCTATCCACTATCCTTCTCCTCATCCTTTCCTCTATCACTCCTATCTGATCTTGCTCCAAATCTTCTGGAACCTCTTGCGTCCTAGTGGCTTCCCGCCTTGATTGGGGTGAAACGCTTAAAAATAAACTTAAAAAAAATAAGGTGTCTGTTCTGTTATAACTTAACAGGAGACACACCCATTAATATTTGTCTTCTTGTAAAGTACATTCAGAGGCAAGTAACTGTTATTTTAATTCTTTGTTGAATTTCTAATGAGCATCTCGACTTTAACTTAGAACTTAGTACATTTTTTGCTAGATAAGCTTTCCTATCGCCTGGTCCATTTTTAATTCTTGTTTGAACTGGTCATTTGATTTATTTATTTTTCATTCCTTTTTTTTGTTTTTTGTTTTGTCTCTCTATCTCTGTGTCTTCCCTTTTGAATTATTTAATTTTTCGTTTTCCTTTTTCAACTGATATTGTCCTTAGTATTTTGAGTGTTTAAATTTGAGTCAAAATTCACGTTTGAATCATTCATCAATTTGACTACAGTTAATCTTGGTATTTAACGGCATCAGGATTTTACATTCCATTTCTTTACCCTGCTGTTAGGATTCTAGAGAAAGACCGCTGAACTACCTATTTCCACCTCTCCATCTTTATATCAGTTACACATGGCGTGGTCTAAAAGTTGTGCGGGAATCAGAGCCACTCTCCATATATAAGTTACCAGTGTCCATTCTGTTATAAATTAACTGGAGAACCGCCCAGGACGATTTATCTCCGTGTAAAGTTGTTTCAGATGTAGGTCTCTGAATTTATTTTTTAACTAGCAGCATGAACCGGCTTTGCCCGTGCTTGATTCAAAAATCGTACGACTCATACAGCAATCGCTATCACTTGACTTAAAATATTTTTGCCCTTCCTTGCTTTTAAAGCAGTGCCCTTTGCCGTGCTGATGTTGCTACATGCCTTACTTCTTGCCTATGTCACACTGCGAATATTACGAAAAAAGAACTAAACAAAATGAACATAAAACGATCAGCTTTAAAAAATGGACTCTTAACTGGAAAAACCGAATGAAAAAAGAATGTTAACAACAAATATTTTTCACACCGAACCCAGTTCAGCGGAATCAGAATCAACGTTGAGTTTAAGCAAGTGAATGAGCCAATTGGAGTAGAGTGATATGCAAATTTAAATTTTTCCCACTTGTGACGAATGCAGCTATCGAATTTTGTGCATGCTAGCATGCTACTTAGCATTCGTGTCAGTCAGCTGTTGGCTCTCACACTGGCCAATAGAATGTTCCTGCCTATTCGTGGCAGCCAGCTATAGGCTCTCACTCTGGCCAGTAGAAAATGGCCGCGAACTACATGAAAAGTGCTGTAAAAGCATGAAAAAATCGATTATTTCCACTATCGATGGGAGTTGGGAAATGCAAAGTCGGTCTTGGCCTTCTCGCTAACTTGGAGCATGTGCATGTAAATTTTGGTGCAAATCCGTCGAAATTAGCGGCCGTGCATTCGTTACACACACACACACACACACACACACACACACACACACACACACACACACACACATATCATGCCTTTTATAGATATAGAGATTCTTTGCTGAATTTGTAATGGACATATCGACTTTAACTAACTTAAAACTTAATAACTTGTTTCCTGTTTAGGAAGGGCTTCCAGGTTCCTTCTTTTTCTCAGGCCTTAATAATGGTGGTGTCGTGAAGTTTTTGTGATATGTGTGGATGGTAGTAACGTCTCTTCATTCTGAAGGTACTGGGTTGGTAGCTTTCTGGTTGATGATCCCGACTGGTAATTTAGAGCCCGAACACGTGTGTAGTTTCTTCAGAGCCAACAGTCGCATCCTATCGGGCCCATTGCAGTACCATGCGGCGCATGGAAGGGTGTCCCTGCAAACACCACCGTTGCGCAACCACGATGCCAAAATATATTACAGCCTATGCCAATTCATTCCTGTACATGTTACATTAGACAACCAACTGCTACAACTAACCGAGGCCTTTTCTTATCGAAATAACACATCATAGCTATAAGCACCCGAAGATATAAACCTAAATAGAAAAAAAAACAAACGCCTAAACCCATCAAGATTTATTTCTCCAACATTCATCGTATTCGTACCAACTTTTGCAGTGAGAAGTCGTTCCTCTTCGAAGTCTCCGTATATCCTAGTTCTCTGTGAAACTAATCTTAACACTTTAATCTCCTCCGCTTATTTCTCGATTCCTGGCTACCTTCTTCTCCGTAGAAAGGTCTCTGATGTCCACGTGCGTGGCCTGGGAGTTTATGTACGCGAATATTTCCCGTTGGCTAGTTAACTCTCTCTTGAATCTCCAGATCATTCTTACTAGTGTCTCCGTCTCTCTCTACTTAGCTCAGTCAGGTATCGCTTCTTTATCAACCGTTCCCCTTTTTTTCAAGACTGGCTTAACAGATAACATGTCCGATAATATAGACAAGTCCGTCTCCCTACACCGTTTTGCAAATATATTTGTGTTCTGTGACTTTAATGCCCACCATACCATGTGGTTTAAGCGCTCTGTCACAGAACTCGCCGGCATCCACACCTTTAATTGCTCAATCTCTCTCACAAATGGTTGGATTCACTGCACTTATACAACAACCATAGGGAATCTTTCCTGCCGGCCTTTCATGGTTGATGCTAAACTCTTGGAGAGCAACGCATTGCCCCATCTTGGCCTCACGTTTTCAACTGACTTGAAGTGGAACGACTACATTGAATCCATAGCTGCATGTACTGCAAGGAAAGTCTAGTCACTGTGTCGTGCCAGAAAGCTTTTTCTCGTCAGAGTCGGTCTTGCACATTTACAAATCTAATATCCGTCCGTGCATTGAGCATTTTTATCATATCTGGTTTGGTGCTTCTGCTACTCATCTCAAGACTCTTGACAAAACCAAAAGAATGAACGTCAATGCAATTGATTCTGACTTGGCATCTCGATTTCAATATCTTTCTTACCGATGTGACGTGGATTCACCCTGTTTTTCTACAACTATTTCCATAGCAACTGCGCTGGCGTATTTTTTCCCTTGATGCCAGGATTACGTGAGTTTAAGTGTACTACTAGATTGGCATAGAGCTCCCACCAGTTTTCTGTTGAATTAATTAGATCCAACAACCACTTCTACTCCAGCAGTTTCATTTCTCACATCTCCCGCTCGTGGAAATGCCTTTTGTTTCATTGCTTCCTGATACGTACAATATTCAAAAATTTAAATGCAACGTCAATCACCATCTTCTACCTTCTCGAAACCCGTTCAGCTTTTATCATTTCGTTGGTTCTCCTTATAACCAGTCTTTTCTCCCACCTTCATTATCTGTAATCCACAGCGTACACGTGACATTCTCACTTTGCTTGCGTTGAAATTATATATATATATATATATATATATATATATATATATTATTGGTATTAGTAGTAATCCTATAGGTATAAGAAACTATACTCGCTCAGAAAATCTTCGGTGTCTTCATTTGCAAATAATCAAACCAATACCAAAGGGGGAAAAAAGTATAAAAAAGAAGGAACCAAGAACATGTACCTCAGCCGAAAATGATCATCCAGCATGCAAGTTCAAAGCCCAAAGTGCTCAATACGGTATGTAGAGCAGACCTAGCTATATATATATATATATATATATATATATATATATATATATATATATATATATATATATATATATATATGGGAAATTAATGTGAACCAATGCTTGATTTATAATATGTTTGAGTTCATTGAAATATTTTCCGCTAAAAAGATGGTTAGGTGTTCTCTATTTTATTTAATATATTTTCTGCAGACAATATCATTTAGATCCTATATTAGTAAAATAAATGTTACACCTCTGTTGTTTGCATAATAAAATCCGACCTACATTTTAATAAGGATAAGTATACTTTATTTTTAAAACTTTTTTAATCAGAACAGATATTCTTAGCTGGAAATGGTAAGGAATTATTCTCTTTATATTATATATAGTATGTCACCAAGGAAATAAAAATGTCTGCATCTACAATAACATTTACACAGTCAAGTTTACTAAGCATTAAATAACGTAGCTTAATTTCCTCCAGTGTTTACATATAATTTTACAGTTAGACATATGTTTGCTTTTGAGAGTTTTAAAATTTAAATATATTGAAAATCTAAACTAAACGTTTTATTTCTCTTTATAGATGCATTAAAAATTATTTATATTTACCTTGATAAAGATCATCATATACGAAACGAGATGCAAAAGAATATATTTATATATATTTATATATATATATATATATATATATATATATATATATATATATATATATATATATATATATATATATATATATATATATATATATATATATATATATATATATATATATATATATTTCCAAAGGTTGAAATATTTTTTTGTTTCAAACTTTGGAAGTAAAGTCTGATGATCCACAATCCTTTAAAGGGCTGTGGTGAAATAATTTATTACATGGAACCTTAAAAAGTGGTCTATATTTTATTTAAATTATTTCCTCTGGATTTATATTTAGCTCTCTGGATTTTATTCTCCTTGGATTTACCCATACGGATTACCTAGTTTTTCATAAACTATATATATATATATATATATATATATATATATATATATACAAGCACCCGTAAATATTTCCATGTTCTATTCTAGCTTAAGGCAATTAGGATAGTGTATTTTATGTACAAAAGAGTTATTCCCCTTGATATAGTGTTTAATTTTGAATTCAATATTTAAATGTATATAATTTTTTAAAACTCATTTTCTTAATTTTTTTTTTAATTCTTCGCCTTTCGAAATTAAGAATTTGAACGATATAAATTATTCAAAGTTGATTTTTATATTTTACGCAACGATAATTAAACACGTTTTAACGCACAATTTTGGATAATCACCATGGGAACGCAAACTCCATAACAGTCAGAACATATTCGCAGATTAAGATTGCAAGAACTCCATGAAACTCCGAGTTGTGCTATCGATGTTTGATATTATGTATATTCACTAACTTATAACTCTGTTTCATAACATTGAGCATATATATATATATATATACACCTAGTGCAGTGGTTTTCAACCTTTTTGCTGCAGCGGAACCACAAGGAAACACTCCAGTGGCTCGAGGAACCCCTGCAATAAATTAATTGTCTTATGCAAAAAAAAAAAAAAAAGCTTTCAATTATTAAAATAAAATAAAAATACTCATCTTCAGATTTATTTACAAACAAATACAAAGACAAACTAAAAATATTGTATACGTACATATGCAATTTTAATCTTGCTTCTACGGTTATTACACATGTATTAAAAAACTTCAGTTTAAAGTTTATTTTCATTAAAAATTCAATGAGAAACTTGAGCCTGATGTTTCTTGCACAAATCTTTAATATTGGGTCATGTTTTTGACAGATACACACAAAGTTCATCTTCAACACACATCTGCACAGGAGAATTAAAAATTACTGTCAATCATAGAACTTGTGTAACTTCTTGCGGAACCCCTGGGCTTTACTGGCGGAACGCTAGGGTTCCGCGGAACCCTGGTTGAAAACCACTGACCTAGTGAGCCATTTAGGTGAAACCTAGGTAGGTTTGTCTGGCTCACTAGGTGTATCTAGGTCTGCTCTACGGTTGTATTGATGGGTCTTTTGTTAGTTAGTTGTTACTCGTATCGGGGGTTTTTCTTTGGGCTTCAGACCTGCATCTGTGCGATTTTTGTCGGCAGAAGTTCATGTTTGTAGCTCTTTCTTTTTTAAAACCTTTTTTTCCCTTGAGATTGATTTGATTAGCAAATCAAAAATGGGACCTTTTTTTCGAAACGAGTCTAGTTATCTATAATTTATATATATATATATATATATATATATATATATATATATATATATATATATATCAAAGTGAACATAGAAGTCAACACTTACAGGCGACAGTCTGTTTCATGCTATATGCATTCGTCAGTCCACCTGTGAGTCCTGACGATTGCATATAGCATGAAACAGACAGTCGCCTCTCAGTGTTGACTTCTCTGTTCACTTTTATATTTACAAACGTTCTATCTCTGATATTGACCACTTTATCCCATAAACATAGCACACATTATGACTATATTTATTCATATATATATATATATATGTGTGTGTGTGTGTTTGTGTGTGTGTGTGTGTGTCCGTCTATCAGTATATATATATATGTCTATATGTCTGCCTGTCTCTGCTACTAAAACAGTGTGAAATCCCGACGGTATGGTAAACGTGGTTTGGACTTTTTAAAAACAAGTTATTCTTATGTTTGTTCTATTTTTCTATACCCCTGATAAAATCATTTTATTTCACAAGAAATGAATTAGATAAAAACTATAAATTCTATTGTGATATAATCCAAGTATGTGACGCCAACCCGGTCTCACAGCCCCGCACCGTCGTTGTGCTATCCTGTGACGACCAATGTTATTTGGTATTGGTCGCGGCGCCAAATGTGACGTTCTAACCTTTTGCTGATTCGGATGGGAATCTGGTTAGATTCGGTAACAGCTTTGTCGTTCCCAGCTCGCCTCCAACGTCTGGTTACCGAAGTAACTGCTTTGATTTCTAGTCTAACCTAACCACGTTGCGATTTGATCTTAGGTAGACGAAGTCAATCAGTCGCCGGGCCACAATGCAAGCCGAGTGCGAGCAAAGGTAACACTGCACAAATATATGTAAAAGAAAATAAAGTAACAACTCGAAAGTTTCAAATGTGTTAAAAAAAGTATAACAAATATTTTTATATCTGGTTGCTGAATAGAGGACTGCGTCTTTCTCCCACACCGCTAATATGGATACGTGACACATTGCGCTTGTTAGGCTAGATTTAACATCTTAAGTTTTTTTTTTCAAGAAACTGGTTTTTGGTGTCTTCAGGCGACACTCGTAAAACTTGTTTTGGTGGTGTGAGTCTAAGTCGTTCTTCAAAATTAAATTGTTCTTGGTTATGGATCGTCAGTCAGCTTCCTGCGAGGCTGGTCTCAGAGCTCACAGTTCAAATCTTTCTGCGTCTCCGTCTCTCTCTCCAACTCAAACTAACTTCTCAACTAACTGCCGTCTACTCGCTGCGACTCTGCTTATATGGACGCCGACCAAAACCGGGTATGGGCTTGTCGTGGTTTAGGGTTCCTCGATAATTCTAAATCCACAACAAGGATTTTCTTTGTTTTCGGACAGGAAAATTTATCATTTTCCTTTTTTGGAAGTCCATTACATTTTGCTTTAGAGGGGCTCTTAAGGGTATCGTCCTTCCAAATTCTTCCTTTCTCATATTGGTATCTCACACCAATCCCCCCAGAAAGCGTCAACAGGTTTCCCTTCTCTCTCACAGTGGTATCTCACACCAATCCCCTCAGGGGCGTCAACAGGCCTCCCCTCCTTCTCATATGTTTACCATTATCGCTCAAAGGAAAAAAATATCTTCTTTTTTTTCTTTTCTTTCTCTATCCGACGCCAAACCCCTTCGACTCGTAGTGTGGTCATTAATCTCTATCTTAACCGAAAGTCACCTGAACTTTATCGACAAGATTTTCGCCAGAGTCAAGTGGGTGGTTAACTGGACGTATTCGCATTCTGTCGCTAATTATCTCCCCCGGTAATAAACTCTTATCATGGCCAGGTCTAATATAAAACAGGAGTTTTTCCCAAAACCAAATGATATCTCCGAAGGATAGTTAATGGTTTATTTTTTCCCTTTCCTTGGGTGGCCCAGCTGATGTTTTCTCTGTCAGTACGTGACCCGATTAACATTATCTCTCAGCTTCTGTTTCGTAGGCCACTAGACCAATTTGAAATTTTCATTATTGCCATGGGCAGATGGCTATCTTTTATTCACCGCCTCGTAGCATAAATTAATTCGACAGATTCGAGATCTTACGAATTTCCTATCTTCTGCGAAAAAATACTTTTCTTTGCAAATGAAAATAAAATCTTTACTACTTTTCTTAGTTAAAAAAAATAACATCGCTCAGTATGTCTTTTCGTGATAGTTTCTTATCGCCTTAATTATTTCAGATTCTTCTCGCCTTAATTATTTCTCGCTTTTTACTTTTCACGCGACCGCTATATAGTGTCACAAGTAAACATCAAGCATTTCGGGATACCATTACCATATATATATATATATATATATATATATATATATATATATATATATATATATATATATTTTGTGCTTATTCTTTTGTGATAAAGCCATTCAGTTAAAGTGACATAAGTGATACATTCTTGGAGAGGGGGGAGCTTCATGACTCTTTCGATTTATGTCCAACTAGGCAGAAGATTTTCCCGCAGTTGGCTACCGTTTCTTACTGCTGTAGACCGGCTGCCAGCCAAGCATACAGAACTCAATCTGCCCTGCTATGCAAACCATAGCCGGAGCTATAAAGATGGATAAATTTCCCGAAGAAAAGGCAACAAACCATACTGAGATTCGAACTCGGGTCTTCGATTTCAAGTTCTAAGCCTCATCCAGTGCATTATTGAATATCGTTGCGAGAAAAATGTTCTGTCATTTTTTTTTTCTAAAGGTCGAATTATGAAGTTGCCTGAGAAGCATAAAAAAAAGATAGAAAAATATGTATCGAATATGTAGTTTCTAGCGGATACAGCAGGTGGTAATATATGTCTTTATAAATATTACTTTTTATACGATAGAATCTGTACGGAGGTTTGTTGTCTATATTGGGCTGTGCGCTTCCATAATTGTAATATATATTTATGATGTGCCACACAGCGAATTCATTTTCTATATATTTTTTCTCCATCTGGTTGTTTTAAAATATATTTATGCATTTTGTCGTACTATATTTTAGTGTTGGTGTCGTTGAATTTCTGTAGGCATTACCTTATTTTGTTATTTGGAAAAATTATACATTTACCATATATATATATATTATATATGTATATATATATATATATATATATATATATATATATATATATATATATATATATGTGTGTGTGTGTGTGTGTGTGTGTGTGTTTATTTGTTTGGGAGAAAATTATGCTGTTATATATTTTTGTCTGCAGGCCGCATTCTAAATTTGTTTGAGAAATTGAAAAAAAAAGATAGACAAAACTGCAAATTTACATTTTTTTCCTTAACAAACCAATCCTTTGTCGGCTTGACTAAAATTTAAAACGACCAATTTTAATAAACCGTTGCATCGTGACAGAAAACTCTCACTTTGCTCACACAACGTTTTTTACATTACATAACTTGTTTCTAGTAGATACAGGTGATTGCTATATATATATATATATATATATATATATATATATATATATATATATATATATATACAATTGTATTATTGTTCCGTTTTTTCATAATGTAATAGATGTAATTCGTTTTTCTATATCTTTTTTTTATGCATCTGGTTGCAGTAACAGATATTAATGTTTTTCTTGTGTTGAATTCTGTTCTTGCTTCCTTTGAATTTCTTATTTGGTTACAGATCTTATTTGTTTACAAAGATGTACTTGCGGAGGTTATTGTTAACCAATGTTTGATTTATATATATGAGTTCATTAAAATATTTTCCGGCAAAAGAAGTTTAGGTGATCTCTATTTTATTTAATATATTTTCTCTGGACAATATTTTAGATTATTTATTAGTCAAATTTATGCTACACCTCTGTTGCTTGTGTAACCTACTTTTTAATCAGGATAGGCATATTTATTTACAAAATTTTAATCAGTGTAGTTATTCTTAGTTTAAACAGGCAAAGGAAATATTCGGAATTAATTGACCGAACAACCAGTTGTGCTTTTGTTTGAAATTTATAAAATATTTCTCTAAAAAAAATTCAGGAAAACAGCTTTCTCAAGTTCAATATCTGTTATTGATTCTTCTGTTATTAATGGGGGGGTTTCTTCTTCACCTTTTATATGAAATAGCGGAGAATTTTAATATGTCCATTATTTCATTATACACTATTTACATTATTCGGACTAATGTCCTCATCTTTGTCGCCATATTTATTACAAGGTTTCGGCCGTTGTACGCTCTGGCCATTATCAGGTAGTTGGAATATCGAACTGAACCATTTATTTCGCTCATTAGTTTAGACTGTTCTAGTTCCACGTGCCATGTCAGTTATCAGTTATCTCCTGTTAATTCCCCTCTCTAAGTTCTCCACTGCCTTAACCGGGTATTGAACTCACACTCTTTAGGTCTTGTCACTGGATCTAACCAACGCTTTTATCCACTGTGCTCAAGGACACATGGCACAGTAGATAAAGGCGTTATTGTGAGTTCAATACCCGGTTAAGACAGTGGAGAACTTAAAAATATATTTATATATGCGGTAACACTTCTATGTAAACCAATATAAAACGTTACATAATTTCGTATAAATATTAAAAACATATTTATAGAATAGTAGTATTGTAAGGTGCATTTTCAAATAATAATAATAATATCATTATTATTATTATTATTATTATTATTATTCGTAGTAGCATATAGGAATTAATAAAAATAACGACAGAAGAAATTTTACATTATCCGATGTCTACAAAATAAATATATCAACGATTAATTCAGTTCTATATCCCGTGAGATTTGAGATTTTATACGCGGAATGAACGAATGAAGGAAATAAAGACATTTAGAAAAAAATGGCGGACAATTTTCAAGATGGCGACTGATTAGATATATCAAACAATCTAAACCTACACGCCTGCTACTTTGAGAAATCTCTAGACGACTTAAATTGCGTGTAATAATCTAAAATAAAAAGATCATAAAGCGATAAAAAAGAACGATACATAATAATAGATTAAGAAAATCTGCTATTATTTTCAATAATAATAATATTTCCACCGGCATTTTTAAAATACAAAATATACAATGAAAAACATGTAGACAAATTGTGTTATTCTCGAAAGTACAAAATGCGGATGTTTTCTGTTGATATTTTTAAATCTAACTCCTTTACAAATGATCACAAAACGTTTTTCCCCAAATGAAATTATCTTTGGCCACGTAATTCTTTTATCTTTCATAGAATTCTATTCCCATCTATCAAATAAATGCAAACGGACAATTCGTTTATATATTAACGACCAGATATTATTAATTGCGGCTGAGAAAAGGTTAACATAGTTTAAAATATTAGAATTGTTATGAAGAGACGCATGCATGCATACATGCACACACACACACACAGACACACACACATACACAAAGAAAGAGACACACACATACACACACAGATATACATATATTACTGCATTTAACTTTAATATACAGGAAAATATTCGTGAATATGGAACGATTATGATCCAAAAAGCAGACATAACGTTTGTAGCTTATTCAAGCAGACATGACTGGAAGAGAATTTGCTATCTAAATAAACACACACCACACACATACACACACACACACACATATATATATATATATATATATATATATATTTATTTATAAATTCAGCATTGTTACATTTTTTCCGTTTGTTGATAGTGAGAGAGCACAAAAACTGTCCATATAATCCATTGGCCTCAAGCGCTTTCAGCGACTTCTTCAGCCATATTCAAGTGGGGTGTTCTTTTGGTTTTCTTAGTTTATTTTCATGTTTTGATTGTGATATATATACATACATATATATATATATATATATATATATATATATATATATATATATATATATATATATATATATGAGATTTAGGAAAAACTTGGTAATCCGTATGGGTAATCCCAAGTAGGATGAAACCCTGAGAGCTCAATGTAAATCCAGAGCTAATATTTTAAAGAAAAACAGAGCACTTTAAGGTACCATAATGATAATTTATTTCACCAGAGCCCTTTTAAAAGACGCCGGATCATCAGATAGCACTTACATTTTTTTTTCATTTATATATTATATATGCGCGGAACTTATTGGAAACCGCACTATATCAGATATAGAGCTAACACATTGAGTTGGATTGATGAGAGTTAATGACCCTGGGTCTCACGCTGTATATCTGATAAGATTTTCTCTCTGGAAGTTCGAATTTTATTCGTTTTTTATTTATTTTTTTCTCTAGTGTTACATTTGTCAATTTTGTGATAGTGTGGGACCACAAAACTGTCCATCACGTCCATTGTTCCAGGCTCTTTTAGTCACTTCTTTAGCCATTTTCAAGTGGGGGGACTGTTTTGGTGTTGTTAGGTTCTTTTCCTGTTTTGATTGTGTGATATGTATGATATATATATATATATATATATATATATATATATATATATATATGAGATCTTCTCTTGGGTACCTCGAATTTAGATGCAGTAATATGTCAGCAACAAGGTCACATTTTCCAGATGATTATGCACAGTCTGAATCAAGCGTTTAAGCCGATTGATGATGATTAACAGCAAATCTCATTTTACAGTTTAATTTAAACCGTATGTTCTATGTTAACACTTTCTTTTCTCGTATTACTCGCTTTTCATACGCTTTTACATCTCCTTGTTTTCAAAATATTAAATTGTTATGGTAGAACGCACCTATGCTATAGTTAATAGACTCTCCCATCTATAATAAGTAGGAGTCGTAAGAGTAACGAGTCAGTCGATGTCGGACGACCGGCTGAACGGTTGAATTCTTTGCCTTCGGGCGAGGAGGAACCCGAATGAGGCTACGCCGAAAGGCGGATTTTCTTTCGGGGAGGTAAAACGACCCTGAACCCGTTTATACGGGTTCAATGGGCATATTTTTAGCCGAGCCCACGGGCTCAGAGATCCCACGTCAAAAAGGCCTTGTGCCACATAACGCCCTCGTTGGGGGGTGACTGAATATTGTCAGAAGTCAGTAGTTGTCAGTCGAACGAACACTGGCTGATCGGTTGAATTCTCTGCCTTCGGGCGAGGAGGAACCCGAAAGAGGCTACGCCGAAGGGTGGATTCTCTTTCGGGGAGGTAAACCGACCCTGAACCCGTTTATACGGGTTCAATGGGCATATATTTGGCCGAGCCCACGGGTCAGAGATTCCACGTTAAACCGGCCTTGTGCCACATGATGCGCTCGTGGGGTGGGGGTGACTGAATATCGTCGATGTCGGACGACAGTCGAACTCTCTGCCCGAAGGAACCCGGACAAGGCTATGCCGAAGGGCAGAGTTTCGTCCGGGGAGGTAGGCAGACCCGATCCCGTTTATGCGCGGTCTACGGGGATTTTTTGGCCGAGCCTACGTGCTCAGGAACCCCACATTAAATTCAGCCTTGTGCTACATGTGACTGCGTGGGACACTTATTAAATAGCGTCGATGTCGGACGACCGGCTGAACGGTTGAACTCTCTGCCTTCGGGCGGGGAGGAACCCGAAAGAGTCTCGTTCGGGGAGGTAAACCGACCCTGAACCCGTTTATATGGGTCCAAAGGTTATATTTTTGGCCGAGACCACGGGCTCGGAGATCCCACATTAAACCGGCCTTGTGATACATGATACCCTCGTGAGTTGGGGTGACTAAATACTAGTCGATGTCGGACGACAGTTAATCGAATACGAAAGTATCAGCGACCACAACTAGATTACTCTACGTTATACCTATTATATCAAGTTCTTAACGTTTTGTACGTCGAACCTATTTTAGGACCGATTTAGTACAAATACAAGCCTCCCCTGTGAAATCACTTCACAACATAAATGTAAACTCAATCGCTAAGTTCAATTAATTTCTATTCTTTTATTTTCATCTCTCTGTGATATTCTTTTCCTCATTCTTTCACACACCATAAGCACTTGCTTTTTAGTTGTTATATTGCCTCGCTTTCGGTCCACTAGTTAATATATATATATATATATATATATATATGTGTGTGTGTGTGTGTGTGTGTGTGTGTGTGTGTGTGTGTGTGTGTGTGTGTGTGTGGCAAAAAAAAAAAAGAAGATATAACTAAAATGAACAATTCAACAAACACAAACGTATTTATCGCGGCGGACAAAAACTAGAAATTTATATGAACTAAGCCCCCCCACCACTCTACACACAATAAATTACTCAAGGACAATATAACTAAAACCTACAAAAACCATCTAAAACAATAGAGCACGATATCAATAGGGAAGCTAAAACAATCACCCAAAAATTGGGCGTAGACGATCGAATAAGTTGCATCGCCAAGACCACAAAGAAAATTTTAAAAGCAACTCAACATGCAGTCTCGTAAACCCAACCAAAAGCAAAATAGGTAAAATAAGTAACACGATACTAGAAAGAATTTATTCAGAGCTAAGGAAGAATTAAGGAGTAAATCAGTTGAAAAACACAAGAACAACTACAGTCTAGTTCCCCCAACAGAAAAAAAAATAACAAAAAAAAGACAAAAATAATTGCCAATTCATGCAACAAGACATAAAAGAATTGTTACAGAACCCATGCTAGATAAAGCCATCACCTTATCTCAAGAATAAATAAGAATAAATATAAACGAAATCAATATCATTTACTTCCGTAAATTACTACTATTCGACAATGAAGACAAATGGATAAAGAGAGAAAACATCTTCGACTCTACAATTGGAAGCTTTGATGGTGCAAGACCTGTGAACACATAGGTGTATATTAATATCTTGTACAATGATTGCACAACTCGGATTTTCATGCTAACGTATTTAACAAGTGTTGATATATATATATATGCATGTATGTATAGATCAATCATAAAATTGTTTTATTTGCCAAGTTACAACGTAAAACAAAACATCTATTCCAAAAAATTTATACTTTGCTATTTTATCCCAACCATAGTCTGATGAAGTTCTTCTGGAAGATGAAATTTGTTACACATTTTTTTCTATTTCTCATTCAAAGGCCTAATATTTTTTCTTTACATATACACCTTATATATACCTTATATTTGAAAGTGAGAACATTCAAAATTATAATTATGTCATTATGTTCTCTTTGAGTCACGTGTGCCAAACATTTATCTGTTATTGCTTTTGAATGTCCTCAAGTGAAGGGTTTTATTTTATTTTTGAAAAAAAAAAACGTTTCAGTTAAGTTTTATTATTTGGAACATTTCCAAGAGGATTTAATCTGTGATGGCAGATTTGCCACATGGTGCTAAATTTATCACAACACCTGAACTTAATTTTCAAATTCTTAACGTATATCTTTCTTTCTCGATGTACCACGTGGTTTTAGAATGTGGGTCATCATGACCCCCTACAACTCCCTATCCTTAGTAATGTTTGCATTTCACAATATCTTCCAATACTTGTGTAGCACCCCCATTAAGATATCTTTGGCCGTTTTCCTCTGTCTTACTAGCTTTCAATATGTCCTGTGAGTGTCAAATTTTCCTGAACCACCTTCCTCATTATGGGTCCATTAAATTTTCACTCTCTCTTTCTGGTGCTAATTAAATGTCTCCTTTTTGTTTCACTTTTACCTAAAACATCGTCGTAACAGTCATCTTCAGCCCATGGTATTCTCAGCAACCTTCTCTATAACCACATTTCTGTTGGCTCATGCCTTTTCTTCATTTCTGAGAATGATTGTTAAACATTCATATAATCTGACCGATATTAAATAACAGTTCAAACCTATTTTCTTTAATTCTAACGTAATTTTCTTGATTGCAGATTAGAAAATTAAAAACAAAATTTATATGCTCACAAGCACAAAAAAAAATTATATGTTCGTATTCTTAAAAAATAAAAAAACGAAATAACTGAAGGAGAAATGGACGATATAGACATTTGTTTTACAATGCTATTCACCCTTTACAAAGAACAAGGGCCACTAGAAGTAAAGGGTTTTAGAGCAAGACCCTCACTTTAAGGGGGATATGTGGGGAAGATAAATATTAATACTTTGTTAAACACTGAAGTCAACACTCAGAGTGAAAAGCAGTTTTCATACTAGACGCAAGCTAGAAGCCTCATTTGGTTCATTTATATATCAGCTTTTTAAAGGATTGTGGTAATGAAAGCCCGCAGTAATTATTTACAGTTCTGTAACTATTATTAAGTAAATACGGACATTCTCGAAGCACATGACATGTGTCAGCCTGACGCCATATTTTTGGTAGTAATCAGACTGAATAAAACTTTTCAAACAACACTTTAGATGTGTTTATTCATGACATTGATTAACAAATTCGTCCTGGAACAATATTAATAAATGTCAAAAGTAAATACATTAGTTCAAGACTTGGTTAATTGGTTGACCCTTGAGAGTAGTCTTTCGATTGACTGTTTCAAAAGAGAGAATACTCGATAATTGATCACGCTGTTATATTCGTTGTCGGTGTTCAGAACAATTGAAAAGACGGATTAAACTGAAAACTGTAAATATATTGTTTAATTATTAGCTTATTTTATTTGGAATAGATGTGTTTATAATTATTAAATAAGATGATGTTTTCAAATTTCTGCTCCGGGAACAGAAGGAGCTTATACTGTGTTATGGAGTTTAAGTATGAAATAAAATTGTATTTAAATTGCTTACATATTACAGACTATGAAAGTCAACTAGATCTGTAGACAAGTTACAAAAGGAAAGTGAGAAGAATAGACAAACCATAAATTGTAGAAATAGAACTGGTAACGATGTTCACAAAATAGTAAATAATTCAAAAACTGAAGATTTCGATATCGAAAAGCAAATACCGAAATCTGGGAAGAGTATTATCAGGCTATGAATTACGTGACGCATAATTTCGAAGATGTATTGGAACAGCGAAAAATGACATATAACTTCATTCTTCGCATATGATTGGGAATTATGGACAGTTTCCTCACAGATGACTATAAGTTTTGAGACAAACAGATGTGTTTCTATAGATGGGTGCTAGAAAAAAAACGATGCAATGAACTTGCGTGAAATGTAGATGTTTTAAAAAAACGGACATGAATCAGTTATTACATTCAGAAGTAGCTGAAGTTTTTTTAAAAAGTCTTTAATGAGAAAAGAGGGCTTAGAGAATTTGATACGAACAGGACATACGTAATTCAAAAGGGTTAAATATACACCTATCTAAAGAGGTTGTGCAATTAGACGCAATAGACAAATCGGGATGAATATAGTTTTTCAAGGAAAATGTTAAATAAAAAAACATATTAAAATTAAGATCAGTTAAACAAATGCCATATAATTTCTGTTGAATTTAATCATTATACAAAAATACAATTATCTACCTATCTGTCTATTAATATAAAAAATATAAACAAAAAACCGTAGATAATAACAAAATGTAACTGTTTGTGGTAAGTAACGGTTAGGGACTCGGATTGAAGAGTCGGGGAGCCGAGTTCTAATTCCAGTTGAGTTCATTATACGTGGAACCAAAGGTGTTGATTTTTGGTTCTACGTATAATTTAAAATATAAATATATTTCAAGACTTGGTTAATTGGGAAATGTTAGATCAGGCGATGAAAAAACGTGACACATAATTTCGAATATGCATTGGAACAGCGAACAATTACCTCCAAATGCAAAGTAAATACATCTCTCGTATATGATTGGAAATCTTGGAGAATTTTCTCACAGGTGACTATAATATTTGGGGCAAAAACTGTAAAAAACGGAAACCAATCGGTCACCTGTAATTACATTCAGGAATAGCTGAAATTTCTTAAATCTCTAATGAGAAATGAGGGCTTATAGAATTTCATACGAACAGGATATACTTAATTCAAAAGGGCTAAATATAAACCTAGTATGGATTCATACCTTCCCTAATCACGTAATCCATCTCTTCTTCCCAGTAGGACCCAGTCTGTCCTATTTGCCAAGAGCAGGATTGACTTTGTCGTATTGTCTAGTAGAAAGATAAATCTGAATTCAAATACCTACGGACCAAGGATGACCGACACCATATTCTGTGCTCTTCGGCTTGTCGATCAATAGCTTGGGTATCGGCAAGGTATCTGAATTCCCACTGAAATGATCATGAAGAAGATGAATTAAAGTGTGTCTCTTCTGCGTTCATGTCTCCTCGACGATTCAAACAGTCGAGAGACTGATGATGATTTGTTTATTCAATGTGTCTTCCATTATTTTCTATTAAAGCCTCACCACGACCCACAAAGCAGTCCAAACTCTGAATAACTATGTCCTTGTATAGACTGACTCACTCTTTCTTGTTGCCGGCATTTAAAGTATCGATGTAAAGGTATTAGATCTCGTCGAAGACATTCTTCACGACGCGTAGTCTAGAGAATTCAATTCTTGGATGAAGTAGATCAGAATCGGCTTGTTGGAAATCAACAAAGTCAGCTTGGAATTATAACTGCAATTTTCTGCAGTTCTTTGCCCGAAATCATCATTTTGGTTCCACGTACAACTGCGCTTGAACTTATAAAAAAAAGAACCGTGTAATAGTTACCAATGCAAAAATCATCTCCAAAATTATTGAAGGTAGAATTATGGATATTTTTTTTATCTCACAGAGGTCACGACACTAATGAAGATGGACTTGGTTATAAAAAAAAAAAAATTAAAAAAAATTAGATTCTAAAAATGCCATTGTCATCAAATTTGACACCCTAAAATACTGCCTGGATATATCGTTAAGATTTTCCCGTTAGAAAGTAATTATAATGATATAAATATATATATCTTATTAGCGGATAATTCTTCTTGTTGGATGAAAAAGAAAAAAAAGAAAGCTTAATTAATTTTATTAGTATTTAATCCCCCACCAATAAGCCCCAAAGCTGAGTTTTCACTTAATTTTCTCTAATTGTGAACAATTGTCCGAGTGGAGATGTGAAGTTTGGGTGAATTTGCCCAGGGGCAGTTCACGTGATACTGTTTCTTCGTGTATATCACATTAAAATATTTATTAAGTCAATAATCTTGAAGTAATATTAGCACTTCATATAGAGATTTACTAAACAATAATTTAATAACCAATTGAGGTTGATGTGCCGTAAAACAAAGCAAACCAACCAAACTTAACTATAATTAACTATGTCATTGGCATAGCCACTCCTATCATCAGTACACCTGCCTTGGGTTGGAAATCAGACAGGATGTGTTCTAATATATACACTTAACAATCGGCAAGGAATACTTATATGATGAATGGCCATCTTTTTTCACAGGTGTGCTTGTATATGCGTATAGTATAGCCTAGAGCAATGTTTCTCAGGCTTTTTTTTTTTACTTTAGAGCACACTTGTAAAATAAATAAAAAACTGGATTGAAATTTAAATTTTAATAAGGAAAAATTAGTCATGAAATTTGAAAATATGAAATTTTGGTTTAGTATTCACAAAGATTAGCGGTACTGTTTTCATTCTGAAAAAGAAATCTAATTTATTGTTTTTGTTTTTTTAGATCACCGATAATACCTGATTGAAAAGCATGGAAGAATGCAAAAGGGAAAGAATTATCCACTCCTTAAACATTAAGGAATTTAGCATCAAGTTTAAAATATCAAATGACAACGGTTTAACTAAGACATGTAAAGCATATGCTTTGTGTCTCTAGCCTTTTTTTAAAAAATAAAGACGTTTCTTTAATAAAGAATTATTCATAAATTACTCATCTGTTGACTTGGGGCCCAGCTGCCTACATTTCAGGGCTCAGCAGTGCTCACAGGCTGAAAAAAGCCGATCTAAGTTGTAATTAAAGAACTTAGGGCGTGCTTTTCCTCCTTGGTGCACTCCTGATGAGGTTTGAAATGTTTCGGTATTGGGTGCCTTCACCAGAAATATAAGGCTTTGTAGGTTTATGTAATTCATCTATCAGATCTAGTTATACTGCTGGAACTTACAAGATGGATTCTAATGTTTGCGTAAAGTAAGTCTCTATCGATGAGGTGACATGCTTCTGTGAGATCAACATAGCTTGACTCAGATGATTAATTCTTGAGACTCAAACAATTTATTATTTAATTTTAACTTCTATTAGATTCTGCCTGGGCAGGGGAGAAGTCGGAAGAATATAGAATCCGGAAGTTAGAAATTTCTGACGATATCAGAAAATAAAAGGAGTAACGGTGCTTCATTCTTGCACAGATACATTATTTAGGTGTTATACATTATTTAGGTGTTGTGACCAAATAACAATTTTCTAGCCAGGAAAGAAAACAAATGAAATAAAATATCAGCAAATAAATAGAGACTTTAATAATTAGTTTACTTGGAAAAAATCGAGCAAATATTTCTGAATAATTTTATTCTTGTGCAAACTTGAAGACTTACCAGACATGAATGTATTAAAAATTGTGGCCATTTTGTAAAACGAAAAAAAAAATTAAATAGATTCTCCAAGAAAAATTCAAAAAATATATCAGTGGTTGCCAATAAAATAATTATTTCGACACACACAAACGCAGAAGCAAAGTCAAAACGTGGCAAAGATGAAAGACCCATATAAACACACGGAGATATACACAGATTGAATAAGGTATATTGTCAACAAAGAGAAATCGACGTCTTTTAAATTCATTTATGTAAGCTTTATGCTATATGTTTTTAATATCACAAATTGTTTAATCAAATTTTAATTTCACGAATTTAAATAGAATACATTATCTTACAAAGTATTCAAGGATTTTATTTAACTAAAATACACAGATAGGCACACCCGCTCATATATGATTTCACCTCTCGGCAACGTAGCACATTGATGGCCAAGCAAAGACTGCATATTGCCTTTAAAAACCGATTTTTCCCGACTCTTGAAATAAATATATTTTGGTTTCGTATCCTAACGTAAACAAAGCAATTCCTAAAGAAAGAAATTGATTTTTATTTATTAACACGATGAGAGATTTTTATTACTTAAACTTTATTTCTATTGGATACATGTATTTAAGTAAACGCTCTTTTTATTTATTGCAAAGTGGATTCGCATTTTTGACTCCCACCGGGGAGAGTATATTTTTATTTAATAAAACTTACTGAATATTCCTCGACACAAATAAATAAATATGCCGTTTAATAAATAAACTGTGCGCATGCGCAAATGGAGGTATCTACTAAAATAACGTTCAAATTTATGAGATCTTTCGGATTGATAAGTTTTTAAAAAATCCATTAAGTCTTTAGAAATTGCTTTTTTTACGTTCGGATATGAAACTGGGCAGGTATGAACTTTTCAGGATCTAGGAATTATATGCGCTTATAAGGGACGATTGAGTTTTACTTGATCGGCGACGCCCGATGTGGCTGAGTTAAAAATGTTGGGCCTAACCCTGATTTCTCCTACAAAAGTAAAACGGATAGTTCGGATTCTCCTGGGATCTTATAGTTTTATCGAATATCCAGGCTGGTAGAGTAAAGTACTTAACTGTATTGTTTAATAAATATACTATGAAATGTCTATATATATATATATATATATATGTGTGTGTGTGTGTGTGTGTGTGTGTGTGTGTGTGTGTGTTGAGTGTGAGAAGTTATTTATTAATGGCGTCGAAAGATGCCAAAATCACCCATAAAAGCTTTCCTTTTCACCATTTATAACTGAATCGTATTCATTATTTCATTTTTCCCTGATGGTGTCATAAAGCTACTTTGTAACACATCGAAATATTTGTATGAACCCGTTTTATTTTGAACGTTGTTATCAGGAGTTTCCTTTTATTACAACACATCCATTTAAGACACAATTAAATAACCATTTACAAAATGGCAGTGAAAAAGTACGGATCCTTCATTCAGAAAACGACTGTATATTATTTCCTTTATGTTGTCATAAAACAAGACAGGCAAACCAACCAATGATCGAAACTGTCTGATGTTTTGTTGGTTTTTAGATTCAATTTTCTTTTTGGGGGAGATAACAGATATACTCGCGTATCATGCGAATTTGATGAAATAATTTTGAAGCGTAATTTAAGGGGGTCGCATCATACACGAGATAATCGATTAGCGTTATTATGGCTAGCCATAGCTACGCTGTTGATCAAGCTACAATATCGATTTACTCTAGTCAAATTAGCTTCAAAATTAAGTCTTCAAAAGTCACATTGAACGCGAGTATCTACGATATATCTTTAAAGTGTATATATTCTACACATTTAGAAAAAATTGAGGTGCAAAAGAAATTTGGGATATATTTCTTCTCATAAATGACAGGCAGTGAGAAGGAAATAAAAACTTGACTATTCCTGGTCCACAACCATCTAAACCCTCGTAATCTCGTAATAAAGAGCTCAGTTCGCACGAAACCGACTTGACAAATTAGTTTAATAATGTTAACCTGACACGCATGTTACCCTCTCTGGAACACCGGTCACGTATAAACAGTCTTCATATTCTAGGTGGATGATATATCATACATGTGACTATCAGACTCCTACGTTAATGTGACAAAAGCGATTACTTCACACGATTCTCTTCGCTCCTAGTTCAGATAAGATTGACATATACGCATTTTTAAAACTTTTCCTTTGCGCACGTTTCTAATTTCGTTTTGTGTAATTGATGCGCAGGTCAAGTTTCTTACAAACAACTTTCTCTTACATCATAACAGCGAATCGTTTATTTTTGAGTGATGAACCCGCGTAGTGTCGGCTAAAGGGGAAAATGAATGTTACTTTAGGCAAATTAGTTCTACTTCGACGGTAGCTCTGTTCGGTTATACAGAAACGACGGGTAGAAATGAGTTCTGATGTGGGCGTGAGGGAGAAATTGGGTGTGGTAATCGAGTCGGAAGTATGCAAGAAGACGATAGCACAAATGGATGTTTCTGACGCTTTTCATGGTTAACGGATATTTTACTTCTGCTAAACAGTACTGGAAGTCAATATACAGAAATATTGCTGCTGCATTTATATAAATAAAGCGCAGTGTACGTCTGTCCGTCCAACCGTCATTTTTTTTTAATCTCGGCGAATCATAAGCAACTTAAAATAACATATAGAAACTATTTTAGATAAAAGCGATTAAAAATTAATTAAGTAGATCATTCAAAGGTAAATTTAAATATTGAACAGCGTGAAAGTTAAAAAAAAAACAATTGATTACATAAAGCTTTAAATTTAATTTCGCTTTTCATTGGAATCTCAATTGATATCGTCTAATTAAACTGTAAGTAAAACTTACTGCACGTTGCTCATATTTTTTTCTTTGCTAAAACCTGTACTGTGACGTAGTCTAAATATTACACATTTCAGGTTTCTTAATGTCTTTTAAGTGCGATTTCCATGAAGGTGTCATAAAAAAAATTGTGATTGCAAAAGAAAATAAAAAAATGCGCGTAAAATAAATGTAAACAAACTACATCGATTACGTATTTGAAGAAAGTTTATGCAGAATTAACATCGATTACGTATACGAAGAAAGATTCTGCAGAATTAAGATCGATTACGTATACGAAGAAAGATTATGCATTATTAAGCTTTCTAATAAATATAAAATAATTTAAATACTTCTAAATTCTTATAACTTCTGCGTACATAGGACGCTGAGGGTAAATGGCCAAATGCCCTGTATTAACATTGTTCGCAACCATGCGTATTGCTCATCAGTGAACTTTAATAAACTCTATTAATCCAGTCCCCCGACTGGGTTGAAATGTGACGCAAGGTCGAGATTTCTGTGGGTGACACGAAGCTTTCCACTCAGAACAATTTTCAGAATTTGCACAGCCACCGCAAGCGTGGGGTCTGGAACATTTATTATCTTTTTATCAGTCGTGTCTCCGTCGCTAAAGGGGGTCTAGGCCGATTCTCTCTCCGCCCGGAGTCAGAGAGCTTGACAAACAGTGCCAGGCAGTAGACGGCCTGGCTGGGAATAGGATTGATAAACTCGGTATTTACTTATCCCCCCTCATTGAAACGAAGACACGACTGAGAATAACAGACAAGAATTGTACATGATCCCGTAAATGTGGGGGCTGGATAAATTTTTATCATTGGCCAGAGACGGGGAAACGCTAGGGTTCCGCACGGAAAACTCGACCTTGTCTCAACTGACATCTCAGTTGGGGGACTGGATAAATATTAAGTTTATCAGAGATCGAAAGAGTCAGGCGGTCAGCTGCTTGGCTTCGATTCTCAAGGGTCTCTGTCTTCGAGCAGTGGGAGACAAATTACTGTATACCGTAATAATAATAATAATGCCTTTCCTGTTTATGATAATCTCAATTTTGCGGATTCTTATTTATAATATTATTGTATATCGTAATAATACTGTCCGTTTTTTCATTGATATATTACGTAGATTAATCGCTGTTTCCATTTTCCCTATAGTTTTCAATATACATTGTGTGTGTCAAATTCTCCAAACTTTGTTTCTTCATTCTCTACAAATTTTAACTGTCTTTTTTTTTTAATTTAAAGAGTGCTTCTTATTTCTATTTTCCTTAGATTTCGTCCATGTTCAGTTCCTAGTATTCTCAGGACTATTCTGAAGAGCCACATTTCTTTTGTCCCAGATCTTTTTCTTCATTCCTTACGCGAATAATGGAGCATCCACAGCCATATAATAGGACAGATATTACATGGTAGCTCAACATAATTTTCTTTGTTTCAGTCAAGATTTTAATGTTTCTTCCTACTTCGCTTAGATTTTCGGAGACTAGTTTGGCTTTTGCAAGGCAGCTCCCGATTTCGTTGCCACATTTTCCTACCACGTCATTGACATTTGAATTCGACACACTTTAACTGCACAGAAAATAAGGAAACATCGTGTTTTCTAGCCAAGAACTTGCTCTATCCAACGGGGATATAATCTTTACTGTATCCGTTGGAGTGTCCGTGAAAATGTTTGAGACATTACATTAAGAGATTCCCACTATTGCGATACTAAATATACAGATATAAATTTCTCTTAGGAACGTCATGAATTTTTCATTAATCTTACAGAATATTCATACTGTTTAATAAATAAACGGAGAGTCTACTCAAATAAGAGTATCCACAAAAGCATTTAAATTGATAGACAGATATATATTAATAAATAAATACGAACAGAAACACATGGGTATATACACACGCACGCACACACATACACACATATACATTCATACATGCATATCTATCTGTCTCTCACTGTCTCTCTCTCTCTCTCTCTCTCTCTCTCTCTCTCTCTCTCTCTCTATATATATATATATATATATATATATATATATATATATTGACTTACGTGCTAATACCCTCGGGTAAGGTATGAATCCTCTTCCTCTCCCTCCAGCTATGGGTAAAATAGCAGGACAGACTGGGTACTATAGCCTTCGATGGCAACTGGTCTAGGAGAAGAACAACTCTGAATTCAAAACCTGCGGAGGGTCGTTTGGGAACCTCGTGGCATTCGGTGCACCGGGTCTCTGTATTCGTCCTTCAAAAAGTGTGGCTGGTCCTGCACGAAACCTTCACCACTATAATCAAATCTCATGTGCTGGTGTCGGGCTGTCGGTTTCCTGAAACTGATCTGTTTGACCCTCATACGTCGAATCTCGACGGAGAGTCGATATATATATATATATATATATATATATATATATATATATATATATATATATATATATATATATATATATATATATATATATATATATATATATGTATCGTTTAAAGTGTTCGATATCAGGGACAAAGCGTATGTAATTATAAAAGTAGACATTGAAGTCAACAGCCAGAGGTGATATTCTATTTCATTCTAAATGCAATCTTCAGCTCATGTGCGTTGTGTATTAGCTCGACTTATATAGAGAGGTCAGTGATACATTATGCATAGTCAATTGAATTGTGAGTCGTATAATGTATTATCCTAAGAGTTATTTTAGTGGACCTCTTTTGTTTATGATTTTTCTAAGTTTATTTACTTATTTATTTGTTAGGATTAATTTATTTTATATTTATTTTCCCTTATTATTGTCCGTGTTCCATTTTCGATTTGTAGTAAAAATTTGTTTACGTGTCTGCAATTCGAGATGAATTCTGATCGCACATTTAGGACTCTCTTTTGGTCTGGGAAAATAATTATAGTTATTGTTTCTTGCAATTACAGTTTGCAATCTTTAGGCTTGATTGCTATATATATATATATATTAAGAAATGGACAAGGTCCGACAATTTATTTATTAAAGACATATTTTATGTTTAACGTTGTTATTTTATAGATACAAGTATTTAAGCAAATGCTCTGTTTATGATAAACAGTATTAAATAACATTTACCGGCCTGAATGTCCGAGAAATTTTCATAGAAAATATTCGTTCGGTAGACAAGGTCGAATTTGGAGTTTATAAGCAGTAAATTCGACCTTGTCTACCGAACGCTTCTTTGTAGCCTAAGCGGTAAGGCACGTCAGCGTGTATGACGGTTCCGTATAGGATGCAGGTTCGAATCCTGTCAATGAACGAATATTTTCTATGAAAATTTCTCGGACATTCAGGCCGGTAAATGTTATTTAATACTGTTTATCATAAACGGAGCATTTGCTTAAATACTTGTATCTATAAAATAACAACGTTAAACATAAAATATGTCTTTAATAAATATATATATATATATATATATATATATGTATGGGTGTGTGTGCTATTGTTTTATGCAAATGCATTTCGAGTGACCGTCTACGACAGGCATTATTTCAAGTATTGTTATAATGAGAATACTATTCCTAAATACAGTGTGACCCGGATATAAGAGAAATTTTCTCTGGTGACAAATTAGAGCCTGTGTTAATGTATACATATAGACCAAACGCGGATATAAGAGAAAACCGGATATAAGAGACTTCTTCTCGGGTCCCGACAACTCTCTTATATCCGGGTTACACTTTACTAAAATTCCGACATGTTAAGTGTCTCTTACTGCTGAGTTTTAAAAAAATTCACGATATACAAACGGCCAGCTTCTCATTTTCAAGCAAACCCGTTTGCAAGAGTGGTTAGCGAATGCCTGTTGCAGACAGTTGCTCAGTCATATTTTTGTTTATTCATCACCCACAATGCACAAATGTTGTTAATATTGAAACTATGCTGAGTGGAATTTGTTACTGTTTGTGGGAAAAGACGCCTCACGTTGCATGGTGAACATTATTGAGAGAAAACTGAAAATATATATATATATATATATATATATATATATATATATATATATATATATATATATATATATGTGTGTGTGTATGTTTAGTTGGCTAAATATATATATATATATATCCTGATTTTTTTATATATCCTGAATTTCTTAAAACTTAACAGCAACAGACATTTAACATGTCTGCATTTTAGTATTTAGGAATAATATTCTCATTATAACAAAACTGCGATTCAATCCTTGAATTATACCAGTCGTAGACGGACACTAGAATTGCATTTGGATAAAACGATAGCATATATATTCTATGTAATAGAAGTTCTATAGAATGATTAATATCGTGATGAAAGAAATTAGATGGATAACTAATAAATGGCTATATCACAACGTCTTAATTATTTCAATTAACTACGCGAATCAACGTTAAATTGCAGAGAGGCCAGTCAGGCATCTTAAGTGGATAACAGTTATTAGTTGTATAGAGGATAACAAAGATTGATTTAATTTGGTCCTGAGACATTTGGAACGAATACATGCACTTAAAATTAGAATAAATATTTAATATCAAAAGGCTTAGATTTTCTTCATTTACATAATTCTTTGTAAGATTTTACTAGAATCTTCCAATTATCTTATGAAGCGAACATTGCGACATTCATTTCTTATATAAGGTTATCTCTGCACACAAATCATACACAATAATTATCATCATGGGGAAAGGCATTGAACTATCAAATCTGCAAAAGAATTGATCATCAAATATAGGAGCACAGAAGATATCATGATTATACCGTTTACTACTATTGCTAAGTATAAAAAGGCGAAAACTGCTGAGTACAAATCGAGATTGGTTCCACACGCAAAATTTCTCCCAGATCAATGAGAAGAATTCAGCGCAAAATTTTCAAAAAATCCAATGACTACACGACGAGAAATATAGGAAGAATTAAAAGTATCAGTTGTTATTGTTACGAAGCGAACACTAAGATCTTTATTAGGAGTCAACTAAAATCACGTACTCCAATAAAAATTCTACTATTATGGAATAAAAATTAGAATTCTCGGTTAAAATTAGTTCGTAAGAAACCCGAATCATTTTGGGAATGTGTTTGATGTACAGAGGAAACAAAAATTGAACTATCTTGTCGTAATGCAAGTACTCAAGTTTAGAGAAAAGATGTCACAGTTTGTGTACCGAACAGAAGCCCAACGATGAAATTTGGTGGTGGCAAAATTATAGTTTGGTGATGTTATTCTGCTAATGGTAATGGTATTTTAGAGATAAGAGTTAGTAGAATGAATTAAAAAATATACCAAGATGTTTTGAACTCTAAAATATGATGACCCTAAACATAATGCTATGTCTACAAAAAAATGGCTTATTGAAAAAATATCAGTCCACTCGAATGGCCATGATAGCCCCTAGATTTGAATCCAATAGAGAATTTGTGGCATTTATTAAAAAAATCAAGTTAATAAAAGATCTCCGAAATCATCCTGGTTCTAAAGAGAATATGCTAAGATAATGGAATGAAATATAAACCAAAACTTGCAAATCATTTATTAAAAGCTACAGAAAGACATGAATTGTTGTTGAATTAAGTAAGAGATGTGTTACAAAATATTAACTGCGTATTATAATTTTGTACGATTACTTTTTTCGCCAACAATCTTTTAAATTTCATATAATTTCATTAATTAAAAAAATTTGTGAATGTCAGAAATCAGAGCATTTTTCTGTTTTTTGCTGAATAAATGTATACATTCACGAGACATCCAGGAAAGATTTTCGCTACGCTTCCGATCTTTGAATTTCAACATAGAAATGCGTATGTATATAGACAACAGCACACATATACAAACATATATCAAATCCCATACTGTCCAATTATGTTTATGTCTGTATGAGCCCCCGCGGGCGATCGAGTGTGTATGTGTGACTGCGTACCTCATCGGTTGTACGGACATGCATCTATGTTTGCGTTAGCATGAGTGACATCACGACGACGATTCCCCCGACTTCTATAATAACACCAATACACGCAATCTACATAAACCCAAAATTTAAAAAAAAATAATCAGTTTGCCTGACGATCGCACAAGCGTGAAACCCAGGGTCAAAAACTCACATCAATCCAAACAAAAATATATATATATATATATATATATATATATATATATACGGAAAGGTTTATAATTGTTCCAACGAGGGGAAAAATCTATGTATTTAACAAAGGAGGGGAACCGCAAAAGATTTTGTTTATAATGTGGATTTGTTTTAGTATATATATATATATATTATATGTTATGCTTCATAGTTTTGCTACACGTGTTTCCGGTCTCGTGACTTTCTTCAGGCAAATTAAAGTAACCAATTTTAAAAGTAATTCATTTTCCTTATTTTATTTTTAATTTTTAATGTTTCATTGTCCATTTTCTGTATTTATAGTGAGCCTTGATCTCATTTTGGGTCTGTATATAAATAAACTGATGTCAACACTCATAGCCGAAAATCTGTTACATGCTAAACATTTAGAATTAAGCATTTTGTCGTCTGTCTTATTGACTTCAATGTTACTTTTATATCTCCGCTATCCTTGACACTTTAAAGTTAAATATCTTATATCTTAAAATTATATTTGCATACCTACATCACACACACACACACACACATACATATATATATATATATATATATATATATATATATATATATATATATATATATATATATACAACGCATACGATGGGAAAAATTTGTCGACATATTATATATTTGAGTACGAGCATGTGCGTTTTGTTTTCTATTTTGTTGACTGCAAAGTATATTATGGTAAGAAGAGCCTCCAGTCTGAATATTTCAAGTTGTTTGGATGCAGAGATTTCGGAATGAGTTGGATGAGTCTAATGATGATTACGAAGCTACTATAGCTCGGAAAATTAACTCCGATTCTTCTGATAAGAAAAGAACTCCTGAATTTGTTGGTCAGGATCTCAGACTCAACACGAAGGCCTACATCATTGAGGAGGCAGGGCTGCCTGACAACAGAACCCTGCACCATGTCACATAAGCAGGAGAACCAAATCGTGGTTGTCAGACAATTTCTGCGATAATATCACCCCTTACATCTGGCCGCCTAACTCCCCAGACTGCCAGCCACTTGATTATTATGTGTGGGGTAAAGAAGAAATGCAGGAGTTTCCGAAGTCGTCTGGATGCCGTGTTTGAAGCGATTTTATGGTGATTTTATTGAATAAACTTACTCTTCAGTATTTCAAGGTATTTTTTGTGTAATTTTCGTGAATTTATCTTTTAAAATGAGCGTCACGTGGCGAAAATTTACCCATCCCAGCATATATATATTATCTCTATCTATAAAAGGCAGGATGTGTGTGTGTGTGTGTGTGTGTGTCTGTGTGTGTGTGTGTGTGTGTGTGTGTGTGTGTGTGTGTGTGTGTGTGTAACGAACGCGCAGCCACAATTTTTCGAGGATTTGCACCAAAATTTACGTGCGCATGCTCCAAGTTAGCGGGAAGGCCAAGCCCGACTTTGCATTTCCCAACTCCCATCGATAGTAAAAATAATCGATTTTTTCATGCTTCTACGGCAGTTTTCATGTAGTTTGCGGCCTTTTTCTACTGGCCAGAGTGAGAGCCTACAGCTGGCTGCTACGAATAGGCAGGAAGATTCTGTTGGCCAGCGTGAGAGCCAACAGCTAACTGACACGAATTTTAACTAACATGCTAGCATGCAAAAAAATCGATATAGCATTCGTCAAAAGTGGGAAAAGTGGCACTTTACTCCAATCGGCTCATTCGCTTGCTTAAATCAACGTTGATTCTGATTCCGCAGAACTGGGTTGGATGTGAAAAAGTATTTGTTGTTAACATTCATTTTAATTTCGGTTTTTCCAGTTACAATTCTTTTTTTTTTTTTTAAGCTGATCGTTTTGTGTTCATTTTGTTTAGTTTTTCTTTCGTAACAGATTTAATGTTTAGTATAGGGCTTAGAAAAAATCGCGGTGTGAGATAGGCAAGAAGTAAGGCATGTAGCAACATCAGCACGGCAAAAAAGTCACTCCTTTAAAGGCATGGAAGGGCAAAAATATTTTAAGTCAAGTGATAGCGATTGCTGTATGGATTAGTACAATTTTTGAATCAAGCACGGCAACTCAAGGCCCATGCTGCTAGTATATATATATATATATATATATATATATATATATATATATATATATATATATATATATATATATATATTTGTGTGTGTGTGTATTTATTTAACATATCTCTGCGCTTGTCCATGTCTTTTTTTCTTTCTCTCTTTGACATGTTTAAAGTGAAAAGAATTTAACTACAACGACATTTTCTAAACTGACCCATTAATAAAAGGCCTATGTTTAAATGCCTAACGAACCATTCTCATTAAGGCAAGACAAGACAATTCACTTCAGATAATAAAATGGCTCCGATGACGTTTTTTCTAAGATTTCTTCCTTTATTCTTTATTTTTTAATTTAAATCTGATTTAATGCCAGACTCTCCTGGGAAAATTCATGAATTTTCGAAATTACAAATAACTTTTTTTTTTTCCAGCACTAGTAAAATGGCGTCTTCAGATCCATCCCCTCGTTTAAGAGAAAATCTCAATAAAAATCATAAATCATGATCACCGTGAACATTTCTACCATTAATATGAAATTAATATAATGTTTCTTGCTATATTCAATCATAGCAAGAATTCATAATAGAAAATCATCGAAGTTGTTCGTTAACGATTATATCACTGCAAAGATTTTCAGTGATGTCTTCTGTTCTAATGAGGCACAAGTAATTTATTGTCATTATTGCTATAGCGTCCAGATCGCCGTTGTCTGTTATATCTCATTAAATGATGAACATACGAGGAGTGGGCTGAAGAATCCATAGGCTGTCTATGAAGGAGTTATGTTAGAGCCGTGAAATCTTGCATGAATGAATTTCAACTCGCCTTATTAATAACTGCATTGTTTCTCCCCAGGTGCACTTATATCTGACTGTTCAAAGAAGACCTCATTTGTAAGTAGTAGCGATTTCTCTTGGAAATGAACAGATTTTGGAATTGTGATTTTATCAAGTACCTGCAGAAAAAGAGCTTAGCCTCTAAGGACATTCATACTGACAATGTTGATATTTTATGGAATAGCCTCCCCAGCTTTTTAAACAGTGGCAAATTTGGCAGCTGAATTTAGGAGAAAAAGAGTGTTACTTCCATGTGACACTGTGGGATTTAAACGGACATTCGGTAGTAGGAAAAATAAATTTCCACTCGAATCTGTCAGCTAACGAGGAAACCGGAACACCGCTTCGCTCAGAACTCTGTTTCCTGCACATCGTAAATAACAGTACGATTGCTCTTTCTTTGGAACACGAGTAAAACCTTCACCAGTATCAAAGAACAAAACTGCATTGAAACAAAAAGTCAGCTCTTTTTATCCTTCCTCGTTCTCGGGCAAGAAACCGAGACCTCACGCTGCTGCTAGCCTCGTTCTTGCCGATAACGCATGCGCACTGTCACGTCAGTGTTGGTTTGCCGTAGTTCGCCTCGGATCTCTATGATATCTAAAAGCACATGTACAGATAATTCGCCTTCTCTTGCTTCGGCGAGGTATGTCTCCACCACAGACACAATGCTGGGACGTCTTGCGGCTGCCAACACCTTGGAAAATATTGTGTTCACCACATGGTAATGAATAGAAGATGGAATATAGAACAAATAGTCAATGCGTATTCCGTGAGAGAACTGACAATATTGTATACAATCAACTTGGCACGACTAAGTTTTATGCTCGGTGGATACCACACCTTCTGATAGCTGATCAACTGCTCACAGGCTCATCACACCATGGAGAAATCTGACATTTTTTTAGACAGAGCCAACTGATTATCTTTTCAAGCCCAAGATTAGTGTTGATTTCATAACTTTGACACAGAGGCAAAGAAAAAATCCATCCAGAGGAAACCCACCATTTGATCTGCTCTAAAAATTCCAAGTTCGCTTCAGCTTCAGGGAAAGTGATTATCTCAGATTTTGGGGATACAAAAGGTATTATGGTTAAATATCTTCAACAGGACCGAAAATCGGTGGACAGATGTATCGCAATTGTCTGTGCTAGTTGCGAAAGGCTATCATGACCAAACATCCAGGCAAACTGGCAAAAGGGATCCTGTTTTATCAGTTAAATGTGCCAGAAGACGAGTCCTTGTTTTCGATGGTTGCTCTGAGTGACAGTCTGTTGGAATCATTTAAGCTTTTCATGCCCTCCTGATTTGGCTATCATCTGGTTTGACTATCATCAAAAGTCTTGGCTGGGAACAGGTATTGAAGTAATGATGATATGCTACCTGTTGTTGATGGGTTTTCTTGCCAATGAAAAATGAAAAGACTTCTTTGAACTATCAATGAAGCTATTAATAAGAACAGGCTAAATTAATAAGATTTTACATCTCTTACACCATTCCTTCATAGTCACAATATGGACTTTTCAGTCTCCCTAGCATATAGAAATTACGGATACATTTATTTCCATTGGCATTTGCTTGATTCTTAATACGCTGCTTACTTTCTGGAAGGTATGTTTCCCGATGTCAATGCACAATCTGATTTCCCAATTGTTATTCTTTTGATAGTACCCTACATTGAATAGTTATATTTTGGATTGATTTTGAAGTCCCCAATATATGCTATACATTGCTGGACGAGATTTTAAGGCCAATGCAAATAAAGAAAATGTTACCAATTGCGTAGTTAAACTCATCCACTTACTTGAGCCGAGCTTAGAAAAAATTAAAATAAGAAAAAGAAAATTGTAAATTATACACATTTTTAGAATTTGATAGGGAACATTGGAATATTGGGAAATTAGGCTAAATACTAACTGAGCAAAAGTTCAAGACGACACCTTAAAGGAAAACGAAACATTGTAAGGAATGCTCGAAATCGCTTTGGCATGATTAATACAAGCGTTTACAGAAGGCTGTCCAGAATGTTATTCCAAAAGTTAAAGATGGTTTCACGAATATCATGAACATTTTGAAACTGATGTCCGTTTATATATCCTTCCCATGCCATCTACCCCAAACGTTTTACTGTGGTTCAGCTCGGGCGAACATGCCATTATGAATTGCAGCATTGTCCTGCTGAAAGATTCCGTGATTTTCACACAGTCGATCTCCTTCAGTTAAAAAGAATGCGCTGCCCATCATACCAAAGTAATCAGCTGTTGTTTCCTATCACGGAGGCTCCATTAATACTTGGAAGGAGATAGCACTACAGATCATGATATTATATCATCGATTTGTCGTGTAGAAAAAAATCTCTGGTGGAATATGCTTATGCCAGTAACTTTGGAAATCACCTGGGCCACCCAGTTTAAACTTTTTCTCTTCAGTGAAGAAAATGTTCCATGTCTGGCGCTTCTCAACAAAGTTTAACCGAATTCTTTGCGGTGTGGAAGGAGGCGTAAACTTTGACGAAGTTTACGATTTTTAAACCTTTCTATCGTAGACGCCGTTTTATTGTTCTTTAGCTGCATTCTGCGTCCGTTAATGACTGACTAGTATCTTACCGGATAACTTGTCGGATACTGCTGCTCAACACTGTCGAAATTTTTCTGGACCGACCAAATAAAATTCTCGCTCCGTATGATTCAGGGTCTTTTCTAATTATTTGCTATCAAGAAGAAGAGTTGAAATAATTGCAGGGAAGATTTCATAGCTCTAGCCTCATTAATTTATCGTCAGCTTATGAACATTTCCACCCAACTTCGAACTAAACAGAAATCTCTTCGTTAGTTGAGAAACTTGATTTATTCCTTCGTAGGTTAAAAGCCACACCCCATGCAGACTTTTAAACTAGCTCATGCGGAGGGATAAATGGGCCTACAGCCCAAAACTAGATTAACCTTGTGTCAAGCTTAGAAAACAGAAATGATAATTTTGAAGAAATAAATTCGAATTTCACAATTCACAACATGGAACCTCAAAATATCACTTTAACTCTGATTTGAGCGATGACTAATTCCGATCAAAAGACTGATTTATGCCGAAATTCATATTCCGGCCGAAAATTGAATTCTTCAAATCACAAACTCTACAGAACACCTAAGTTTAACACTGATTCCTTGGCATTTTGAATTCTTCAATTCACAAAGTTTTGAAGTAAATTCAAAACACAGTTTTGAAGTAAATTTTAAATTCACAATTTTTTTCGCGTTACTTTAAACTTAGTATCAAGTAAAAAAATTTAAAATCATTATTTTTTCTTCAGATATTTTAAAATTTCAATTTTAACTGTTCCCAAATCCCAATGCTGGATGTTCAAGCATCAGATCAAGGGCATATTTTCAATCACTGGATCATCTTAATATCAAAAAGGTATATGTCTATGTTGAGCAAGTGTATGCCGAGGTTTTTCAGGCACACGGACAGACAGAATTTGCCGTTTATTTATTTAGAAGATAGATATGTTTTAATAGTCTCAGCCGAATTCAGTAGTAGTTGACCTCTTTGAATCATAACATGGAGCAGGTAACAGAAATCTATTCAATAATAAATGTCATTTGGCCGAAAAATCAAAGAAAAAACAACAATCCACGGAGAGACATGAACTATTACGTCATGAAAGCACAACGCATTTTGAAAAAATACATTCAATGTATTTTTGCTAGTGTACTGTAGGTGGCAAGTCTATTGAAGTATTGCTTCTGTTAAACGAACTGTTTAGGTTGATATGGAAATAATTATGTAAATCATAACAGCAGGTGACATTTAAGATGATTTTATAATGTTTTTGTTTCTTTTTGTCAGTGTTTTAGCTTCAGGAAAAGAGGGGGAAAAGCCGCATTGCAGATAACGTGATCGGTGTCCATTTCCCGCCAGCATGACAGGGTTTATATATTGGTTGAAAATAAATAATTTAACCTAAAAGTTTCTCAGGAATCCCCTTCTAACCTTCGAAAGATTTCAGTACACGCTCCTTAGAAACCCAAAGCGATACCTTAAAACCTCATTGGACATCTTTGATATAAGTGTCAGCGGGTTCAACCTATTCTATAAAATATCATAGCTGAGGATCCATTCAATGTATACGCTTTCTCCTTTCTTGCTTCATGAGTCAGAGGATTTAAATGTTATTTTTGAGGCAGTCTGACGTCTTCCCATTAATCAATGCTATTAAAATCCTAACATGCGCCTTCGTTCGATATTTCATTATTCCAAAGTTATTTTCGTATTGTTCTTTTATTTATTTATTTATTGAAAATGCATTTCTTTTCGCTCTATTCAGGTTTTAATGATTTCATTCTTAATTTTCTTTGTGTGCACCGTCAGCTTTCGGTCGTGATATTTTTAACATTACTTAAACATAACATGACTAAAAAAAAATATGACAGAATGGGATCTTATTAAAAATAACTCCGTCACGTCACGAGAGATTTAAGAAAAGAAAGTTGAAAATATATGAGCGTATATCTTTCATCTTGATTATTGAAGATTATCAAATAATACAGAATTACACTTCGTACCGAGCCGACTAAAAATAACGCCATTTTTTTAAGCATGAGATTATAAACTAAATTAGAATCATAATTTACGAACAGAGACAAAAAAAAAAAAGGAAGGCAAACCACAATCAAAACGAAAACGAAAATATTAATCTTGTCTAACGATGGAAAAAATCCATTTTCATTTTTAGGATATTTTATACAGTCAGTCACTTATATGCCATGCATGATTCACGCTTAGGCGATCATGATACATGACTGACGAGGCAGATTTTTTTCCCGGAGGAGGTTGCCATTTCTTTCTGCGGTAGACCAGTTGCCATCTAAGGCTAGGAAAAACCGGTCTGTCCTGCTATTTACTCATAGTTGGGGTGAAAAGAAGGGGAGTCATACCTTTCCCATTGGCACGTAAGTGAATATAACGGATTCGACTGAAATTCGAACTCGGCTCTCCGATTTCTCAATCCGAGTAGTTAGTCATTGCTCTATTGAGCCTATTTTATACTGGAAAATTTTTTAGATTAAAGATGCTTTTTTTCGGAAAATCGAAACGCACATTGCATACACGTAGAGTCACAAGGTAAATGCTGACAAATTCGCAGAAAAACGTATAACTGAAAGACGGTGATGGTAAATTATAATTTTCCACATCAGTCTTTTGAACAGCCGTAGAGTTTTATCCGTTATTTCCTGTTTGAATTGGGTTACCGATTCCTTCAAAATTCTGTTTCAGCTCGATACTCATAACGCTTGCCCTTCTCTAAGTTCATACAACAACACGTAGACACCTTTTACCTTGACTGGCTTTTGCGACTTGTATTGAGTGAACATTAGTTAAAAGACATTAAACTTGACGACAAATCTATCTTTTACGCAATAAATCATTTTACCCATTTGGACATAATTTTTCAAAAGTATCCCTGAAACTCTTTATGAACAGGTTAAAATCGTTTTCTGCCAGTCACGCTGTCTTCCCAATTGAGCAATGTTGAGAGGAAACATATCACTCATGACTTCA
>CAHIKZ030005362.1:2320000-2375000 GCA_903632075.3 Acanthosepion pharaonis
ACCAATTATATCTTGACATATAATCAGGAGATGTAGTTCGTATCTATTGACCAATGGATAATATAGCTCAATACACACTAATCTTGTCTGGGATATATATATATATATATATATATATATATATATATATATATATATATATATATATCCTCCTTAATTTCTATCATTTGTATATACTTGCTTGAATCGGCTTCTGACGCTCTGGATGGAGTGGCTTGGGGATAGTAGTCGTGGCTCTAGGGGGCACAATCCTATGGATAAAGGAACTTGGATGAGTTCCACCACGGAATTTGTGAATGAGCGGCGCAATATCGAATCTAGTTCGCTACTTCTTCGTCACTGAGGCCCGTTAGTACAGTTCGTATGACCTGTTAATGTAACTGTCCGGGTTTCAATTCTCTGTCGTAGATGCGCACTGCTGATGAGTCCTAAATATCGGACGATACGGCCGTCCAGTGCTTTCTGCATTCTGCTGAGGTTTATTCTAGACTCCATGAATTACTTAATTATCTCAAATTCTCCTTTATTTATTTATATATATTGTATGTCTATTTTTTGAATTTCACATGAAAAATAAAGTTCTGTTTTTCCCACTATTTCTTGTTTGTTCACTCAATAATTTTGCCACTCAATGTAGTCTGTTATTGAGTGAGATTGTTGAGAGGGAGAATTGAGAAAGTAAAAATTCATATTATGAGGACTTGATATCGTCGACCATGAATACAAATAGACCAAGATTTTAGTTGTCGGGAAAAGTATCCTCACGGGATTCAGCTCCACAAAGCAACGATTTCTGGAGAAAAAAGTAACACGAGAGGAATGGGGATGGTTTGCCACCATGAACATGGCACGGCACGTCCTCGCTGTGAAAGGACTGGTCACGTGGAATTAAGGATGTAACACATCCGAACATATGTCATCATAATCGCAAAAGAGAAGTGAGAAGCTTGCAACGTTTCGTCTGTGGGATAACGGTTGCAGAATAGCGAATAATTAATTACCCACAAGTCTGCGTTTGTGCTTTGGAATTCTACCAATGTTGCACAGGGAAAATCTGATAAAAATAGGGCATGGCAGCGGTGTTCTTTTCTAGAATAATATAAGAAACAGTCTTTTTTCCAGCTTCTATCGCGATGGTACCTATATACCTATTCTATTTGAGGTTGGGACTGAGATTTAGACGTACTAACCGTGCGAGGCAAGGCGATTATTTGAGGGTGTGTCCATTTATCAAGGCTGGTGAATGTTTATGTTGTTTAACAACTATTAATACAAACGTCACGCAGCTTAAAACCAAATAATTCTTTCTATTTTTGTTTTTGTTAAAATCACCCACTACAAGGACTACGAGGCCCTCAAAAAAGAGAGTGAGTGAATGAAGTGTTATACGAACGTTAGAGGAGGACGTATGGGGGAAGATTACAAGAATATGACGGAAAGAAAATGATTCTACGCAGATGTGAAGAAGTTAAGTTTGTAGAGATTGCATCAACGTCAAAGTCTGCTCTACAAATAGGAAATGTTTAGAGGAATATTTCGGAGTGGAACAACCATCTTATGATTCGTCTGTCACAGAGTGTTGGTTGGTTGATTATTTACTAGCGGCATATCAACCGCTACATATTAGTAAATGCGGAGATCGAAATAATTTGTGAGTCATTCTATGCATTCAACTACAGATAGTTTAACGTACGTCTTATGCTTTCAGGGTAAAGGTATGTTTTTTGGACAGATAGATTGTAGATCATGAAATGTATTATTGGTAATTTTACTAGGAATATGCATTTTTTTAATCTTTTTTTAATTTTGCAATCAGAGCTATTTTGCTATAAAATTGAATTGTTCGTCATTTTATTAGAAAAATGTTGATTTTTGCTTTGAGGTTCAATATTTGCTCATAAGTATTTTATTCTATTTTTTGTTATATATATATATATATATATATATATATATATATATATATATATATATATATATATATGTGTGTGTGTGTGTGTGCGCGTGTGTGCGTTTGAGTGTGAGTATGTATGTATATGTGTGTATTTATATATATATGTGTATATGAGTTTATATATATAAGAGTGTGTGCATATATATATATATATATATATATATACGTACATATATATGCCTGTATATATGTGTGTGTGTGTGTGTGCATATATGTGTGAGTATATATATGTGTGTATAAATGTGTGTTTATGTATATACATATGTGTATATACATATATATATATATATATATATATATATATATATATATATATATATATAGTCGGTCGTTTTGTTTTTAATCGCATTTCAATTCCTTATTGTTCATTTAGTGTCTAAATTTAAACTTTTTAAGGGCTTTGGTAATTTGCTTTTACTATTAAAGCATATTGCTGATAATTTTACTATAAAATACTATTCTTAGACTTTCATAGTGTTTTGTTTCCAGTTTGGGGAAGGTTAGGTTTTCCCCATTTCTTGCGCGCTAATAGGTCCTAGAACTCTGGCTAAAGGTGAATCTGGGAACAGCAGCAGTTTCGAGGTTTTGAAGAGCGTAGATCAATCTCCTATCTCTCGATCAGTGGCCATGCAGTCGGATTTAGTTTATCGTCATACCCAGGACTAGTCTGTCATAAAACGATCGCCGACTAACAGTAGATCCTGAGTAAGTGGAGTACGTTCCTGTATTTCTATCCGATTAGCTTTTATCTCACTAAGTGCTGTATGCACCACAACAGGAAATATCGCAGGAAAATTTCTCTTAGAGCCAAGAATTGAATTAAGCATAATTTTATACTGTAAGTTGTACTATGTCTTTCAAAATAGATTTTTTTCCTAACTTGCAAAAAGAATAATAATCCCAGCTTCTCTTCCAATTTCTTTCCGCATCTTTTGCGATGTACGTAATGTAATTTGTAAGGTTATGTTGTCTCGTAGAAAATTTTCAGTCCTTTGTTATCAAGAAAATTTCTTCTTGCGTCTGTCCATTTTTGTTTTAGGTTTCGTGGTGAAGTGCGTTAGTAAACTTTATCTTTTTTTTTCCTTTCAACTCTTTTTCAGCTCACATTAAAAAGCCCAAAACAAAAGAACATAAAATCTTATTGTATGTTGAAAGAGAAAATAATTCGCTTTAGGTCAGCAATAAAGGATGTTATCATAAGTTCATTTTGTTCTAGTTCAATTCGGAAATTTCATAGACGAATTTTTCTTCTCGTTGTTTACGAGGTATTCTGCATCTGTGGCTTCCATTCTATAATCGCAATTGAATTCGAAAAACCAAGCTTATTTCCTGATTTGTAGAAAGTGATCGGGTTTGAGCCTATAACAGTTGTTTTCGTGATCAAATCTAAATCATTTCCAACAATTTCCAGATGATCAAAACCCCCAGGTGGTCACGTTTATTTGTCACGCCTTTCTGGCAGAAATATGGGATACGGAAATTCGAAATCGTAGTACAATGACAAAAGATTCCTTCCAAAAACTAATCAAAGTATTAAGCAAGAGGACAATTTTATTAGAAACTAAAGAAAAGAGAGTTCAAGTGCTATATATTATCAGTTCTTTTTTTTTTCCAGAGAGATTAACTCTTTACAAGGCCCGGGAAAAAATGGATATAAAGAGTTACATATCAAGCACAGTTTATGTAGATAGATGGGTAAGATAACGGTTAAAATTAGACTTGAACAGGTTAAAGATTGTAGTGACCGGTGAAGCATCCTCTGGGGAGTTGGTTACACAGAGCATTAATTCACCGGAAGAAGTTGCTTGAGGGTAACTTTTTACTTACTAATGGATTACAGAGGGAATGAGGCTTATTCTCTAAAAGGTGCGTAGTATGAGGAGTCCCAGCCGTGAACGTTAGAATTAGTGGTAGCAAATATGTAGTTCGTCTGAGCATTTTCCATGGAAGTAGTGATAGAGCATTGAGAGTCTTGCTAAATTCCGTCTAATAATAAGGATGTATGCGTGCCCTAATCAATAGGGGCTCGAAACGAGAAAGCGAACAGCCAATGTCGAATTCGAATCGTCTTCATTATATTCCATTACACGAAAATACTCTTGGGATAGATATGAATCCATTTAATCCACTCAGCTCTGGGTTAAATAATAAGTCTTGTATCTGGAAAAATCCCTTGTTATTTGGAAGTAATTATTAATGCGATAAATATTTTTACAGTCAAAAACATTTTTTTCGGCTTTAAATAACTGACCAAGAGTTGGTAAACCATAAAAAAAAGCAGATCAATGAACAAACTTTATAATGAAGTGAATGCTGGAAAATTTCTTTACAGATAAAGAATACTTCAGGAAAACAAACGTTGTTTTTATCGAAGGATGCTGAGAACATATGGATCTAGCAACAAGAAAGTTTTAAGTAAATGGTTAAAAAAAAGGACAGGTATATACAAAATCAAATAAAGACAGTTGAGAATTCTAGGACGCCTAATGAGAAATGTAGGTCTTGAGAATTGAACACTCAAAGGACAGAAGAAAGCCACGATAATTTTCCCTGTCGAGATTCTGTAAATGGATAACACAATGCAGATGTGATACAGATGACAAACATAGTTTAGATGTCCGGATGATAGGATGTTGTGGAGATTCATGCTCTTTCACGTCCTGAAGCGACAACATACATAGAATATGAAGGTTCGTGTGTATTAAGAATAACCTGTTCCAAATCATTTTTCTACAAAGTTCAGTATGTTGAGTCTATTTCAGTTTAATGAGACATCACACTCTGATCATTATTCCTCTCATAGAAACCAACGATGATTAAAAAAAGAATTTAGCTTCGGGCGAGATTAGACGTGCTTCATTGTCCCTCGGCACGGAAATCACGTCTGCTTCTCCAAGCAATTTATTCCCATTATCTTACGTAATGTGACACAAAAACCGATATACTTGAAATTCGTGCCTCTAAGTTCAATACTGGTTCGTTTCTCACTCACATCTAATTATATTCCTTATCTGTATTTAATGTTTTTACGTTTTTCCAATGCTTCTCGAACATTTTAAAAAGGTTTATCTTAATTTACCGCTAGAACATAATTATAGACCAATCACAATCGTGCCATTACCATTAGATCACAGAACTTTTAATGAATTCTATTTTGTTTTTTCTAGACATATAGCTTCTTGTTGTTGCCAGGTTTTAGACTAGACTAATAGTTTAAGCTTCTTAAATGATATATAATCTTCAGCCTCTTTAATCCGTCACCCTTGGGACGCCGAAAATATCAGTGTTATCAAAAGTAGAACAGCGCTAAAACCAGAAAATATCAAAATTGTTTAAATAGTGTAAAAGCAAAATTGTCTATTTGTTTGATTATGCTCTGAACCGTTGTATCTTGGAAAGGATTAAAGATATTTTGCGGGAATTCTCCGATATTTTCTAACACTATTGTGCTCTATTTTGAGCATGAAGAATGTATAATTACTCACAAAGCTTAATAGAAGAATCGAGATTAAACCGATCATGAACGACAATGATATCATAGCTCAGGATAGGAAGCTCATGCAGGATTGAAATAATGTTCAAGTAATATATATATATATATATATATATATATATATATATATATATATATATATATATATATAACAGGATGTATGCGTGTTTGTAACGATTGCACAGTCGCAATTTTCGACGGATTTTCACCAAAATTTACATGCATATGATCCAAATTAGCGGAAAGGCCAAGACTGATGTTGCATTTCCCAACTCCCATCGATAGTGGAAGTAATTGATTATTTTATTGCTTCTAAAGAAGTTTTCATGTAGTTTGCGGCCATTTTCTACTGGCCAGAGTGAGAGCCTATAGCTGGCTGCCACGAATAGGCAGGAACATTCTATTGGCCAGTGTGAGAGCCAACAGCTGACTGACACGAATTTTAACTAGCATGCTAGCATGCAAAAAAAATCGATTGCTGTATTCGTCACAAGTGGGAAAAATTTAAATCGGCATGGCACTTTACTCCAATTGGCTCATTCGCTTCCTTAGACTCAACGTTGATTCTGATTCCGCAGAGCTGGGTTTGGTGTGAAAAATATTTGTTGTTAACATTCTTTTTTCATTCGGTTTTTCCAGTTACGAGTCCTTTTTTAAAGCTGATCTTTTGTGTTCATTTTGTTTAGTTCTTTTTTCGTAATAGATTTAATGTTTAGTATAGGGCTTAGAAAAAATTCGCAGTGTGAGATAGGCAAGAAATAAGGCATGTAGCAACATCAGCACGGCAAAGGCCACTTTTTTAAGACAAGGAAGGGCAAAAATATTTTAAGTCAAGAGATAGCGATTGCTGTATGAGTCGTACGATTTTTTGAATCAAGCACGGGCAACACTGGGTCATGCTGCTAGTATATATATATATATATATATATATATATATATATATATATATATATATGTGTGTGTGTGTGTGTGTGTGTGTGTGTGTGTGTGTGTGTGTGTGTGTGTGTGTGTGTGTGTGCGCGCGTGTAAAATAGTTTAGTTAATAAAACAAGTACAAATGAAAGGGTGCCAATATAATCAGTAGGATAAACATTTATTAAATATTAATTATTAAACCTATGGCAGAAATGAGGCACTGAGAGAATGGATTTAAGTTCGGAATTTTCGGACATGCCTGTGTCCTTCATCAACAGACGGAAGTATAGAGAGTGAAAGAGTAATCATTCACTGACTTGTTTTTGTAGATGGTTCTTGATCTTGTGTATATGGTATTGTTAGCAAAATCATGACATGTCTGATTCCACGATCATTTTTTTTTTTATAAAAATTAACTTATATTTAACATTTCGATCGGTGTAAAAAAGTTAAGCAGGGATGTTATTACTAGTGTGTGTCACAGTGTGAGTGAGAATGTAAACTTAGATGAAGAGAGTTATAGTTTGAGGAAGAAGAAATAGGCGTGTAGCAAGTTGTAGCAATAATTATAGGACCAAGGTGTCAAGTGTAGAAAGATGGGCTGTGGTTAGAATATGATGTGATGGAAAAAAAATTAAGAAAAATAATGGATTATATATATATATATATATATATATGTTCCAGGAGCAATTTCCAACTTAATAAGAATATCTTCGCCCTCTCTAACTTTCTAACTTTCTGTCCTGAAGTAACAAGGTACCTCAGAGATTTCGCTGCTCTTTTGACTGTCGTAGCTGAAACTCATCTTTAACCTGCTGGATTGAGTTGGATCTTTTCTGATTGATCTCTTTACCTCTAAGTTTAATTGATCCTCCATTTTCCTATTGTGACCTCTTGATCCAGTTTTCCTCCGTACTGATATGTCTTTTTAAAACTTATTCCCCGTTCTTTTCATGGTTCTTGAATGGACTGAAAACGGAAGCCAGATTATGAGTTTTGTTACCACTACAGAATGATATCTTCGGTCTCGCCACTGCCAATTTAAGAAGACAGTTGGTCTGATGAAAAATGATTTTTACCTGTTCTCTTTCTAGGTGAATAGATCTAAGGGGTTTTCAGTGTTTCTTACGGCAAATGGGATCAAGATGCTTAAACGTCATATCTAAAAACCTGGAAAAATTAAGCTCCATTAGCTTAGTGTCTTTGTTAGATATTAAACATTTTGCGGGATGGGCAACTATGCAGTTACACTATTTGGAAAATTTTGCTGTTACACGCGGTATAGCAATAATCAATTTTTCCAAATTAGCTTTTTTTTATTCTTTCATGCATTCTTTTTTTTTCCCCGTGAAGCAGGTCCCTTTCTGGAAGAAATCGTGACGAGTCAACGGCCCGGTAATTAGAGGCGATGTCTCTAATTCATCGTTGAGTAAGCAACGGGAAACGCCACCACTATCAATCACAAGTTATTTAATTTCATGTAATAGAAAGGCTAAAATTACAAAGAAATGATACAACACACACACACACACACACACACACACACACACACATATATATATATATATATATATATATATATATATATATATATATATATATATATATATAATCGAACCACTTTAATCTAGCCTGGCATCTCCGATGCACTAGCATATTTTGGAATCAGTGCGTTGAGCGGCTACGAGGGTAGAGCAACCTGATATTTATAACTTTCCGCAGCAGCCGACAGCTGTATATTGATAAAGTTTTGCTCATTTCTTACATATGCGTTCAAGATATTATATATATATATATATATATATATATATATATATATATATATATATATATATATATATATATATATATAAAAGAGAGAGAGAGATTTAAGTAATGAAGTTTAATTTTCAGCCTTGGAAGTGTGGTATGAAGAACCAGATAAAAAACCACATATCTCGGTAAGTAAATTATAAGCAATGGACCTTTAGGGTTGTCTGTTTTCTATTTAAATTGAATTATATATATATATATATATATATATATATATATATGTGTGTGTGTGTGTGTGTGTGTGTGTGTGTGTGTGTGTGTGTGTGTGTGTCATTCGCAAACAGTACCGTTTCGCTGTGTCAGCGCTTCTCATTGCGACTAGACATCGGAATGCCCCAAACCAGGACCGAAACCCAAACGATTTGTTGTCTGTCAGCGCTTCTACTAATTTCGACCATATCTGCCGTCCTCCTCCTCACCATCTCTCTAACACCAACTTAAAGCTACCCCTCAAAAGTGTATAAAAAAAATATGTAATTTTAAAAGCATTTTTGATGGTTGAAATGTGATCTGAGGAACCAGTAAAAAACACCTTTCTGGGGAATTATAATTAATGGATACTTAAGGCTATCATTTTTCTAATTATATATATATATATATATATATATATATATATATATAGTGGTGGCATCCAACCAGTTTGTACCAACCGATTCTCAAAATAATATAAACTTTGCGAACCAGTCGTTACATTATCCAAATATAATCTTATATATTAATTAAAAGACGATGCTCAAGGCAAAATATTACACTACGACCGTGCGCGCGTCTATAGAAACTTTGATAGACACAGTCACCTTAACACAAAAATCAACAACAGTCAGCAGGGAAAGAAAAAAAACCTATTGTTCATTTAAGAATGTTGCATAACCTCTGGTACGGGTAGTCTCATCTCGTCTTCTCTCGGCCAACGACCGCTAATTGATTTGGTTCAGCAATGAAAGACTTGAAACATAGAGAATTTTAAATTAACTATTTTTATTACTCATGGCGACATGTACATTATCTAATTATCCAGTGGGGGTCGCCTCCCTCAAACTGGGGAGCCGTTTCGGACACGAAAGAGAATACGTCTACATGGCTTGCCGCGTAAGAACCAACGCATTGAAATGTCTTTCCTATTTGTCTTTCTCTTGCTAGCTCAGCCAAACTCTGGAAGTCAGAGCCGAGACACGTCCTCTAAAAATAATAATCTGCTAAATTATTATTTAAGAAGAACATTTCAATATAAGTTCATATATATATATATATATATATATATATATATATATATATATATATATGAGATGGTATTCGGCAGATTTGAATTTGTTGGAAGGAGTGTAAATGGATTATAAGCATAAATGCTTGGACACGTTTAAGCACGATTTTTAGAAGGGCTGAATTTCAGAGGTTTCACTTTTGGTAAAAATTCAGATTCTATAATTTTCTATAAGATGCTGCTACATAATTCTGCATGAATATATTATCCTTTTTTATGTGCCATCTCCTTTAATGACGTTGGTGATAACGGGTGATAATATCAGATGTCGTGTAAATAAAATAATGTCACGTTGTAGTCAGCGGTGTGATGAGGGTGACCTATCGAAGAAAGATTTATTATCCCATTTGTATTCCCTCCCCCATTATGGGCAATATTATATCTGTAATATAATATGACAGCAGTTCATGGACAGGAGGAAATGGTTGAAAGGAAAACGTATGGCACACAGGCTTAGTTCTCAGAGAGACTTTTATACCACTAAGACATACACTACAAAATTGTATATACTTAGATATGTGTCCCACGACCAAAATTATTTATCATGTATAACTACACAACAGAGCACCTCGAAGTCTTTTAATGGTCTGCAAGCTTGTCTCGCTAGAATAATTACGACTGAGTAATTAGGTGCCCCCTAATTTAAGCCTTGTGCCACATCAAAGCTGTGCTTGGAAAATCACTATATATTCATAGATTTGGGCACCTACAGGTAGTGTAATGTTTGACAAGCTTGTCTCGCTAGAACAGTTACGACTGAGGGATGTGTTCGATCCTCACTGGATGCCCATTTCTTTTGGCCTTGTGCCACATCTAAGCTACGCTTGGAAAATGACTATAACTACACAGCAAAGCAGAGTATAAGAAAAAAAAATGGAAGTATCTTACATATAATATGAAGACACTCTAGACAGGAGGAGCTGTGTTTAGGACTCGATGCTCAAACCGGCCTCGGATCAGCGAGTCTTGGCTTTTCCTAAATTGTAGACTCTGATTCGGAATTTCTTTCTATAACCGAGAACGATATATTCTAAAATGGAAACGGCACCATTGACTTGTCAGCTGCTAAAATAGAAATCTCCCGGTTTGCATCCTCTCGATTTGGCTGCTGTAAATAAACTGAATGACTGGCCACTTTCATCACCGTATGAAGTGACGTCACTAAGCGGCCGTCACGTGAACCATGTGACTTATGTGCACCAAAACGCCTTCTGTACCCCTACAGTGGCAACGCTTTTCGGCAAATCCCTATCTTTTCACACTCTATGTTTTCTTTAACACTTTAAGTCAACAAATGACATCCATATTTTAATCTGTTCTTCTTTCTAGACTCTTAAACATAATTAGTAGGATACCAGTCGTTTTTTTTCTCTTCTTGCCTTTAATCTGCCCTGTTCGTTTTATTTTCTCCAAGCATTGCTTCTTCCTTATTTGCCTCTGGATTTTTAGCTGTCACTTTCTGATTGTAAGTTTCAGTTTTCTAGTAGTACCTATTTTTTCTAATATCTATTCTCATATCCCACATGTTGACTCTATGGTAAACTCAGCGTTGCTGGATCGAATCGTATCTCTGATCGTTCAAGCTTCTACTTCCGTAGATTGTCCCGTATTCACTGCTATATAGAAGATTAATTTATTGCATAGCATTTCACTTTACTTCTACTGTTTTTTTAATAACTTTTTCCCAGTGTCTTGATAATTTTCTTAAGCTCTGGACGTAATCGGTAACTATTTCTATGCCCTTCTGATTTTTAGGTCACGCGTTGCATCGTCTTTTACGACACTACGCAAATTGCTGAAATTAGTTGTTTCATTTTGCGGTTAGCAATACTGAACTCACACCCTGGATAGTATCTTTAACCGAACCCAATGCATTATATATTCTTAGAGTTCATTGTCCTAAATTTTGACTGTATTTCTTGAAATCGGTTAAACCTTTTCTACAGTGAAGTAATTCCCAATTTATTCTTCTTGAATTTGACACTTGATTTAATCTCTTTTATCAATATATTTACGTGTTGAACATTTGTTGCTATTTTTTTTCTTTTCTTTTTTTTTTTTTTTTGCGAAATCGTATATTACGTTTTGAGACTGACGGATAAGCAGAATTGTACCAGTAAATACAAAACAAAAACTTTCGGCCATATCACTGACTAGAGAAAAATTGATTTTCTTTTCAACTAAGATCAAATTAATTGGGAAATAAAGCAGAACATTTGTTTAATTAAAGCCGTCATTAAATCAGCAAATTCCTCTTGCAGACTTTCGGATAACATGTGGACTATCTACGCCAGTCATGGTTTAATAAAAACATGCGTAAATCGAACCACTTGCAAACATCGATTACTCGTGACATAGCAGCAAGTAGTATTAAACAGAGGTTTACTGGTTTAAAGATTGAATTATACCTTGACTTTATGGCGCACATTATTGAAAAAAAAATTCAATTTGAATTAAAAGAGTGTAGAACTTTTTATTTTAAATTTAGAAGCTTCTTCTACGAACAGTCAGTGGAATCATTACAGCGACGTTGTTCGAATCGGTGGAGTGTTTGTTTTTATTTCCCTGCTCTGAAACCAATTTGACAAATATCGCAAAACATTAACCTGAAAATTCGAGTCATATTCTTAAATAGCCTAATCAAATCGAAATATATATTGATACCACGCCTGTCTCCAAACAGGTTTAGAAATATCTAAACTGTAAGCAGTATACCACCACTTTCTAAGATGAAAGATTAAAATTGCTTTGAGCTCGTGAAGACTCTGGATTTTGGTGAAGAGCATCGTGTTTCGAAACTTTTGGCCTGGCGCTACAGAATCACAAAGAATTGTATCAGGAAGTAGAAACAACATCACTTGAGGACTTTCAGCAGCGGTAAGAACTAAAATGAATAGCACATATAGGTTACATAATCAACACTATTTTAAATAAAAGCTTAGGAAGGAAACCCCCCATCTATCAGCTTCTCTACTTGAGAAACCAATTTGCCTTAAAAAAATGTTTTAATTGAAATATGTTATAAATCCCAACGTATAATAGTATTGGCTTCTCGGTCATTGCATATCGAATATTTCCTCATAAGATAACGGCTAATATTACCATTAACAAGATGGTTAATATAAAAGAAATCTCAAGCGGATAAATAAGTACTGTGGAAGATTTCTCTCATATATTAGAGCAGCCTGTCTTATTAGAATGATCTGGCCATAATTATACATGTACAGGCAATTATATCATAGATAAAGTGGGTTTGTGGCCGAGTGGTTGCAATCTTAGTGTTTCGACAACGAGGCCGAAGTTCGAATATCACCATACTGTTTTTTTTCAGGGAAGCAACACCTTGATAATATCAGATTCCATTGGGAAGTACCTGAAAACACTACCCACAGGATAGCCAGAAAACTTGCGAGAGAAATTAGGTACATCAAACACACGACGCCGATGACCCTAGTAGCATATCATCATAACTGATTGTCAGGTATGATTATGAGTTCTTTTCCTTAATTTTAAACTAAGATTCGTTCAGGATAGTTGCAACAATTTGGCTATGTGATTATTACAAAAAAAAAAAAGATAAAAGTGTCTGAGCAGGCGTATGCAGCATAGACTAGCTAGCCACTCTAGGAGAATGTCATACACGGAAACGAATGGTCGTGCTGACACCAATAAGAGCATTGAGAACGTTGTTTATTTAAGAGGGACGTGCTAAATGTAGGAAACGAATTAATAATGACAAAATAAACAGTGTACGGACGCCACGATGTATCATAAAAGACCTCCAGGGGTTTGAATTCATAATTTTCCTTTTTCCTAGACAAGAATGCATGATTAGAGAGAAATCTGTCTGCCATGCTATTTAAAATCTTACCTGGGTGGACGAAAATAAAAAAAAACATTCATATATTCCGCGTCTAAGAGATTAAAAAGAATTCAGCAGCAATAGAAAATTGATTCACCAATTTCCCTCTTCAGTGCCATAAACGGTGTCTGATCAAAAATATTGGGGCAGTTGTTAAGGCAACTGAGATATAATAAGCAGAGTGATTCCCCTTGGCACAGATTGCCCTTGAAATTGCTTACGCCTACACAGTAAGTAATAACGTTCTCACTCACTTCCGTTTTTATAGAAGTGCTTGGAAAAAAAAATTGTGTACCGGGTTGCTGTCTCAGCATACCACAGACTTTCCATGAGTGGGCATGGCTTGTGCGGGAGTTTTTAGCCAAGTACTACTATCTCCATGTCTGACAACAATTATATTTCAAGATTTTACACGTTGCAACATTTCCGCTCTTCAGATATCATACCCCACTTGAAAGTAACAATATTTAAAGACGTCGAGGACTTCCAAGATAATGCGAAAAAGTAGGGGCTCGCTATGCCCAAAAAGTTGTTCCAGGTAAGCTTCATATAATGGAGACGACGCTGGATGTTTCTGGTTTCAGAAGCGGACGTCTTCGAAGGAGAACTAAATCCGAATTGATATGTCTTGTAGTTTTCTTTTCATAGCACCCGTCCTTGGACTTTTATCAAAGCTCGTGTAAACGCACACAAACACACGTTTGTATATATATATATATATATATATATATATATATATATATATAATTAGAAAGAAAGTATTTTGCTATTTTTCTTTTATTTTTATTTCAGTTTATTTTTTCTGCACCCTTCATATTCTGACAATGATTTTCTTAAAATAATTCTTTATCCCCTTTTTGTGATATTTCTTTCCTCTCTCTCTCTTCTTTTTTCCTTTTCTCTTTCATATTATTTTTATTGACTTTCTCACTATGTTCCAACATTGTGTCCTAACCCACAAGATATTTCAACAGTAATACTGTCCCCACCCCTGATCTTATATACCTTTTCCCCTCTATATTCAACATCTTACTCCCCTTCCACCCACCATCCATCGCGACTTCTAAATGTAAGGTTAGTTTCGCACAGCGTTAAATCAAGCAGGAAACGGATTTTTTTAACAATTTCCCCTACAAGCGAACACTACCCATCCTCAAGCAATAATGTTGGATAGTCTACACCGTCCCTCTGTTTATTTCTCACGTCCCCTGATATAACATAAAATTACACCTCACTTAGCTCAAAACAGTCTTTACCTACGTTAGAGCGCTCACAAACTCAAGAAAACTCACTGTGTCTAATTATCTTGATGAAAACGTAAGTCTTGGAGAAGAGTTCTCGTAATTTTCTTCCGAAATGAACTCTAGAAACATGTCTGACGGAATTTCCTTCTTGTCTGCGAATGATTATACGTAATTTTTAAAAGTTGATCATTAAACTTAATCGACACAAAATATCTGTCTTCAAAAATATTTGCCTTGAAAATCATTTTCTGCCTGAATATACCGAATATACAAAATATATATCACTAACACTACTTTCAAAATCTACCGCAACACTAAATTTAGAAGTTATCAAAACATAATTTACTTCTTAGAATGCAAACTATGCCAGAAACAATATGTAGGAAAATCTAAATGCTTATTTCACAAGAGAATTAATAATTATCAGAATCGGATTAAGTCGGCTCCCCATGAAAGATTATTATCTGCAGAACAACATTACGTCTTAGAAAAACATGATTTTAATCGCCATGCTAAATTCACCATTATTGCAAGAATATAAATAGACACAAAAGATAAACATAGGAAAATACTAGAGAGACATAGGAACAAATAGATTTTGCGCCTGAAAACTAATTTGTCCGGGCAGACTTAACAAGACTAAATATTACAAACAGAATTAATATGTAATCCCATAGACCAAACATCATATTTCTCAACCACACTAGACAGATAAGCATGCAGAGGTGTTTAGATCTCTCACATACAAACATTCACACAAATATATGCACATACACATATCACACACACTTCCCAGCAACTAATTAACAAATAAAGCTGTCAGAACGACTGAGGTAAATCTGAAACTCATGAATCTCCCAGAATATCCTTAGAAGGGCTTGAATTAGGCCTTTTCACCAAAGCAAGAACAGGCCAAAAATTACCAATAAAAAAAAACAAACAAAACAAATGAAAACTACAGGCAAAGTTCACCTTCTTCAGAGATAGCCATTTACGTCTGTAGTTCCCTGTTAGTTAGAAGCAGAATTTTTTCCCCCGAGTATGTTTATCTTCGCTGAATCTAGACAAGAACCTAATTTAAATAATAAAACAAAGATATTAATATAAAACTCTGTGTGTTTGAAATTTTATTTTTTTAATATCATTTATTGTTCATATGATATCTAAGAATAACATAGAGGTAACAAGCACGCACAGACACTATATATATATATATATATATATATATATATATATATATATATATATATATATATATATTTAAAATTGAACAGAGAAGTCAACACTTAGAGGCGACATTCAGGCCACGACGATTGCGTCGAGAATGAAACAGACTGTCGCATCAAAGTGTTGACTTCTATGTTCACTTTTATATTTACACACAGTCTATCTCTGATATCGAGCACTTTATCTCATCAATATAGCAAATGTTAAGACTAAAGACTATATTTCTTCTTTATATATATATATATATATATATATATATATATATATATATATATATATATATGTCTTGAACAATGAAATAATATCGTTTATATATATATATATATATATATATATATATATATATATATATCACTGTTATAATATATATACATGTGTGTGTGTGTGCTGAACAATAAAATAAATATGGTTATATATATATATATATATATATATATATATATATATATATATATATATATATATACCGATGTTATTTTATTGATCGAGGCACAAAAAAAAGCACACACATATATATAACCGTTATTATTTTCTATATATTACATATATGTAACCGTTACTATTTTTATTCTTTAAGCCATCTGTATAATCGTCATTATTTTATTGTTCAAAATAAACACACACATACACACACTATATATATATATATATATATATATATATATATATATATATATATATATATATATATATATATAAGCGTGTGTGTTTTGAAAAATAAAATAATAAATATATATATATATATATAACGATTATTTTTGTCGTTAGAGCCATATATGTGTGTGTGTGTGTGTGTCTGTGTGTGTATAAACATTATTATTTTATTGTTCAAGACATATATATATATGTGTGTGTGTGTGTGTTTGTGTGTGTATGTCTTGTACAATAAAATAATGACGCTTATATAACCGTTATTATTTTATTGATGTGAACATACTCACATATATATATATATATATATATATATGTTATTATATATATGTTATTATATGTTATATATGTTATTTTTTATATATATATATATATATATATATATATATATATATAAGCGTGTGTTTTGAATAATAAAATAATAACGGATATATATATATATATATATATATATATATATATATATATATATATATATAACGATTTTTTTGTGTGTGTCTGTGTGTGTGTATAAACGTTATTATTTTATTGTTCAAGACATATATATATACATGTGTGTGTGTGTGTGTTTGTGTGTGTATGTCTTGTACAATAAAATAATGACGCTTATATAACCGTTATTATTTTATTGATGTAGACACACTCACATATATATATATATATGTTATTATTTTATTGTTCAACACATACACACACACATATATATATATATATATATATATATAACCCTTATTACTTTGTTGTTCAAGACACACTCACACACACAGACACACACATATATATATATATATATATATATATATATATATATATATATATATATATATGACCGCCAAGCTGACACCAGCACATGTGATTTGATTATTGTCGTGATGTCTTTGTACAGAAGCTTCGACACATTTTGAAGGGCCGAATAGAGAGAACTGTTGTACTACGTGAAACACGGTCTCCAAACGACCCTCCGCTGGATATGAATTGAGAGTTGTCCTTCTCCGTGAACATTTGCCATCTAAGGCTATAGAACCTATTCTAGACTGCTATTTACACATAGAGAAAGATGTAAAGGATTAATACCTTTCGTATGTCTATAAGCACTTATTAGGTTTCCACAGTCCGAGCCGCTATCCACTACTCCACCATGCTTCCCTGGTATATATACTTGGTTGGCTCGGGAGATTTTTGTGGCTTATCATATGTGCTAATTCCTTAAGTTCACGAATTTCGTCTATGATATCAGCCTGATTCCACAGAGGGTGGTGATGTCCCTTTTCTGTCCATATGTGATCAGCCATGCCTGAATTTGGAGAGAGGAATTAACAGGAGATAACTGATGACTGACATCCATTAGACATGGTACGTGGAACTAGAACAGTCTACCATAGTAAGCGAAAATAAAGGGTTCAGTTCGACATTCAAACGACCTAAAGAAGGCCGCAGCGTACAACGGCCGAAACGTTGTAATAAATATGGTCCCAAAGATGAGGACAATAGTCCGAATAATGTAAATAGTGTACATAATACCTCATCTCAGAAATATAGACTGATGCTTATCTTCTTATCCATTTAAAACAATGTGTCCATTATCATGCCTTTTTCTATGGTTAAGAGTTTTTTCCTAGTTCATACTTGTAAAATCTGCTTCGTTTCAAGGTTGGAATACAGTATATTATAGTGTGTCTAATATTTTCGACATAAGTGTCTGTAATCTAAAACTATGCGCGCAGTATCCCTCGAAATTATCATTATTCCCTAATGAGTCTCCCGCTGAATGGCTGTGTCCGAAAGGCTAACAACATATAGAATCAGGTCAGTGTGAGCGTAGAAGAAATCAATTTGGACCAGTTATGTACAGTGATCAAAGGTTATCATATCTAGGAATATCAAGAGTATAAAGGAAGACCATGTGAACAATTCAGGTGAGGACGTTGATGTGATAAAAGACCGCATATACCTAGCCAATCGCAAGTGCTTGCACTCAAGGTAAGGGTCAAGTAGCTTGTCATCGGATAAAAAGTGACGCCACTTCCTGGCGATATGCATTTAAGCGGTCAGTTCAATAAGGCCATAATCTTATAGGTTGTTAATAGCTGAAATTGTCATATAAAACATTCTTTTATGCATTTCGATTCATCAGAATGAAATGGGTTGACAAGGAAATAAGTCACATTGGTAAATATATTTTTTTTTTAAATCAAAAACCTATGAAAAATATCATGTCCTTAACGAAATTATTTAAAATGCCGGGATTAACATAAGCCACACTTAAAATGATTACATACATTTGCACACATACATAAATGCGTTAGTAAGTTCCAGTAACAGGACGCAAAGAATGTGAGTTCAATACCTGGATAAGGCGATGGAGAACTTTGAGAGTGGAATTAACCGGGGATAACTGATAACTGACATACATTAGACATGGCACGTAGAACTAGAACAGTTTACCCCAGTGAGCGAAAATATTCATTTCTATACTTGGTCGGCTCAGGAGATTTTTGTGGCCTATCATATGTGCTAATCCCTTAAGTTTACGAATGTTGTCTATGATCTCAGCCTGATCCAAAGTTCTCCATCGCTTCATCCAGGTATTGAACTTACACTCTTTGTGTTTTGTCACTGGATTTAACTAACGCATTTATCTACTGTGCCATGTATCCTTGAGAAGATTAGCATTTACGTCAACATCCATATATAACATCATCAAGGAACTTATGGATTGTTAGACCTATATAGATGGTTGCGATGATTTATGTCTCAACATCTATGGCGTCTGTTAGGAATTTTGTCAATTTTCAAACGCATTTTTCATGATTCCTGGCAAGAAAAGAAAAACAAAGCAAAATAATTCAAGAGAAAATCCTTGTAATTGATCTACAACGATTCAAACTAACCGGAAGTAAACTAAACGATTACAAAGAGAGACAATCAACAATCACTTGTTTAAAAAAAAGCCTATGGCTTTTGATTGTATTTTCAGTAGAATCAAGTTATCACATTTTCCGTCGACATTCGTTAAGGTTCTCTGTCAGTCAATTTACAACTGGCGAATGCGTTGTATTACATATCGAAGATTCCATTTGATAATGGTTGGTACAAAGGCATCTGGCGGGATTCCATGAGAGGTATTGCAAGCTTCATGCTTATGAATTTGATCTGAGTTACGGTATGCCGTAATAAGTACAAAGCACAGCAAATCCTTCTTAAAACTTTAGAGATGAAAAGAAAACTACGATTCTCCTTGAAAAAATTCTGAAGAAGGGACATTTTTCCGCTGAACTCTTTATTCTTTTAGACAAATATGAAAAAAATGAATAAAGTAATGATTAAAAGAAAAATCCATTATAAATCGGTTAATCTTGGGTCACGAAGAATGAAGGAATGAATGAATGAATGAATGAAAGAATGAAAGAATGAAAGAATGAAAATAGTAAAGAAAATAATTTACCGATGAAAATAACGGAGAAAAATAATCGTTGTTTTTTTTTTTTTTTTTTTTTTTTTTGGCTCGAGATGCGATTAACGCAGGAACGATAAATAAGACTTTAGCTTAAAAAATTGCAATAATAACAACAAATAAAAAATAGAAATGTGTGTGTGTGTGTTTTTTTTTTTATTTATTCAGAACATGAGCATGAATTTAGAAACAGAAATACATGCAGGGTTCAAACAAAGGTCGAGATGTAAAGGACGCGTTACGAAGCAGACAATACCAAGAATATAAGGTTGAAAACACCGTATATGAAAAGATGTACATGCTAATGTAGGGATCCAAAAGACGATTAACTACCTTTGGGGGAGAAGAAACCGCGTGGGTCACGTGACGGTCCTTAAATAACGAAAGAGGATAGTCAGTCAGCCATACAGTTAGTTAGATTCCAGCAGTCAAACTAAGCTGTTGTTTGTCCTGTTTTTGTTTTTTTTAAATATGGCCGAAAAATTAAAATTACAATGGAAACTGGATAGTGTTGAAACGCTTACATAATACGAAGTAAATAGTCAAGATTTATAGAAATAGTTTTAAAATTTCTGAATTAGCGCCATTCGTCACACGACGGACATCTGAGCAATATTTATATCCCTCCCCTGGAGAACAACATTTACTTTTTTTTCTCAGATTTATAGTTGCCAGTCAGTTATGTGCCATGAGTGATATACGCATAGGCGATCATGTATCTTCCGATACTTAACTAGCGAAGCAGATTTTTTTTCCCGCAGTAGGTTGCCATTTCTTTCTGCGGTAAACCAGTTGCTATCCAATGCCTTGTCTGTCTTGCTATTCATCCATAGTTGTGGGGAAAACTGATTCAGTCTGAAGTCGGACGACCGGCTGACCGACTGATCGGTTGATCGGTTGAACTCTCTGTCTTCGGGCGAGGACGAACGCGAACGAGGCTACGCCGAAGGGTGAAGTCTCTTTCGGGGAGGTAAACCGACCCTGAAACCATTTATACGGATTAAAGGTCATATTTTTGGCCGAGCCCACGGGCTCGGAGATCCCACGTTAAACCGGCCTTGTGCCTCATGATGCCCTGGTGGGGGAGGGAATAAATACTAGTTGTGGGGAGAAGACGACGATACATGCGTAGTACTTAACGTATTCGACAGGAATTCGAACTCGGCTCTCCGAATCCTCAATCCGAGCCGCTTTCCATTACTCTTCTTTGTCAGACAACTACTGCCTCATAATACAGGAATCAGTAAATATGGAGAATTAATGTTAAAAACGAATGCAAATGAAGTCGGAAAAGTATATAGAACGTGCTAAAATGTTATACATTCTAGAAAGAAAACAAGATTGAATTAATCGTAGTAACAAAGATACAAAATTCTTTGTGACGAAATAGAAAAGAGTTTGATTAATGTGTAGGGTGATCAATAAAATTTAAGTCAATGAAATTTTTCAATCAAAAGAGAAAGAAAAAAATAAAACTCAAAGAGAGTAAAAATAAATATTGAAAAATAAGGCGCTTCAGAAGGCAGAGGGTCAAATGAAAAGGAGGAAGCGGAAGAAACATACTAGAATTATCAAGAAAATAACGACAAAAACAAGGAAACATCACACGATCGTCCGCTTCATTACGGCCGACATGAAAGATTTGCTTAACACTTCCAACTATCAAATATTACCCTTCACACAAATGACCTATGATGATCAATAAGTTAATAGTTAATCAATAAATCAATCAAATTCAATATGACAACAGCCCGGTTCTTTAATTTTAAATGTATTCATATTTCTTAAAGGGAAATATGGAGAAAAAACATAAAAAATAATTCATTTGCACCGATTCGAACTGAGACATTAATTTGTGTTGAAATGAAATAGCAGCACTCATTGAAGCTGAATATTGATGATTCATCTTGTAAAATATTTTAAAAGATAGAAGCAAGTATACTTTTTTTTATAGATGAGCCGTCCATAGCCATGTTATCAGTACTTTTTATATTAATCACTTCCTACACAGTAAGTTATGTACCATGCGTGATAAACGCGTAGGCGATCATGTATCTTTCGACACTTTCTTGTCTATATTACAAAGAAATTGGCTTTATCGTTACAATACTTTTGGAGGGACACACACACACACACATGCACATATATATATATATATATATATATATATATATATATATATATATATATAATTTTTTTTGAAAATATGATTCCAACTCGTGACATAAGAGGTCTCATGTTTCAAAACAAGAGCCGAAAACTTCAATATAATTATTTGAATTAAATTGAGTTAAAGTGAGCTCTGTTCCATCTTCAAGCGAAAAATCTTTTTTTTTGATTCCAAAAAAAATTTTTTTTTTTTTATTCCAAAAAAAAATTTTTTTTTTATTCCAAAATTTTTCGCTTGAATATGGAACAATCTCACACTGCCTACAAAATGTTTTCGTGCCATCCGTCTCAAATAGCCTGTAATCACTAATTGCACCTCCAAGCCGGAGAATGGGGCGGGGAGACGAAAAAACTGGCGCCTCATAACCAGCTGCAACGGGTAAATGGAGCTCGACAGCCTATGAAGACTGTATATCTAAAGGAAGGAAAATTTAAAGCTCCGCTCTTTTTTGACTAAGTTCAAACACGGAAGAGGCTATAGTAGTAAATTCAAACAGATAACCAAGCGTGGAGCTCCGAAGACCTTTGTCTGACAACACTGACCACTTTCCGGGACTCCTGCAATGTACGGTAATCCTTTGTGTTTTTGGTACGGCTGAGAGTGGGAACATGTAATCTGGGCTGGGCACGGCCTTTATATGCCCTGTCCAAACCTTGCACCCTGATCTATTACATAACAAATATATATATATATATATATATATATATATATATATATATATATATATATATATATATAGTTATTATTCGACGTATGAGGGTCCGGCAGCTCAGTTCCTAGGAATCGACTGCCCAGACTACGGCGCATAAGATTTGATTATCGTACCGAAGGTTTTGTGCAGAACCAACCATAATTTTTGAAGTGCCGAATAGAGAATGTAATAGATTTTACTGGAATTCAAACTCGGCTCATCGATTCCCATAATCAGAGCTGCTATCCACTACTCCACTATATATATATATATATATATATATATATATATATATATATATATATAATTATTTAATGAAAAACAGACCACTTTAAGTTACCATTACAATAACTTAGTTCACCAAAATCATTTTAAAGGACACCGAATCATCAGGTAACAGTTACAAAAACGAAATGAAAGGAAAAATGGGATTAGAAATTGATGGGTAGTGTAATTTTTGTAATTTAACAGGGGTGGTGGTGAGAGTGGTAGGTAAAGAGACAAGGTAGAATATAGGGAGGGGTTAATTTCATATCTCTCTTAAGCATGCTTTATATTGGGGTAGGAGGAGTGACCGAACCTTGACCTATTTAGATGGTTAACTTTAAATATTTAAATTGATAATATTCATTCTTTTTTTAGACATCTAAATTTCTATCAAGCATTAAAATCTGTCTATTACATAATTTTGTTAAAACAAAATTACAGCCTCTTTCGATTCAATTCCCTCTCCTCCTCTCTCTTTGCCGTAACACTCATTTGGATATATCTGTATTACTGTCGCCTCTCTTTTTTCCTTTTCTGTTCTCCCCTCCCATTCCTACATATCATTTCCGTTAATAGGTTAAAAGGAAAACTACTTGACATGCGAAGGATCTATGTTTCATAAAAATAAACGCAAAAATAAAATACGTACATATAGCAATAATATTATCAGATGAAAAATACTGTTCGATAATAATGGCTTACAAAAGCAGAAATTTCTCAGAAAAATTGTCCATAAAAATGACGCAAAAATTGGAAGTAAAAAAAAGAAATGCATCACAAATAATTGAGTTTTCTTTAACGAAACACACATACATACACACGCATACACACACACACACATATACATATATATATATATATATATATATATATATATATATATATATATATATATATGTATGTATGTATGTATGTATGTATGTATTTGTAAAAGTAATCCAAGTGAATCCTATTAATATAAAATATTAGTACTGATCCACAACAGAGAGCTCAATATATTTATCATTATATGATAATCTTTAAATTCAATCTTAATTTTAATCTGTGTCTTATCTTTTATTCATCGATTTAATAAATTATTCCTTTATTTTGTAAAATTTTCTTTTGGGCTCTTACGTATCTATTTATTTTAATTTTTTTCTTTATTATATAATTTTTAAGGTTTTTTTTTAGGTTATTCTTCTTTATATAATAATATTTTTTTCTATATTTTATTATAATATTAAATTCCTTTGTTTAATATTCAAATTAAATAATAGTTTTAATACTAAATTCTAATATTTCTTTTACCTACAATCTTTAAAACACTTAATTTTCATAACTTTAATGATTGTATATTCTTATGTAATTTTTTCCATTTTTAACTATTCCTAATGAACAAGAGTTAATATTTTAAATATAGGTCATTGTTAATCATTAACCGTTTTTAAATTCTGTCTAAACTTGTATATGTTCTGTCTTCCTGTTCCCCCTCACTACTTTGACGTTTCTTTTTCCTTTTTCTATCTCCCTCTTAAATGCCTTTCCCTTATTTACTGTTTGTTCCTCCGTTTTCCAATCTTTTTACTTCTTTCTTTCTATCCTTTTTTAATTTTAAATTTTCTTTTCTAAAAACGTTACGTTTCATTTTTTATCAGTCGGTGTAGTATTGACAAGCTCCATGGAATTTATTCCGAAGAGAGAAATGGCCATAAAAATGGTTTCAATTTTATATAATTCTCATATATATATAGTATTCAATCAATTGGAATCCTGACATATACAGCAGATAAGGTTGAATGCTTTGCTCGGAAATTCTCTTCCAATTCAATACTCAAGTTATTTGGAGTACCCATGCATGATTTCGACACTAGAATAGAGATTCTATTGAGTTATATGCATATAACTCTGTCACTAATCTCAGATATCATTTCAAAATTACACTCCCATATGTCAAGCTAAAGTGACGGCTCCCAACTGTCCTCTAATACATTTTCGCGCGAGCTGGCTTCAACTATTGCCTTGCTGCTTCCTGCTTTCTAGCTTATTGGAAGACCCCCCCTGTAGTTCCTGTTTATTGAAGGTCTCTGGAGAACCATCGTCCTATTAGTATCCTCCATCTTTTCGGCAAAGCATTCGAGGCTTTAATAATGTGTTGTGATACAAAGTTTCCTGTTGTCTGATATTTTAATGTTGCTTTTTGGAGGGAAACTCTGTTGTTTAGTTCTTGGGTGATACCTATATAGGAATTGTTACATTTGTGCACTTTAGTGCATAAATCATATTTTTGGATTTGTAGTTTAATTTTTCCTTTGTGAATGTTGTTGTGGGGTTTTCAAAAGTGAAGGGTTTTCCATCTATAATGATATTACACACCCTACATCTTTTCTAGTTGAATTTTGTGACCTCCCCCGTATTGTGTACTGGTTAAATTTGGATAAGGTTAATATGTGTTTTAGGCTTTTTGATTGGCGTTTGATTTTAATTAGTTTAGTTCTTACATTTTATCATTCTTGTTAAGTACGTTTAGATTTATTGTAATTTCGGTAAATCTGGATTGTTCTTGTTGTATGGTGTACCTCATGTTTTGACTATTTAATGTGTATTTTATTTATTTATTTACTTTGCTTTGTTTGCTTTTATTGTGAGACTGGAACTACCTACACAATAGACTCTTCCAGGTCTATATTAAGTATGCGACACAACACTCAAGACACAGAGAGTCAGAGAGATAGAGAGACAGTAAAGAGCCGCGTACGACTACCAGTATTGGACACTAACTAATTGTTAATATATCTTTCTTACATCTAATCCGTGTTCCGTGTTTTCCTTCTGTGGTCCCGACTTTAGCCCCACATCAGCTTTGTATAGGGGCTTTTTCCCCCTTGCTCCTACAAAAGGAAAAACGCAAGGACGCTGGAAAACGTAAATAAAAAAGTTAATTAAACCTTCTTTTTTTGACATATTTAACGGAAGATATTAAAAAGAAAGCTTGCTGCTCACAAAGACACACACACACACACACACACACACACATATATATATATATATATATATATATATATATATATATATAATTATTTTTATAAAAAATTTATAACATAAGTATGTTATAAAATCACTACAAAAATAGCCATTTTGTTTCAACACACTCTGTGTCTTATCAAGTGATGGTGTTGAAAATAAAATAAATGGTTTTAAAAGTTTCAGATTAATTAACGATCCTACACTAGGGGAGCATTGTTACAAAAGCTAGAATAACCAATCAAAAACGAAGTACAGAAAGATTCAAAAGCTTGACAACAAAATCCTGCTATTATAGCTATTTAGATCTTTAAATACGTGTAATATTAAAAATAATTTTTACTAACTAATAATTATAAATTTATATGATAAAATTTAATATTAAAATTAAAAACTGGCAATTTTAAAATCCAAATTTAATCACTATTAAGTTTAAAAACTACAAAATTATTGAGAAAAGAAAAAATATATATGTTTATTCAATTCATTTCTTCATTGAAATTACGTCTGACAAGACAAAAAGCTACAATTCGTCCGGTCATCTGATAATACATGTATATATTTTTTTCTTTTCCGTTTTTATTTTTAAAGTTTGTGAATATGGTCTTAAACTCACGCGTGACACAACAAAATCACAATCAGATTATAATACATACGCATCTAGACATAATTAGATACATACACACACACACACACACACACACACAAATATACACACACTAAAAAAAAAAAAAAAAAAAAAAAAAAGGAAGAGGTGGGGGAATACATGAACAACTCCACAGCCCTTTACGAAAAAAGGAGACGTGGAAACTAACACTTATACACACACACAGTTAAATGTAAATACACTCTACATACACATAGACACCGATATATACACAAACATACATCCACTAGTTGGCCAGCATGGTTCACAAGATTGGGTGCGACTGAGTAATGAGTTCGTTCCTCACTGGATGCCCCTTGATTTCAGCTTTGTGCCACGATATATTTGTATATATATATGTATGTGTATGTGTGTATGTATGTGTGTATATATATATGCGTGTGTGCATATATATATATATGTGTATATATATCTGTATGTCCTATTTTATTGTGTATGTGTATTTATATTTAAGTATATTTCTGTTTGTATGAATGTGTTTATATATTTGTATGTTAGACTATATGTATATTGCTGTGTGTTGGTGTTTGAAGGTATATTTATGTATCTATATGTTAGTTCGTTTATATATGTATTTGGTTGAAAGTTGTATTTTTATGTATGCATGTATATATGGGTGGTTGTTATTGCAGGTAGATATATTTATGTATATATATATGTTTATTTGTAGATATGTATGTATGTGTGTATATATATTTATGTATGTTTGTGTATGTATATATATAGGTGTGTGTGTTGGAACCTATTATGTATGAGTTTGTGTGTATGTGTAGGTATGGAAACTTTGGTATATCATGACTGTTTTTTATATATCTAAGTATGTGTGCATAAAAGTCTATGTGTGTATATATGTGTGTGTATTTAGGTTTATATGTATATGTACGTACATATGTACTTGTTATCATAGATATGTATATGTACGTATATGTTTATGTTTATATATTTATTTGTGTGTATTTCTGTACGTATATGTATGTATGAATATATATTTTTTTTTTTTTTTTATGTGTGTTAATTTGTTTTTTGCTGTGTATATATATATATATATATATGTATATATTTGTGGATTTTTTTATCCTGTTTTTTCTTTGCCAAATATATAATGAAACTATTATCAACTTATATGATTAATAATATATATATATTTTTATTGATATTTATTGTTTTAGAGTTTTCGTTTTAATATATTAAAAATATTATTTTAAACATTTTATCTTTATATATTTGCTCCCTTAAGTTATAATTCAATAAGTGGTTAGCATTTATTTAAGTCTGAAATATTTACTGGTTGTGATTTCTCAATGTCTATGCCATTGTGGATGTATGTTTGTGTATATATCGGTGTCTATGTGTATGTAGAGTGTATTCACATTTAACTGTGTGTGTGTATAAGTGTTAGTTTCCACGTCTCCTTTTTTTCGTAAAGGCTGTGGAGTTGTTCATGTATTCCCCCACCTCTTCTTTTTTTTTTTTTTTTTTTTTTTTTTTTTTTTTAGTTTGTGTGTATATTTGTGTGTGTGTGTGTGTGTGTGTATGTATCTAATTATGTCTAGATGCGTATGTATTATAATCTGATTGTGATTTTGTTGTGTCACGCGTGAGTTTAAGACCATATTCACAAACTTTAAAATAAAAACGGAAAAAAAAAAATATATACATGTATTATCAGATGACCGGACGAATTGTAGCTTTTGTCTTGTCAGACGTAATTTCAATGAAGAAATGAATTGAATAAACATATATATTTTTCTTTTCTCAATAATTTTGTAGTTTTAAACTTAATAGTGATTAAATTTGGATTTTAAAATTGCCAGTTTTTTTAATTTTAATATTAAATTTTATCATATAAATTTATAATTATTAGTTAGTAAAAATTATTTTTAATATTACACGTATTTAAAGATCTAAATAGCTATAATAGCAGGATTTTGTTGTCAAGCTTTTTGAATCTTTCTGTACTTCGTTTTTGATTGGTTATTCTAGCTTTTGTAACAATGCTCCCCTAGTGTAGGATCGTTAATTAATCTGAAACTTTTAAAACCATTTATTTTCTTTTCAACACCATCACTTGATAAGACACAGAGTGTGTTGAAACAAAATGGCTATTTTTGTAGTGATTTTATAACATACTTATGTTATAAATTTTTTATAAAAATAATTATATCTGCTCTACTTTGTATTGAGCACTCTTTTAAGAATAGTAATTGTTGGTTATTGGAATTCATTCCGTGTATACCAATTATATACTTTGATATATATATATATATATATATATGGTTGGGGGAGGAAAGAGGAAGAATTTTATCTCATAATTTAAGGTCAATTACTCTATAATTTTAGAACAATGCTGACCTCCAATTATGGCCAAATTCATCATATTCACTTTCGCGTAAATGTAGGAATCCATTCCTTCTCAACTTACACCAGCTACAGATTAAATACCAGGTCCGACGTCAAGATCTCTCCTGCATTGGCAACCAGTTGAGGAGAAGAGCAAAACTGAATTCAAAACCGCCACATATAACTTACAATCATGAAAATAGTTATGGTATTCACAATTCACTGTAGTGCAGACTAGTTGACGCTATGATTCCAGCTGATATCGACAAATAACTGACTGAGTGAAATTATATTCTTTTAAAATTTTGTTACATTATTAAGAAATAACTACATAATTTTCGACTTTTGAATTATGCATGTTTGAATAATATTAATTTTAATACAGCTATGATAATTCATCTTAATGCATTTGTGTTATTGCCGTCTAGATGAGGAAAAACGATTCGAATTTAAATTATAATTGTTGGTATGTCGAAACCGTTTTTTCCCATTAGAAATTAGTGCGTTGCGTCGGTGAAATAAAATCAATGTTTCAACGGAAACCGGGTCTTAATTCATGATAATTTAATTAGTCATACGTAGCATTTAAGGGTCTGTAATGTAATAGGTCCTGTCCTTGCATCTTGACTTCAGTCACTTTCTCACCGACGTGGCGTTGCTTTCCTCTGCCTTTTCTACAAATATTTTCATGACAACTACTCTGACGGGCTATTTTCCCTGGAGTCCCGACTACATAAATGTAAGCGTGCTGCTAGATTGGCAACTCGGTCCCACCGTTATACTGTTGAAATAACTAAATGCACCCGCCAAATCTACTCCAATATTTTCTTTTCCCTATAAACCGGAATAAAAAATATCAATAAATCAATTTAATATTATCTTTTCAGTGCGTAGATGATCAGGGCGTGCCTATCTATGTATTGTTAGATTTTTTGAAAAAGATCATAGAGGTTTTCCTTGCTATCATCTTAACAGTTTTTTTTTCCACGAAGGGTTACTATGTAAGCCGGAGAGAGTAATCTACCATGCTATTTAACCGATAGCTGGATGAAGAATTGTTAGATTGCTGCTCTTCCTAAAACTATTACAAGAAATGCAACAGACTAAGCCGAAATTTGAACTCGGCTTTCCGGATAAACACGGGTTCTATATAGTGTCCTGTAAAAAAAGCGGCAAATTTATTATCACTGTTTTATCTTTCACGAATAATTGACCTTCAATAACCTTGAATACATTTCTCGAATATTCATAACGTTTGAATAATTATTCAACTCAAACGTAATTACCTAACTCTGATTATTTCTTGTAATGATTAATTGCTGCTCGGTCTTGTGACTCATCATTTAAAGGTCATTTGGAGACAACTTTCGTCTTTCGTTCTCGTATGGCTAAACAACTAACTGATTCTGAGTGTCAAGTTATCGTTACAGTTCGAAAGGGATTGACGAAATGCACATAAATTTTCCTTAATTTTTCAATCACATCACTTAGCAGTTTTAAAGATTTGTCTTATGTCCTTCTGAAAATACCGCTTATTTTCTGGGCACAATGTAGTTTCCGGTTTAATAAATTGTTGTAACATAGGGAAGATTACTAAACAGAATAATCAAACGAAGGTTGGAAATGAACGATAATAATTAGAACAAGAACAACACATATAAGATTCGACAGCGGCGCGTATAAAAATTAGTCAAATGCTAGAAGTCAGTCAAGTAAATTCCACTATGTACTACCAAATCCAGACCGACATTCACTATTTACTACTGTATTTATGAGAATGGAAACATACCCATTACCGCCCGTATGTATGCTACAGCATAAACACATTTCTAAGCACGGATGCCTTGATTTGATTTTTGTGCGAAATATTTAGCAACTGTTAAAATATCCAAACATAGAGGTCACTTAATATTTTTACAAAAAAAGTAATTAAATAGTTAGCTGTAAGTGGAAATTAATCGTACATTCATTGACAGTGAAAATATTTCTGTTCACGAAAAAATGAAATCATAAAAAGATCGAGTTAGGTCATGGAGAAATATATTTCGGCAGTAATGGAATAAAGGTAGAAAGAAAGTAAAAGAGACATTAAATCAGTCTGGATGAAAAGATCACACAAAAAGGAAGGAAAAAAAATAAAGAAGGAAAGAAAATCGGAATATATCCAATGAAATCCATCTCTTCGGTCAGAAACAGACATGACTTGTCTCGGCGCTCTACTTGTAACAACGCATGAAGAAACATCGAAATAGCAGCTGCCTTGTTTTTATGCCTGTGATCTAAGAAAGAATCGCGATTCTTTGAAGTTGAACCATAAATCAATCAAGGATCTTGCACTTTTGATCGATACCACTTGGCCAAAGATCTCGGATCATTCTGTACTACGTCACAAATCGATTAACGGAAGTAATCGCGCGTACACTTTCCACCGGGTTGACTCGTTTTTTTTTCTTTTTCTTTTTCTTTTCAAAGCATCCGATATTTAAAACAGAAACACTTTCAGGAAAATTCGATAGATTGAGACGTCAAATGTGCGTATGCATCGCCGGGCTTATCAGAGATGATTCGAATTGTTAGCAGCTGGAGTCGCAGTTTAGGCGGGAAACTTCCAAGAACGGGTTATGTTCGCTGAGGAATGGTCAGCAAAGAGCACAGGGAGGTTAATGTAGTAATATCACCCCCCACCAAAGAAAAAAAATATATATATACCCATTCTCGAATAAAAGTATCCTCGTCTTCCAAAATTGCCTAGAAGGGAAAATAAGGGCTATTCGTTTGCGTTAATCATGTATTCGGAGTCGTTGGGTGAGACATTCTAGAGAAAATTAATTAAAAAATATAATAAAATAAAAAAAAGACAAACTGAAATTCGATTTCTTTCTTTCTTGTATTTCTTAGCGTTTGATGTTAGGCATCGAGGCATATGGCCATTAACACGGGAATTAATTTCTGGTCATTGATAATGCCCTTCTTCTTGATCCCAAATGATTTATTTTGTAGAACATGAGTTTTTCACTGGTGTACATTTTCGCTATATATAATAATTCAAAGGCTTCAGTCCATTTCTATATTGTAGAGCATTACCAATTTAGTTCTAACTCACCCACGCGCGAGCAAGTAAGCCTTGAACACACACACACACACACACATATATATATATATATATATATATATATATATATATATATATATAAAAGGAAGGGTATGTGTGTGTGTGTAACGAATGCACGGCCGCAATTTTCGACGGATTTGTACCAAAATTTACATGCTCATGCTCCAAGTTAGTGGAAAGGCCAAGACTGACATTGATTTTACAAACTCCCATCTGTGACGTCGACCCCCCCCCCCTGGTCGCAGCGTCGACTCTGTCGTTCGATCTCGTTCGCGGCTCCAATTGTGACGTGACGTGATGTAGCCGCCCAAGGGTCGATCCTTGTCACGGACAGCACCAGTTGTGACGTTTTTGCCGCGGCGTCAGCTGTTCGCTCCTCGCTGCTCCAAGTGTGACGCTCTAACCCTTTGGTTAGATGATTACCAGCCTCGCCGTTCCCAACTCGCTTCCAACACCTGGTTACTAGGGTAACTGTACTGATCTCCGGTCTGCCTACCCACGTTGTGATTAGATCTTAGACAGACGGGATCAAACAGGGATTGGGGCCGTATGCAAGTTGAGTTCGACGGGGTGGCAACACACAACTCACGAGGCCAAAAATTACTGATAAAAAAGGGTACAACCCTTTATATCTAATGTTCGTTACATAAAAATTATTCTTACTTCCCGACCCGTTTTGTGGACTGTGGCACCAAGCTTCTACCATACAATTTAAAGACTTCGAGTTGCCTACTCTCTAGAAATTTGTATGTCGGAGTGTGGTTTGGTTTCGACACTGGGCGCTAATCTCTACCAGTCGTTCACGGCTGATTCTTCTCTTCGGCTTGAGTTGGACGAGCTTATTCACTTCGGCTTGAGTTGGACGAATTTCTTCACTTCGATTTGGGTTGGACGAATCTCTGTTCTTAGGCTTGGTTTGATTTCAATTTCTTCTATGCGCAACTGCAAGTAACTTCTTCTTCGTCCGCCCTGCAACTCTTCTCGCCAAGGTCCAAACTCTTCTCTCTGCCGTCCGGGGAACTCAACTCTTCTCGCTGCCGTCCGGGGAACTCTAACTTCTCTCTGTCTGGCCTGCAATTCTTCTGCCTGTCTGACCGGCAACTCTTCTGCCTGTCTGGCCTGCCATTCTTCTGCCTGTCTGACCTGCAATTCTTCTGCCTGTCTGGCCTGCAACTCTTCTCTCTGCCGTCTGAGACTGAACTCTTCTCGCTGTCGTCCGGGGAACTTTAACTTCTGCCTGTCTGGCCGGCAACTCTTCTGCCTGTCTGGCCTGCCATTCTTCTGCCTGTCTGGCCTGCAATTCTTCTGCCTGTCTGGCCTGCAACTCTTCTGCCTGTCTGGCCTGCAACTCTTCTGCCTATCTGGCCTGCAATTCTTCTGCCTGCCTGGCCTGCAATTCTTCTGCCTATCTGGACTGCAATTCTTCTGCCTATCTGGACTGCAATTCTTCTGCCTGTCTGGCCTGCAACTCTTCTGCCTATCTGTCCTGCAATTCTTCTGCCTGTCTGGCCTGCAAATCTTCTGCCTGTCTGGCCTGCAATTCTTCTCCAACTTCTCTGCGGCTTTCGAGCAATTTTCTTCTTTTCGACTTGGCTGCAACTTCTCTGCCTGTCCGGGCCAAACGGACCGACCCTTCTTGCCCGCAAGGGGCGAATGAACAGGGCCCGCCGTCCGCTCTCCAACTGCTCTGGCCGTCCACCCCGCAACTCTGATTTCTGTCGATTGGGGTCCTGCTTTTATTGACGCCGCAACAAACTGGGGTGGGTCTGTCGGCGTCAGGGTTTTCTTGATAATTCAAAAGTCGCATTATTTCTGATTTCCCATTATCGCTCTTACTCTCACCCCTACTTCCTCACAGTGCCTCTGGGGAGGCGCACCATCTCTCCCGGTCTCTCGCATGTCAGGTGACCGTTTTCGACCAATGGGTCCTGGTCGAGCGTCCTTTCTCCTCTTTCTCGCATATCACGTGACCGCTCTCGGCTAATGAGATTCTGGTTGGGCGTCTCTCGTCCTTCGTGACGTCTCCAATTTGGCGTGGCCTATCCGGGGCTTTGTTCTGGGGAAGAAACACCTTGCTACAAAAAACAAAATCCAATTTGGCCTTTTTCGCACGCACGAAAATGACAATCTCGGCCTTTCTCACCTTTTGGCTTTTGTCAAAACAGCCCGCCGCTAATTAGATGTGACTTCAGGAAGAATTTTTCTCGTCTTGCTGGCGCTTTCTGTGAGCCAAAACAATTGTTTTCATTCCTTTATTTTCGCTCAGGCCTGATAGGCAAAATCTTAATTATCAATTTATCATCGTGGGGGTTCTAATCTTCAACTCTAGAGCTGGTCAGGATCTGTATACAATTCCAGCGGTCACCTCTCATCCCAAAGACACCCCTTTTTGATTAATATTTCTTTTTCCATTGTTCTAAAAAAATCCCATTTCTCCAAATTGATAATGAACTTCCACATTCCGCGGACACAAAAGTAGGCCAGGTGTTTTGACCGATTTTATTAATCGTCCGTCTTGATGTCTTTCCACTTGTACCATGTCTGTTCCCTTCCTTTTTTAAATTATCTCTAACTCTATTTTTTCAAATAACAATTTCTATTGTTCGTGAAATTCGGTCAGGCGCGTTGGCCTAGATATCTCTTGACACCTGTTTTCGCTTATGACCGGCTTTTGCATTATCCATCTCTCCCTCTCTTTTTCTTTCTTTTCCTTTTTCTTTTTCCCTTCTTCTTCCCTTAGGATCGCCTAAATAAAATTAGAGAATTATTCTCAAAACTCAATTATTCTTCGTCTAAATAACTAACAACTGGTTAATAAACCGAATAAAAATTAAATCATATTTCTATGAATATTTCTTTTTAGTTTTTCTAATAATGCAGGGTGCCACAAATCGATAGTGGAAAGAATCAATGTTTTTCATGCTTCTGCGGCAGTTTTCATGTACTTTGCGGCCATTTTGTACTGACCAGAGTGAGATCCTATAGTTGGCTGCCACGAATATGCAGGAAGATTCTATTGGCCAGCGTGAGAGCCAACATCTGACTGGCATGCACAAAAAATCGATAGCTGCATTCGTTACAAATGGGAAAAATTTAAATCTGCATGGCACATTACTCCAATTGGCTCATTCACTTGCTTAAACTCAACGTTGATTCTGATTCCACAGAACGGGGTTAGTGTGAAAAAGTATTTGTTGTTAACATTCTTTTTTCATTCGGTTTTTCCAGTTACGAGTCCTTTTTAAATTTGGTCGTTTTGTGTTGATTTTGTTTAGTTCTTTTTTCGTAACAGATTTAATGTTTAGTATTGAGCTTAGAAAAAATTGGCAGTGTGAGATAGGCAAAAAGTAAGGCATGTAGCAACATCAGCACAGCAAAGGGGATTCTTTTAAAGGCAAGGAAGAGCAAAAATATTTTAAGTCAAGTGATAGCGATTGCTGTATGAGTCGTACGATTTTGAATCAACCACGGCAACGCCGCCATACGGCTAGTATATATATATATATATATATATATATATATATATATATATATATATATATATATATATATATATTGTTTATACGTTATATTTTTGTAAATACAATTATTTAAGTAAATGCTGTTTATAATAAAAAGTTTTCATTGCATTTACCGGTCTGAATGTCGAGAAATCTTCAAAAAAAAATATTTGTCCACCGACAGAAATCGAATATGTACCCTCCAGAGAACTATGTTTGGCCTGTTCTGCGATACTATTTAGATACAGAGGAAGTATCTCCTTAACAAAGTCGGACGGCACATATTTTCTACCTAAATTGCCTTGACATTCAGGCCGCTAAATGTAATTAATACTGTTTATTATAAACAGAGTCCATTTCATAATATATATATATATATATATATATATATATCATGAAATGGACTCTGTTTTATATATATATATATATATATATACATATATATATATATATGTATATAAATCTAATACATCGTGCAGAAACTAATTCTTCCACGAACACGAAGCAGTTATCACAGTGAACTAAAGAATATAAAATAAACACTTATTAAAAATATCTTTCCAGACTATATAGTTGATGAACAAATAAGATGCTTTCTTAGAAGTCTCAATACTAAGTAAATAGAACATAATGCTGTTTCAAGTAATTCCAAACATATTAATCTCCTATGTCGTAAGCAAATGCATACAAATTATAAACAAGATGAAAATATACTAAAAGAATTGGTAAATACTAATATATCTACAACAGATCCTAGTAAAAAAATTAAGTTAATCATATACTACCATAAATCTAGTATATCCAACTCAATGATTCCCCCCACCCCCGTTAGCGATTTGCAAAAACCAACATAGTTTACAAATTCAAGTGCCATCTGCGAGATTGAATCTCCAACGGATTAAATAATATTTATGTTGGTCACTCCACAAACTCCCTTTCACGACACTTGACTCTACATTTGAATGATAATTCTAAAATTTTAAGCATTTAAAACAACATGCCTGGCCGCATACACAATTCCGGGAAATCATTGTTGAAAACACAATTATACTTAAACATGAAAACAATGAACAAAAACTGAAACCGTCCGTGTATTGTTTAATTTATTGTAACGTAATTGTCATGCGATAACTATTTTCAATATATTTCCTGTTTATACGTTATTTTGATAAATACAAATATTTAGGCCAATACTCTGTTTGCAATAACCTATATTAACAACATTTATCTGACGTGGTATACCATTTAGCTACAGAGTTATTGCCTGGTTAACAATTTTGAATTACTGTTTTTAAAATACAATATTTTTTATGTTTCTTTCGAACGTTCATATCTGTTCTGAGTGTATCTTAACGTACACAAATGGCATCACAAATTGTGAAATGGACCAAGTCCGACAATTATTTTTTAAATTACTTCCTGTTTATACGTTATTTTTTTTTTTTTTTATAAATACAAACATTTAGGTAAATGATCAGTTTACAATAAACTATATTAACATCATTTACTGGCCTGAATGTACCAGAAATTTAATAGAATATTTATGTCCTCCGTCAGAAATCTAACCTGTACCCTACACAAAAGATCATATAGCCTGACGTGCTATACTATTTAGCTACAGTGGAGTAATTCGAACTTGCTCACAAGACGCTTCTTATGCAGCTACATGGTATAGCACGTTAGATATATGATTGTTCACTGTTGGTTAGAGGTTTGATTCCTGTCGGACACATATTTTCTATGAAATGTCTCGGACAGCGAGGCCGGTAAATGTTGTTAATACTCTTTATTATAACCACTGAATTTACTTAAATATTTGTATCTATGAAAATGACGTATAAACATATATATATATATATAAATATATATATATATATATATTATTTTATATGATATACATACATAATATATATTTTATATATATATATATATATATATATATATATATATATATATATATATATTTTATATATGATATACATATATAATTATTGTGATGTTCTCCCTCATAAGAGTCTATGTTAGACTCTTCCGCCTACTATAAGATATGGAAAAGTGAATAGTGAATGGATGGAGTGCTAATCCATTGGCGTCTCCCCGCGTGTGTTTGGATATCATCCTCGTCGCCAGGATGCTGTGACCAAGTAAATGATTAAGTAATAACCAAAAGGACTTTTGCAGATATATCGTATATTAAACAGTAAGTACACCAGAAGAGTATGACACGACTAGTGAGTGCGTATCAAATTAACTAGCGCTCCATCCATTCACTGTTCGCTGTTTCTTCTCTCCTACTTATCTTATAGTAGGCGGAAGAGTCTAACATAGACCCTTAAGAAGGAGAACACCACAACAATAATATATATTTTATATCATATATATATATATATATATATATATATATATATATGTGTGTGTGTGTGTGTGTGTGTGTGTGTGTTATTTATATATTAAATATGTTATACATATAACATATGTCATATATATATATATACGATATATTACCATAGATGCACTAGTTAACATTCAATTATCTAAGGTTATTCTTAATGTCATCTTAGTTTCTAAACTGGTACCTATATATTTTGACATGTGTTCGTTTAACGTTTTTATTTCGTCAGCCACGTGCAGGTAGACAGAGATAAACTGGGCGTGGTTTTAACCTCACTGTTATCGGTGTGTAAATGAAAATCTCGAGCCGTGTTCCAGTTCATTTTCAACTTAGTCTACTTTATTGAACTTCGCACGGATGCTCTTGGGAAAGACATATAGACCCCAGCAGAGCAACACTCTACGCATTTTTTAGCCTCATAGGGACCTGAAGTGGAGTGATTATATCGAATCTTTTCCGTGATCTACTACTAGGAAAGTGTGTTCACCATGTCGCAGAAGAAAAGTTTACTCGTCAGAATCCATCTTGCACATTTATAAAAAATATATATACTATTCGTCTGTGCATTGAATTCTATTGCCTGGTCTGGTGCTTCTGTCTTACATATCGCGATTCTTGAAAAACAAATCCAAAGAAGTGTCTGTAATGTGATCGATCCTAACCCGGAATGTTAACTTCAGTCACCTTTTCATCGAAAGTGGCTAACCCTTTTCTTTTTCTACAAAATTTTCATGGCAACTACTCTGATGAGATTTTTTTCTTGGTTCCCCCATTACGTGAATTTAAGCGCGCTATTAGATTGCTAACTAGGCCTCGCCATTTTACTGTTGAACTAACATGATGCAATCGCCACTTCTATTCGAACAGTTTCTTTCTCGCACTTCCAAACCGTCGAACTCCCTTCCAATTCGTTGCTAACGTGATAACTACAATTCAAGAATTTAAATACAACATCTATCGTCTTCTTCTGCCTTCTTGAACCCTGTTCCATGTTTTGTACGTTCCTCAATTATTCCTTCTCTCAGTCTTCTCATTCTCTTTCATTTTCATTCCATGTAACCCTCTGTGGTTTACTGAAATTATTTTTTTTATAGATGGTTTAAATTTTAATGTCGGTTAGACACTATCAGAAAGCCACACCCTCTCAAGGGGACGAAATTTCTGAATTTAAAGTCGTGGACAATACAACGGGAAACACGTCCAGTATCTTTTCCCTATTATTTATGAAAATTAAAAGATAGAAATTCATCTAAGGAGAATAATCATCACCAACACCTGAAGGGACATGGCTTTTTACAAGATAAATATAAAGACAGTTTCATATGTTATTATTAAAGTATCATCATAATGAATATAAAAGCTCATGTATTTTCCTACCTAAGTAAATTTCCTCGTAGTGTCTTACAAAGAGAGCTTCGCTTTGTATTATTAATAAAAGTAACTTTCTCATTCCTTAAGACTCCCATTATTTATCTGTTAAAACTCAGCTAATATATCGGCCTATTTTTTAGTCGCCTTTTGTGGTTACCAAGACTGACTATTGCCAGTACGCAGGTTTCTTGCTGGATATCCCTGTATTGCATGTGGTCATGTAGTTAGAGCGTTCGCTTTCCAAGCATAAGAAATGGGTCCGAATCTTACCATGTTGGACTTCTTGATTTTATCGGCCCTGGCATGCGATCGCAGCGGGACGCTCCTTTGAAAAATGGCTGAAAATCTTAACAAGTTTTGACCCAAACCTTGTCATTGAATTTGAATAGACAGAAGTATTTGGTAGTCGTCGCTGGCTGTTCAAGCGCGAAGTTGCAAGTCTTCATGATTGATGGCTTGAGCGTATTACTGTTAATGCTACCAGATAATGCGATCTCTCACAGAAATTGTAACTTAGTTCCGTCAGCATTCTTGCAGTATAAAACAAAGGTATGCTCTTTGGACATTGAACAAGCACAAATATACCTGAGCAGGCGTCTGCAACATCGATTGCCTCGCCAACATAGCAGACAGGAATACTCGGATATGATCTGGCTGACATTATCACTATCCCAGTATTTTAGACGTGTAATAATATAATTGTGTACTGAAATTTTTAATTAATCTCCTGCCGTTGAGAGATTCTTAGTAACACAAATCTGGTTGATGATTGTTTTTTACAATAAGGTTCACCCTGAACAAGGCTCGAAGGCGACTCGTGGTAGAGGGTTATGATAAGGGGCAGTTCATATAAATAGAAGTGACGATAACAGCTGACTCCAGATTTGAACAAATATAATTGTAGTGATCGGGGAAACGTCTTCTATGGGGCCTGTTCCATAGGGCAGTTGTTAGCGGGTAGAAGCCGTCTGAATGGAACTTACTTCCCGCCGATGGAATAAGAATTGAATGTGGGTGATGTGCTACTAAGTAAGTGTCATGGTGTGTCCTAGCCGTGAAGATCTGATGTGGTGAAAACAGAAGATGCAATTCTTCCGAGTAGTTGCCACAGTAGAAGCGATAGAACAGTGAGACACTCGCCACACCCCTCCTGGGAGAGAGAGGTTGGTGGGTTGAAAATAATTCTTCAACAAGTATTCGGAGACGCTTTTTGAACAAGACTGGAAATTGACGTCTGGGTAGCCCCTTCCCAAATATGGCAATATTATTTCATTTTCGGCCTGATCTGGCACTTATAAAAGCAGGAGATAGCATGAGGAGCCAGATACCTACTGGAGCAAAACAGGGAGCCGATCATTTTACCTGCATCTTTAATGATGGATTTTATATAAGAATTCTACTTGAGGTCAGGTGTAAATTTGTTTATATGGTACATTCTTTCCTCACTGGGTTCATCACGACTATGCAAAGTTACTTACTAGTTACAGAAATAAACACGAAGTCGTCCAAATATAAATAATGACTTTAGTCATCTTGGACATATTTTAGCAAAGTGTTCGGTTGCATTCTTTTTTATAATCCTGTGAGAGTGAAATTTATCTCTTAAATATACCGTTCTTTTTCCTGGTGTAGATTGATTGTTAGCTACACAATGTCGTTAGCATTTTAAACAAATAAATAAAGCTCTATTAGGCCGACCTTGTGCCAGACTATATCGACAGTAGGAAGTAGTTTATTTGTAGTCAAAACTGGACAATTTAAGACTGGCAACTGAATGGACGTGATTAACGGACCACAGTTGTACGGAATTATATCTTCTTAATTCTTAACTATTGGATGCGTCTCTATTATTCACTGTCTCTTAGTTAAATGTTGATGTTTTTTTTTGTTTTCTTTTTGTTTAATTTTGTTTTGTTTTTTCAAACAAAGGCCTCAGCTGCGTTATGAGACGACTGAAGATCAAATCCTGAAAGAGAGAGAAGAATGAATCAAAGACTTAAAGACGACGGGAAAAAATATGAATGCATAAAAGAAAAAAATATTATTCACAACGAAAGGCAGATTTTTGACTTACCATAGTTTTCAGTTCACCCATTGTATCGCTATCAGACATTTTTGTTCTTTGATATATTTAAAGGAAGGGATACAGATTTTGACAATATGAGGCAGTTTTATAGAGAACAATGTTCTTTACTAGAATCAACGAATTTAAAGAAGCTTTCTCGTGTTTTATTATTATATTTTTTTGACTTTTACCGTTCTAATCGGATGGCAGTTCTAAAAATAAAAAAAAATATAAAATATAGAATGATCATTTCGATTTTTATATAAACATAGCTTTCATATTTATGAGCAAAATATGTTTATTTGATTTTGTGCTCGTAAAAAAGAAAAAAAACATAAATATAAAATTTTCTTTAGTTTAAATGCAGGCAATATTTAAATCAGGATAACACCCTTAGTGTTGCTGCCTGTTTTTCTCTTTTTCAGGTGAAGTAAAACCCCTAACAATATTATAGCCTGGTGGCTAAGGTCTACTTTCTCTGATAACTACAGCAGCTACCGAGGAATATAAGGATTTATGATTTTTTTAAATATATTCCTACATAAAAAAATTAACTTTGTATCCTATATTTGGAAATATGAATAAATACCCTACCCACTCAAATATCGTATCGCTTTTTCATTCGCAGAGGCCATGGCAGACATTAATTCATGCATTTCAGGAGTCGAGGGGAAAGTAGCTCCTACGTAGTTCGCAGATTTACATACAGAAAATAAAACAAATATATATACATATATACATACATATATATATATATATATATATATATATATATATATATATATATATATATATATATATATATCATTGAATTATTCATGCAAAAACAAATACAAAGTTTAATGATTTAATTGGCGAGAAATCCATCGTCGCGAACAATTCAAATAATATACAAAAACCCCGAACCTGTTTATGAATGAAAAGATCCATGTTTTTATAAATTTCTGCTGCACTAGTTCTTATTTTTACTACAAGCTTTCGTCTGTTCCTACAGACATTTTCAGGTATGGAATAGATGTTGTTCTTATTTTTACTCTCAGTAATAAGAGGACAACGAAAATATATGTATTGTTGTAATCCGAAAAATGCTATTAGAAATGAGTTATTGTTTTTGGAGCGTGCAGTAGCAACGCTGAGTTTGATATTAAATTTTACAATTGTGCGTTTTTGTACAAATATGGTGATAAGTGAATTCTTTTTTACTGGTAAATTTTCTGTCAAAGTGGCATGAACTATATTGTTCAATAATTACAGTAATGTCGCACTTATTATACAAATGTTGCACTTGGATCAGTTATTTTAATTTCAATAAAGGTGTAATTAATTTACAAATTCATGAATTATTCATACAAAAAACAAATACAAAGGTTAATGATTTAATTGGCGAGAAATCCATCGTCGCGAACAATTCAAATAATATACAAAAACCCCGAACCTGTTTATGAATGAAAAGATCCTTCTTTTTATAAATTTCTGTTACATTATTTCTTATTTTGTGGGAACAGACGAAAGCTTGTAGTAAAAATAAGAACTAATGCAACAGAAGTTTATAAAAACAAGGATCTTTTCATTCATAAACAGGTTAGGGGTTTTTGTATATTATTTGAATTGTTCGCGACGATGGATTTCTTTCGCCAATTAAATCATTAACCTTTGTATTTGTTTTTTGTATGAATAATTCATGAATTTGTAAATTAATTGCACTTTTATTGAAATATATATATATATATATATATATATATATATATATATATATATATATATATTTATTTTGTTGGGGAATTTTGAATTGGTAAAAAGAAAAATAGTTTCGGAAGAAACAGAATGGAAAAATCACTAAATGATCAGTACATATATTACTTGAACAACAGTTTTCAGTAGCGAAAATGTCTATGTGGTAGCGTTAATGAAATCAGGGCTTCCTTAAAGTTTTTGTCTCTAAAGAAATCTTAAATTTCGGTTTGATTATTAGTTGATTGATTGGTTGCTTTTATTTAACGACATATCAACCTCTGTGGGTAATTTAATGCCGGAATATAAATATCTTGAACTCAATTGCATGCCTTCAGCGACAGAGAAAATGTACTGTTTCTCATTTTGCTATAATATATAATATTTGTAACTTTACTGTAAATATATATTGTTTGTAATTTTTTTATAAACTAGCTGATTTACCGTACGCCTTGCTACATATCAGACATTTCTTTAGGAAGAAAATGATGATTGATCTTAAATCCTTATTATAATATGAGGAGAAATATATATGCATTTCAATATTACTCAATAATCTTGCTAACGTGATCTATTTTGGATAGGAGTCATATCCTTGTTCAAATTTTAACATAATTTAAATGAAAGGGAATAAAATCAGTTGGGGTTTATGCAAAAACAGCTTGAACCGATCCCTTCGATATGTATTTGATGCAATACTTGATAGAATAAATTGATAGGCAGATTTCAGCATTGATATTACGGGTGAATTGTCGCAACAAATATGTATGGTAAGGCTCTACGCGCGGATTAGTGATTTCTTGCTCAACATCACGTCCATATTGTTTCATTTTGAACTTGTAGACCTGACCTCCGTCTTCTGAATTTCTCCTTCTATATTTTAGATGGGAGTCATTCCCTTGTTCAATTTTAAATTTAATTTAAATCAAAGGGGAAAATTTCAATGGGAGTGTTTCCCGGGGAACCCCTTTAATCAAAATGAAATATACTTTTCCAAGTACCCTGGGTAATATACTTTCAGAACATTTATGGTTATGGAAGTCTATCTCCACAAACCTAGGAGGATTTCAATAACAAATAAAAAGACAGACGGAGGCTACGAATGATATATATATATATATATATATATATATATGCTAACGTATTGTTAGTCATTTTACTTTAAATATGTATTATTGGTAATTTTACTATAAATATGTACTGCTGGTAACTTCATTTTAAAAATGTATTTTTGTATTTTCTTAGTGTTCTGTTTACCTTTGCTATACTTTTGCGATGTATTTATGTAATGTGCCGACCGTAGTCAGGATCCTCGAGTCAATACAAACAATCCTTTTCTTAGCTCTAGAGTATGTGCTTCGCCAGGGCTACATACAGTTTTGAATTCTGAGTGTTCCTCCCTAAACCTGTTGCCTACCACGGCTATAAAACTTTGTACTATCATTTGCCCAGAGCTGTTTTGGATCAATACCTTTCGCAAGTCTATTAACACGTAACAGAATGTAATGAGCACAAATGGAACCGTCGATTCCACAGTCGAAGCCACAGTCCATTAAACTACCGTTGCCTCCTTATGCACATTTTCATATTGTAAGCCCCGTGAGCGGATTCAATTCGATCATTTAATTTTTCCACTGGTTGTCTTGTCTTATATTCAGCTTTGTCTGCAAATACAATACTTCCGACGGCAGATAATGTTTGGCACAATGCCTGACTGGCAGATGTTTATTTGGTTGTTTAATTTGGTAATGTAATTAAGTAGCTAACAATTGATCTACATTAGGAAACCAAAGGGTATATTTGCTAGATATTTAGTAAATTACCGGACTTGGTTTTTTTTTTTATTTTAACCTGGCGTGTTTTGCTAAAATAGAGTGGAGGGAAATAAATATTCGTACACGTGAAAAATTGTATTTTTATAAATGTAAAAGACTTAAATAAAACAAATGTCGGCATATTTTATGTATAAAGACACATACTATTAAAAAATAATAATAAACTTAATTAATTCTTATTCTAACAGAAATTAATGCATTTTTTTAAATTCTAACTGGTGAAAAAAGTATTCGTACAATTCAATTATTAGAATAAAATAATCAATTATGAAAAAGTATATTCTAGAATGTTGCAGCAATGTTATCAGTAATTATAGTTAACGCTATTAGCCATTATCAGAGCATTCTGCAATTTAGTTAGTGTTGTGGTAGGATCCACCTAATTTGCATAGTGGAGTACCGACCATATAAATATGGTTGGTACCGGGAAGAGAGAGGGGGAATCAAGAGATTCAACCAGAGACTCTGCCCGACTGCGACTCAGTCAACACATTCTCCAGGAACGGTCTTACCAGGAATATACAAAAAACTATATGTAAATATTGTGTACATTTTCTTGTTTCAATACATTTTGTGTTGCATTATTATTCCATGTATTAGTCAAGTTTCAACAGTTAGAATAAGAATTAATTAAGTTTATTACTATTTTTTAATAAAATGTATCTTTACACAAAAAATGTATCAAAGTTTGTTTTAGTTAAGGCTTTTACAGTTATAAAAGTACAATTTTTCATGTGTACGAATATTTATTTCCCCCCAACTATATATAATAAGATAGAGGAGATACTATTTTAAAATAGGGTTTTAACAAAATATGATAAGGTAGTAATAGAAATCGGAACGCTGTTTGTAATAGCAAACAAAGCACCTTATTAAGAAACAGAAAACCAGAAACATTTAATTAGAAAAGAATAAAACAGGATGGAATTGCAATATGATATCAATCATAAGATATAACAGTAAATACTAGAGAATTTCCTCGCAGAAGAAGAGAAAATGTAAGGCAACACAAAAAAAAGGGATATACAGAAAGATGCTGCGAATGGCATCGTAAACAACGAGAAAGTCTGAAGGGAAGTTAAAACAAAAAAAACAAAGGCTTATATTAATAATCGGATAGAGGCTGTTGAAATTTTTTATGAAACATAATGAGGCAGAACGAGTATTTCGACGTGGTGTAATGGTTAACAAACTTGTCTCGCTAGAACAATAACGAATGAGTAGTGAATTTAGTCCTCACTGGTTTGCTCCTTTTTTTCGGCCTTGTACCACATTTACGATACGCTTAGAAAGAGAACAACTCAACGTGGTGTAATGGTTATCAAGCATGTCCCGCTAGAACAACTATGACTGAGTATTGAGTAACGTGATCGAGTGGATATAACGTTAGCATTTCTGATCCGGGTTCGAATTTCACCATGGTCGATTTGTCAGGAAGGCCTCTTTTGATGTTACCGGTCTGGAGAAGAAGATCACAGTGTGCGGCACCACTAGAAAGTGACTGAAGCCATACCACGAGTTGATCCAAGGCTTGTGAGTAGTGAGTTTGATCGCCACTGGTTTGCCCCACATTTTCGGCCCTGCTTAAGATACGCTTAGAAAAAGGGCATCTCAGCGTGGTACAGTGGTTAGCAAGCTTGTCTAGCAAGAACTGTGTAGAGAGTTCGATTCTCACTTGGTGCCTCCTTCGTTCAGCTTTGTGCCACATCTGAGCGACGCTTAGAAAATCCCCATACGATATAACACTGAATTCTAGACACTTTCCTCGCAGACGAAGAGAAGATTCGAGGCAACAGAAATCTGGTTCTGTAGAAGGATGCTGAGAATACAATCGCAAGTAACGAGGAAATCTGAAGAGAAGTTAAAACAAAAGTAGTTATATTTAGAATCAGCGAAAGACAGTTGGACTTTGTAGGACACATAATGAGGCAGGATGGACACTTCGAGATGGTGTAATGGTTAACAAGCTTGTGTCACTAGATCACTTATGACTGAGTATTGAGTAGCGTGATCGAGTGGTTATAACGTTAATATTCATGATCCGGGTGCGAATCTCACCATGGTCGATTGGTCAGGAAGGCGACTTTTTGATGTTATCGGTCTGGAGAAGGAGATCACAGTGTGTAGCACACACTGGAAAGTGTCTAAAAAACATACAACGGGTTGACTCAAAGTTTGTGAGTGAAATTGTGAAACGTAACCCTTGGGAGCCGTTGACGGTTCTGCTAGCACGATGTTACAAGCCATCGTGACTGAAGCCTTGAGGGTGCTTGTCCAGACTGTTGATCACGCTAGATAACGTGCACTCTTTACAGGTGGACTATGTAGGTGTTGAACAAACACAACTGTGCCTGAGCATGCTTCTGAAACGGGGATTAGCTAGCTGTTGGAGTAGATAGGCATCCTCGGATACAAGTAGCTTTGCCATTTAGGCTGGGCACTCTCTTCTTTTGGATTTTGTAAATCGAGGACTCTACGAGTGTGGTGTGATGGTTAACAGGCTTGTGTTGATAGATCAACTACGACTGAGTATTGAGTTTTCGATACTCACTGGATGGCTCATGCGTTCGGCCCTGGGCAAAATCTAACTGACGTTAAAAAAGCCACAATAATGTGGCAAGAGATTTAGTATATCTGACGCTAGCAGGATATATCAAAAAGGCAAAAATTCAGTGGCAACTCTGGGGGTCGGGCTTGTTGGGTTTAGCCCGAGTGAATTAACATTCAAGTATATCTATTTCAAAGCCACAAAAGAATAAAAAAAAAAAGTAAGTAAGTAAATAAAGAGTGAAATAATATTATCTTGGCTTGTCGGGCGCGTAGATCTCAAACCCGACTATCAAGTTGGAGTCATATCTAATAGGCAATGTATTTCATGCTTTTATTTTATAAATAATCTTTTAAAAATCACTAATGTCTTGTATGCCTTGTTATTCAAAATACACATTTTTATTTCAAGTTATTGTTTTCAAATGTCCATTTTAAATAATTCCTTCTGTAAAGTATAAATATTTTTAGTGGAATGCATCAATTGAAAAGTCGGGCAAATTAAATTTATTCCGACTTAAAGGTCGGTGTAAATCAAAGAAAGTGGCAGTCTTAACTCAACAACTGGAAACTCGGGGTGAAGGGTGTGACTGGGGTAGTGTTGAGGAAATATGATATTTGTCAGCGGACTGATCCTAAACGTACTGTAAATTAAACTAAATTTCACAGACAGAGGTAAATACTAACGCATAGACATATATTGAAACACACACTCGAGATAGATACACACGTTATTTTTTTCTTACATGTCTGGAAAACTTTTAAAAAAATAAATATTTATTACAATTAATATTAAAATACCAAAATGTGTTTTCTTTTGTTTTATTTTTTTATTTCATGCAGGGAGATTTTTTAAAAAATATATATATTTTAGTTTGATTAAAGGAATCATTTTAGTATCGAAGTTATAACAGTAATATATTTTGCTAAAAACATAATCATTAAAATTCATCAACTGAATGGAAAAGAAGACGAAGAAGAAATAATAATTAAAATTCATCAACTGAATGAAAAGAACAACAAGAAGAAATAAATAAAATTAATCAACTGAATGAAACAGAAGAAGAAAAAGAAGAAATAATAATTTAAATTCATCAACTGAATGAAAAAGAAGATGACGACGGAAAAGAAAGAATAATTAAAATTCACCAACTGAATGAAAAAGAAGAAGAAGAAGAAGAAGAAGAAGAAGAAGAAGAAGAAGAAATAATACAATTCACCATTTGAATGAAAAAAGAAGACGAATAATAAGAAAAAATAATTAAAATTCATCAACTGAATGAAAAAGAAGATGACGACGGAAAAGAAAAAATAATTAAAATTCATCAACTGAATGAAAAAGAATATGACGACGGAAAAGAAAAAATAATTAAAATTCATCAACTGAATGAAAAAGAAGATGACGACGGAAAAGAAAAAATAATTAAAATTCATCAACTGAATGAAAAAGGAGATGACGACGGAAAAGAAAAAATAATCAAAATTCATCAACTGAATGAAAAAGAAGATGACGACGGAAAAGAAAGAATAATTAAAATTCATCAACTGAATGAAAAAAAAAGAAATATCTAAATAGTCAAATTCTAAACCATTCACTCAGTGCCATACGTGATACAAACTTAGGCGATCATCTCACTTTCGATTGAAGATTGACTCGGTAGTAGATTTTTTACTCAGTAGGTAGGTTGCCATAAACTGGTCCCCTGTAGAGTTTCGCCTGACCTGCTATTCAATCCATAGCTGGTGGAAGTTGATATTTGTTTCATGTCTTGCCCATGGGTATTGGCGTGTGAGTGAATGCAATGAACCCGACTGGAATTCGAACTCCGATTGCTCATTGCCAGCCATTATCCATTACACAATACTCCAAAACATTTACCCATTTTATAATACGTGGATCACTAATTATTTGCGAAATCATTTTTATTAACATGTGCCTGTAGACTGATCTTCAAATACCTAATAGTGAAATATTCAGAAGTTAACAAAATAAACCACAACGCTTGCAAAGGCGATAAAAGTTCACCACTGTAGGTTTTATGCATTGTAAAATATGCGCAGCAAATTTTAAAAGTGGAATAACAATGAATTCTGTGCTTCAAACCAGCTTTTGAATGTTTTGAAATTTGCATTCAGGTCTGAATCCAGAGAGGAAGATATAGACTATGTTTACGCTAGTCTCACAAATTGGAAGGGTACCCCTGGTTTAGTATTCTAAACTCTAGAACTAGCTTAGCCAAATTTGCTTAATGTAAGAGTTACATACAATAAACTTCAGATGTTTCAGAGCCACAAGACATGAACTAAATTTACACATACGTTTATGTTACATACACATTAACATGAAACTTATGTTTTAATCCAATGGAGTCTCAATTCATACCGAGCAAGTAATACTTTATATTAACTGTGATGAGTAATGGAGCTCAGCCAAAATATTTCCAAGAGAAGCATATTAAAGGTCAAAGACCTGCATTTGACTCGCGATCTCTGGTTGGTCACCTCTGCTATACAACACGGCCATTTGCTCAATAACAAGGGCAGCAGGAGAAGCCTCTAGATTGTTATGATTTTAAAGATCAAGGTATTGACAGTCAGTAAGAAAATGGGGGAAGTTGCGGTTGCTGTTAATTTTTCGAAGGAACTGGAAAGTGGGTCTTGGGTATGACCTAAAAATACACCCAAACATAGTGTCTTCGCGAACTATTGTTACCTACGGATCGAACACCTGTTCCCCACTATGCATTTTTACCCATAGTCTATTTTGGCATAGTTCTTTGGACAATTTTCCAGAAAACTGTTGTGATATAAGCTATGAACAAGCAAATGTTTTCATCATAAGAGTTACTGATAAGGGTTACCTTTATATATATATATATATATATATATATATATATATATATATATATATATATACACAAACATTGTGCAAATGCAGAGGTTGTTTCTTTTTTATTTTATTTTTTATTGAATGATTAACATAAATGGACATGAGATAAAAGTAAAATCGGCTTCATATATGTCTCCATGTGTATGCGGGATAAAAGACTTACTTATTACCTCGAGCCGAACGCGTCGCCATTTTCCTTACCAGAGTGAAAGTATTACTGCGTTTGCTTCCTTTTTTTATGGAAGAGAGTTGATTGCTGGTGAACAGGAAGTTGTCCGTAAGGTTCACCCTGTACAATGCCACACGAGGTAGAGGGTTAAATTAAGAGGGAATTCATGCGAAGAGAAGAGTAATATAAAGGTTAGTCCTAGTGATGAACAGGTTAGGATTGTAGTGATCGGGGGAAATCCTCTTGAGAGTTGGTTTCAAAGAGCAGCGGTTCGCGGGAATAATTTGCTCAGGTGGAACTTACTTCTCCCGATGGAACACGAAGGGAATGTGGTTAATCTGCTACAATGCGAGTAACATGGCGTGTCCGATCCGTGAAGGTTAAAACTGGTAGAATGCATTTCTTCCCGTGGAAGTAACGATAGAGCAGTAACAGCCTTGCCACATCCCGTCAGTTAGATTTTGGTTGAATGGTGAAAAATAATTTGTTCCCCGCAAGGGCTCGGAGACACGTTTAGACGCTATCGTGAGTGGAGAGTGAGGGCTCGGCAGCCACCGCTCAATTATGGCAACAGTACACCATTTATCGGGTTCTTGTATATGTAGAAGATATCATACGGAGTCAATTACATACAGGAGCGGTATAGGTAGCCCATCATTTGGCCTGCATCTCTATGTACAAGTGCCATTTGTGGTCACGTGTGAGTTTAAGGCCGAATAGTCTTTCGTAATATTTTCATTTTCAAATGAATACATTGATAATGCTATTGCTAAATCTAGAGCAAACTGAACTGACTGAAAAATATATCCACCCGTTAAACAAATGGCTCTACTTTAACTAACACGGACCTACAATTTCTTTTTGCGAAATGATTCAGGCGATAGTATCCGTCAGTTATGTGCCACACGTGAGAAAACGATTGGGCGATCATGTATTATTCGATGCATGACTGACGAGAGGCAGAAGTTTTTCCTGTTGTAGGTTGTCATTTTTTCTGCGGTAGACTTTTTGCCAAACAAGGCTAAAGAACCCAGTTTCTCCTGATATTTAACCCATAGCTGAGGGGAGAAGTTGTGAATCCCTACCTTTCCCAAGGGTATTTGTGTGTAAATTAATATAATGAATACGAATGGAATTCGAACTCGGCTCCCCAGGGATATCATAGCAATGTGTAAAGAATTTTATGACGCTGAATTCAAATATACTAGTCATTTTTCTCAGTTAGCTCTCATTTTCTAGCTTCAGATGAAGGGCGAAAACATGAAAATTGCTTATTTTAAGCTATTTGTTTGAAAAGCGAAATCTGAACCGCTATGCAAATGTAAAACAAATAAAGTTTCAAGTCGGAGGTAAGAAGAAAAGCATATCAAAGCACAAATATTTTAGATTAAATATGCAGTTAAAATTTTCAAAAGGACAAGTATGCTAAGAACTTCCCCGCTTTTGTTTTTCCTGAAAGATCCACAGTTTTGTCTTTCTTCATGATAAAATTGTAATCTGCTATTATGCTTTTATCCAAACTCCCTTGATATCTGTCATTCATGACTTATACATCCCGAGGAAAACATCTCCCTTGTTTATCGCTTATATCGCAACAGTTTACTGGAAACCTGTCCAAATGACTATACAGGAAATGTAGTTTGATACTCACGTTAGCACCAAGATCCCGGTAATTTGCTAACGTCATGCCAACTAATTTTCTAAAGTAGTCGGTTTTGCGATTACAAAGTAAGCATCCTCATTTTTTTTTTATAGAATAGCAACAAATGGAATCCAAACATTTGATTGCGATTACCAATTAAGCATCCTCTTTTTTTTTATAGAATAGCAACAAATGGAATCCAAACATTTGATTGCGATTACCAAGTAAGCATCCTCATTTTTTTATAGAATAGCAACAAATGGAATCCAAACATTTGATTGCGATTACCAAGTTAGCATCCTCATTTTTTATAGAATAGCAACAAATGGAATCCAAACATTTGATTGCGATTATCATGTAAGCATCCTCTTTTTTTTATAGAATAGCAACAAATGGAATCCAAACATTTGATTGCGATTACCAAGTAAGCATCCTCTTTTTTTATAGAATAGCAACAAATGGAATCCAAACATTTGATTGCGATTACCAAGTAAGCATCCTCTTTTTTTATAGAATAGCAACAAATGGAATCCAAACATTTGATTGCGATTACCAAGTAAGCATCCTTTTTTTTATAGAATAGCAACAAATGGAATCCAAACATTTGATTGCGATTACCAAGTAAGCATCCTCTATTTTTATAGAATAGCAACAAATGGAATCCAAACATTTGATTGCGATTACCAAGTAAGCATCCTCTTTTTTATAGAATAGCAACAAATGGAATCCAAACATTTGATTGCGATTACCAAGTAAGCATCCTACTTTTTTTATAGAATAGCAACAAATGGAATCCAAACATTTGATTGCGATTACCAAGTAAGCATCCTCATTTTTTATAGAATAGCAACAAATGGAATCAAAATATTTGATTGCGATTATCATGTAAGCATCCTCTTTTTTTTTATAGAATAGCAACAAATGGAATCCAAACATTTGATTGCGATTACCAAATAAACATCCTTTTTTTTTTTTATAGAATAGCAACAAATGGAATCCAAACATTTGATTGCGATTACCAAATAAGCATCCTCTTTTTTATAGAATAGCAACAAATGGAATCCAAACATTTGATTGCGATTACCAAATAAGCATCCTCTTTTTTATAGAATAGCAACAAATGGAATCCAATCATTTGATTGCGATTACCAATAAGCATCCTCTTTTTTATAGAATAGCAACAAATGGAATCCAAACATTTGATTGCGATTACCAATAAGCATCCTCTTTTTTTATAGAATAGCAACAAATGGAATCCAAACATTTGATTGCGATTATCATGTAAGCATCCTCTTTTTTATAGAATAGCAACAAATGGAAACCAAACATTTGATTGCGATTACCAAGTAAGCATCCTACTTTTTTTATAGAATAGCAACAAATGGAATCCAAACATTTGATTGCGATTACCAAGTAAGCATCCTTTTTTTTTATAGAATAGCAACAAATGGAATCCAAACATTTGATTGCGATTACCATGTAAGCATCCTCTTTTTTTTATAGAATAGCAACAAATGGAATCCAAACATTTGATTCAGTAACATACATAGTGTTGCCAAAGTTGTTGTCCTTGATGTGTTTTCGAATGTCAGGTCCATCGAAAATACCTTGTTTCAGATTTTTCTATGCTGTGACCATGAAATGGACGGAAATCTTACTGAAAACATTGGCCTTGATTTTCAAACTTTTTCACAAAATGCTTCATGAGTCTGAATTTGATATGAAGATAAAAACAAAAGATGATGATTTTCTCTCTGCGGACTGCCGGATCAATTACCACATTGTTCACCCCGACTTTCATTTCTAATCTGACCGGTCATTCTCTTCTATCGCAGTATTGAACTCTGGCTATACTGTCCCATAAACAAAGGAAGTATGGTAACTTTGTGTAACTTGAATGCCGCCCAAGTAAAAGGTTAACTCTTTTCAGGTCAATACAAATCACCCAGATATGATGAAAGTAATTTATTCATTCCATTACATACATGATGGGTTCATGCTTTGCTTTCATCATCATGGGGCGTCTAATTAGTATTAATGCCTATACATTGTGCAGCAAAACAAATATTAAATTACGCTTTGAGCTAACAATGGTCCTCATGAATTTTCATTATAATCCTGAATAAAAGACGCTACAAATGTTCTTCGGTTTCGTTAGAGTGTACAAGTTCAATATTTTGATTGAATTAGGAGAAAAAATCAGCATTTCTATTGCGATAAATGTAAATTTTGTCCCTACCTTAAGGAGATTTTTCTTCTTCAGTCTTGTGAAACAATATGGATTAGGCGGATTTCTTGTTAAATTTAAAAACCTCAAACGCTGTCGCACAGCTCGATGTGGAGCATTTACTTTCGACCAATCACTATCAGTAATTGGAGTAAACTTCAAAGTACAAGAACAAGAGCCACAGACTGAGAAAAAAGAAACAGAAGGAAGATTAATTACTTTTTAGACGAAGATGTGAGGACAAAGAAAACTGTTGTCTATATAACGGACCATCCCGCGCAAAAGAAAAGAAAATCAATGAACATGGCCTTGCAAAAAGAAATAGAGACCGTCCACTGAACTGAGCAACTTCCCTCTCATTTAAGCCTCAAGACCTCATCGGTTTCTTTTAGTAGTACGTTATTAGCTAAGAATAAAATTTGGTTTACTGCTAGAAATTGTTTGTTCATCACTGGTGGGTAACCTTCTGGTTGAAGGGAAATTTTTAAGCTATAAGCGTATAACTGAAAGA
>CAHIKZ030005362.1:2380000-2412500 GCA_903632075.3 Acanthosepion pharaonis
TCCGAGAAATTTTCAGAGAAAATATCTGTCCTCTGACACGATTCGATCCTGTATCCTATACGGAACAGTCATTTAGCTTGACGTGCCTTAACGGTTCCGTATAGGATACAGGTTCGAATTCTGTCGGAGGAGGAATATTTTCTGTGAAAATTTGTCGGACATTCAGGCCGGTAAATGTTGTTTAATACTGTTTATTATAAACAGAGCATTTACTTAAATATTTATCAATATAAAAAAGAATGTATAAACATAAAATGTCTTTTATATATATATATATATATATATATATATATATATATATATATATTATTTATTTATTTATTTTACTCTATATATTGAATTCTACATCCCAATAATATATTGAATTTATATTCACTTTGAGCTTTGAATCTGCTTATAATTCAGCGTTCATCCCGTGAGACCCAGTATAATAAAAAACAACTATAATAAGTGGCTCATTTGCCATTTGTGTCTGACGAGTAAGGAGACCATGAAACCTTAAGTTACACTAAAAACATAGTTGTATGTGTAGTATTATGTAATTTATACATCTGTTTAACATTGAGCATTGAAATATTTATTTGCTTATCTGTGTATGCATACTATCGCACGCATACAGAGTTGCTAACATCTCGTTATTTAGTTTAGATTCACACTTCTGTAGTTTTTGTTGTTACAATCTAGAGAATTCTTATTTAACTTGTAATAAGGAGTGCACCTCATTTTCGGTTCATTCAGCAGAAGACACATTTCGAAATATCGTGGATTAGCAATGTGTCAAGAACCGCTATATATGGTCTCTGCGACACGCAGCAACGAGTTTTTTTTTCTTCATATATTATAGTAACGTAGATACAAGTAGTCTGTGTTATTTCTGTCGAGACGCGGAAATTCTTAAAAGATGAAAGGAGAGATCAATCTGCTTTGATTCCCAGACATTTCTAGTATCGCACTGGATATATATATATATATATATATATAAACAATGTTATATAACGTTTTCTTTTAAAGAAAAATATTTATGTTTCAGTAATGAGAGTTTCGAGCTCGGAGACTAGCGTTATGTTTATCGGTGCATAATTGGAACCGTTTAGTTGAGTTCAAATCCCGGCATCGTACTAATGCTCTTTCGTTGTTATCACAACCTCTCGGTCGTTTTCTCCACCGGCCTTTCTCAGTTGTAAAACTAATATACATCTGAGGAAGAACTGAGTGCGCAACTGCCGAAGCGTTTTAACACCAACAAGAAAGATGACAATAAACCGAAATATATATATATATATATATATATATATATATATATATATATATATATATATATATATATATATAAGTGTAAATAATGTTAACTCCTCTTCCCAGAATTTCAGCCAATAATTAAACGGAGCGTTAAGTCAGTTATGGGTATTTACTAAAATAAAATATATAATATATATATATATATATATATATATATATATATATATATATATATATATAAGTTTGTGCGTGTGTGTCTTTCTTTGAAAATTACTGACAAGTCACAGCGATATTTTTTTTATCTTAAGCTTAAAAATAGGGCGTTTTCACTTATATTAAAGAAATATTTCCTAACAAATTTATGAAAATTTAAACAACAGTCATCTACGCTAATGTCAAAGCTCTTCAGTAAAATGAATTGGAGCACTCTACCTGATTGGCGTCTGTTTGAATTTATAAAAACAATATGATAGAATTAGCTGTTTCGACATGCTGAAAGATAATAGCTTAGTGGTAGAGACTTTCACTGGCACCAAATTGGCCGGGTTTCGGTTCTGGATTGAGGCATTCGTATGTCTAGTCGCAATGAGGAGTTGTGATACAGCGAAACAGTTCTTTCAACGAAGGATATATATATATATATATATATATATATATATATATATGTGTGTGTGTGTGTGTGTGTGTTTTAATATATTTTCTGTTTATACTTTATCTTTATCGATACAAATATTAAAGTAAATTGCTGTGAATGCCAACAAATGGGAAATGTTTACGAAATAACTATTTCACTTTCATTATCGCTTTATCAAAAAATGAAATATGGACAAAAAATGAAAGAAAAACATTCCCATTCTGGAATTTTTTTGTGTTGTTTGATTTTCATTGATTAATCAGGCCTCGCCTGCACTTAACATGTTAAACTACATTAGTATAAAGCGTCGGTTTTCGAATTCGAAAAGTGACCAGGTGTACTTTCGAAGCTCCAAGAAATTAACGGATTTCCGGCCTAACTGAAAAACGTAAATATTACTTTATGTAAGTGTGTGATTATTGTGTAGTATATTGCTACTTGGCTCAAATTTAATGACGAAAATATATATATATATATATATATATATATATATATATATATATATATATATATATATATATATATTGTTCAAGTTCAAGCAAATGGGTAGAGTGAATGAGATTCAAAGGAGTTAGGTTTGGTTTGTTTTGGTTTAGTTTGATTTTAACCTCAATGTGTTATTTAATGCCGACAAAATTTTTATTGCTTGTAATATTATTTCCAAAAAATCTATTGCAGGTAATATTTTTTTTTTTTTCCAAACATGTATAGGTGGTAATATTTTTTTCGAAAATGTATTGATGCTTTGGTTTGGTTTGTTTTACAGCATATCAACCTCATTTATTTATTTAATAGCGACAAGATTTTTATTGCTGGTAATATTTTTAAAAAATGCATTGCTGGTAATATTTTTTGTCTGCAAAAATGTATTGCTGGTAATATTTTTTTTCATCAAAAAAATTCTGTATTGCAAGTAATAATCATTCCACAAAAATATGTAGCTGGTATCAAAACCTATTTTTACACAGTGTTTTGCTCCCAGTATAGGGGTTAACTATTTACCCATAGCTGGGAATCTAACAAGTGATACCAGCCCGGGTCAGGTTGTACCAGGGAACATCAGCAGTTAAGAGGTGGTTGCACGTTCCTCAAAACCTCCTGATCAGTGGCCTTACTGTCGGGCGTAGTTTATCGTCTTAACCTGGACACGGACGTAGTTTATCGTCTTACCCTGGACATATCTTCATACCTAGATCGGAAAGAGGTTAGAGTTGCGCGCACAGGAATTGACGGAGACAAATCTTCGGTGTGCCTCTAACCTGCCTCTCTGTCTAGATCAACAATCAGGCCGGTTAAATATCATTTGGAGATCTAAGTAAATTCAATTGGCTACACCTTCCGGTATGACGCCTACGTAATTTCGCCTCTTCTGCCATGCGCCAACGTAAGCACGCATTTCCATCCGCTCATGGAACCTGTGCGCTCTGTTTATGTTAGCCACCGGATGAAATTCCTGTTCATGCTATCACCAGTTCCGATTTCCGCTCACTCACTGATGCTGTGGAATTAAGGCCAAAGTTCTTTCCTCAACAAATATCCAGCAATTTGTATATGTGGGATTCAGATGATAATTTATATTTTTAAATATGTGCGTAAGTGTGCGCATTCTGGGCTACATAGTCTAAAGCCTCTAATTAATTATACTACGTCTAGTCCTGATTTTATTTTTGACAGTGGTAGGAATAGAAATTAATGTGATAGTTTTTATTAATGGGTTTACGGTAAACTTTAAAATTTGTTATTTTTAAGTATAAATAAGATGTCGAATAAAGTTAGAGATTTGTATATTAAAAATTAATCTGTGAATTCCAAGTTAGGTTTAACAATAGAAGAACGTCATCTATTTATTTTAATTAACTAGAATTTTTATGTTTGATCATAGAAGTATTTTTAATAAGTCATCTTTCTCCATAGCGGAACCATATATTGAATTATCTTATAAGAATCACATAAAAAATTAAGTTTAAGTGACATTAAATTGTTTCCATTTAACTTGAAAACGCTAAAAAACAAAAACAGTTGCACACACACACACAACACACACACACACACACATATATATATATATATATATATGTATGTAAGTGAACATTGAATTCAAGAGGCGACAGACTATTTCATGAGAGACGCAATCGCCAGGCTGCATAAAACTGACTGGCCTCGCTGTGTCTTGAAGTCAGCCTTCAATTTTATATTTACATGAGCTCTCTCTGTGATATTGCCCACTTGTAGATATATAGTATATATAAAAACTATATATTTTATCTTATATATATATATATATATATATATATATATAGATAGATAGATAGATAGATAGATAGATATAGATATATATATAGAGAGAGTAACAGAGATTGAGAGAGAGTGGCAAAGAATTGTCGTTGAAATAAAAAGAGCCTAAAAATAGCTGCAATTATAGTATATGCATATAATACGTAAATCCAAAAGCGTCTTTGTTTTCATTAAACTAAAGTACTCATGAATAACAATCAATTTTCAAATGACTATGTTTCTAAATTATTTTTCGGTGTTTGTCTTAGTAATACTTGATCATATATATATATATATATATATATATATATATATATATATATATATATATATATATATATATATATATATATATATATATATACGATAAATACGATACTTCCGTGTCGGAATGATAGCTGTTACGGTGCTTCCGTTTCCTTAGTTCCTGGTAAACAACAGTTTCAGATCCTCATGATTAATTTAAATCTTCGGATTCTATTCGATAATTGTTCAGACCGGTCATGGCTTCAAAATGTTTTTCGGTCAGCCGTGTAATAGTGATTAAGTATAGAGAGCATCATGTAAAAGACAACTTTGCATTTGAGATCATTAGGAATCTGTTCAAAACTTAGAACGATCTTGTATTTTGAATTTATATTCAGTTAACAAAGGAACCTAGATAGCTGAGAAAGGGTCCTATACACATGGCTGACAATTACACTGAAAAATTGATACGTTTCATCAATTTTTTTTTTAAATCACTGCTGAGCTGACGTTTTTTTCGTCACTAACGATCCCTGGAGAAAATTATATTTGTCTTTGGAATACTGAAGCAAGTGGCGCACGCCCAAGACATTTAAACTGGTACCACTTCCTGAATTTAAACACTGTTTAGATATTTCTTCAACACTGGGCACAAAATTTATTACGTACATTGAAGTTACTTCACTTTTCGGATAAATGTGTCTTTGTAAATTATAAAATTTTTTATCATCAATCATCTTCAGTATAGCGGATTTCGGTTTTCTTATTATCTTATCCCATTCATCCTCTTATTATTAATTCCCATCTTCCAAAATACAGGAAGCTTCCTCTATTTAAAGAAGATCTGGGATGGTTTGAGATTTATGAGCAGCTTACGGCTTAGTACTGTGCGGTTTAAGTGTAACGACAATAGAATACATAGTGTTCCTTAAGAAGAAATATTTATTATTTAGAATTTGTGAATAATTAAAACAAAACTTGCATGTACATATATATATATATATATATATATATATATATATATATATATATATATATATATGAATAGAGATATAATATATCGTACATACAGCGCTTTGATAAGAAAAAAAGGATCGATGTAATTAAACTGATATACAAGAGTATATATATATATATATATATATATATATATATATAAATATATTTAATAAAAACAGATCCCTTTCGACCATCAAAAATGTGTAAGTTTCTTTTCATTTTTCATTTCAACTTTCGGAAGTAAAGTCTGATGATCCAGAGCCCTGTAAAAGGGTTGTGGTGAAATAACTTATTTCATGGAACCTTAAAGTGGTCTGTTTTTATTCAAACATATTTGCTCTGAACTTACATTGAGCTCTCTGGATATCTTTGGGTCTACCCATACGGATTACCTAGTTTTGCATAAACTATATATATATATATATATATATATATATATATATATATATATATATATATGTGTGTGTGTGTGTGTGTGTGTGTGTGTGTGTGTGTGTGTGTGTTATCCTTCACCGATAGGACTACTCAGATTTTCAGGCACAACATTATTTTCGGCTAGTGGGTATTGACTGACCGTTATGCCATTTTAAATTTTAATAAAAAATATATTTACCGCAATATTGGCGCAATCAACTATATCTATCTATCTATCTATCTATCTATCTATCTGTGTTTGTGTGTGTGTGTGTAAAAAGTTATTTTAGAGTTGTAGATATTAATTTTTATATTATGCATAAAGTGAGATTACTTGTTCTTTTCAAAAAAACATACCATCATTTGCACTAAAAATTAATCTGGATCAGCGTATTTAAGCAGATATTTGTTTTTATGCCTACGTGAAACCGTCGATTCATTTCTCGTGTTTCATGAGCTATTGTTATTTAAGAGTTTTAAAATAAAATATTTTTCAAGAAAATATAAATTACATCTATCGTTTTTCCCATTGCAAGATTTGTCATTCGCCATAATATCCCACGTAATAATGGGTGTATTACCACAGTTGTTTAATTGCCGGAAATGTTCTGAGAGAACAGTGTTGCATATACATTTTATATTGTCTGACACATACACACACACACACACACACACACACACACACACACACACACACACACACATATATATATATATATATATATATATATATATATATATATATATATATATCAATTAAACTGAGAAAATAAAATCATCTTTGATAATGGCTAAACGTAGAGCCGAAAGCGCTAGGATCTATAGAACATTTGGACAATCTTCTACAAATTCTGTGTCCAAAAAACGAAAGCACTTTTTCGAACACAAAAATTAAATGAAAACCTTAACTGTAGTACTTTTGTCTGTCGTTTATTGAAAAATTATATATATATATATATATATATATATATATATATATATATATATATATATATATATATATGTGTGTGTGTGTGTGTGTGTGTGTGTGTGTGTGTGTGTATGTATGTATATCAAAATAAAAAAGAACTGTCATATTTATAATACACAGTTCCTTAGCATTTATTTTAAAAACCAGTGCCCAATATAATGTAGACTATATATATATATATATATATATATATATATATATATATTAAGTATCAAGTGACACAGAAAATACCATGTTTCGGAACTAAAAACTAATGTTTAAATTTTTGTTCAATTCTCAACGTTATTGAATAAATCTCGAAAAATAAAACAAATGTTTTTCATCAACACTAGCGAATTGGATAAAAACCTTAATTTTAATTTAAAGTTTAATTTTTAGTTCCGAAACATGGTATTTTCTGTGTAGCGATGAATAATATTTTTAAATAATAATAATAATATATATATATATATATATATATATATATATATATATATATTTGTGTCGAATAAAAAGAAATCAGCAACCAGCGAGTGAATTCAAGTCTCCCAACTGGTATTCCAACTCGAGTCGTTCCTTCTGAGTCCTCTCTCAAAATCGCACTAACAGACTTTTCTAGCCGCCAACCGTGAACGTCACCAAAGCACACAGCACTGGGAAAAATAGTTCTTTTATATTTGTCCATATACACATAATCCTTTGCGTCTTTTTTGCGATCCCATAATTCATTGCGTCCCTAGTACCATAATGCATTGCATCTTTTTATTGCAAAAATGCAATGCAAGTCCCCCTCATTCTTTTTTACGTTATCTGACCGAAGACGTATTACGGCAGAGCGGTAAGTGCTTTTTTTCTCCCTCATTTCAACTGCAGTAGCTTTACATGCTAAGCAAATACGGGCTCTTTTTTTGCCGGGGATAAGGCAAGTCGCAGCCAGTTGTGCTCGTCCCAGGTTCTATCTCATCACGTCTGCCACAATATTGTACATTTTTTTGCAAAGGTATACTAGGAATTATGTGTAAGAAATATGCAATAGAAACATCGACCAATTGCTAATAACTAAAGATTATTCAATGCGTTTATTGTCAATACGTTAGCTTCATCAACGCGTCCTCATTTTGCCTTTTGCAGTAGGGCAGATTTTCGACATTATTCATCAGGGCGTCTGAAAAAACCTATTAGCTGACTCTCTCCAGTCATCCTTGAAGCATTTCATCAATTCTTATTTTCAGTATCTCTATATTTATGAGATGAAGTATTATGTATATTATTTAGATTATTCGGACTATTGTCCTCATCGTTGTTGCCATATTAATCACAAAGTTTTTGCCGTTGTACGCTCCTGCCTTCTTTGGTTGGTTAGAATATCGAACTGAAAAACTTATTTTGCTCGCTGGGGTAGGCAGTTCTAGTTCAACGTGCCATGTCTAACGGATATCAGTTAACTCCTGTTAATTCACCTATCCAAATTCTCCGCTACCTTAACCAGATATTAAACTCACAGCTCTTTGGGCACTTTGGATCTAATCATCGGCTTTATCCACTGTGCCATGTGTCCTTATTTTCAGTTCTAGAACGCAGTGGATTTACACCATATAATTCAATAGTGATGAGATCAGGTTGACTGCGGAGGGGTCATTCTTTGATTTTCGATTTAACCAGCTTTTAATTTCCTTTATTTTAGAGAAGTTTAGCATCATTTTGAGTTGAACTTCTGATCCTTCACCTAGCGATTTTTTTTCTTATAAACTCCGATTCAGATGGTATTGCTTCTCTCTGAAATATATTATGGTACACTTCTTTCCATATAACTCCTTTCACCTGGATAAAAATTCATGATATCCACCCCCCCCCAAAAAATCCAACAAACGCTTCTATGTTTCGACTTTGATATTACGCAGCATTTACTATCTAGCTCTTCGCATATTCTAACCACAGACATCATCCTTTGACGTCCAAAACAATAAACTTTAACCCGACCGTAAAAAGCAACTTTTCTCAGCCTTGAATACTCCAGTAGTTGATATTTTCTTAGCTTTCTGTATTTGTTCTGAGTTGGCATGAGTGGATTTTGAACTGCCGCATTACCAGACAGACCAGCAGAAGTCTATCTTCTTTCTACCAACTGAAGAGACACTGGATTTTCTCTCAGAATCCAACGATGGCCATAAAATTTGCCACATGCCGATATAATAACACATGGGCTTATCAGTCAATTCCTGCACTAATCTGCTCGTAAATTAAAATATATTTTTCTGTTTCTCTACAGACGACTTATCAGAATAGCAAAAAAATATTTCTATCCATAATCCAACCAAAAATTAAATCTATCCCATAATTAAAGCTATCCCATAATTCAACCAAAAATTAAATCTATCCCATAATTCAACAAAAATTAAATCTATCCCATAATTCAACCAAAAATTAAATACATTTGAAAACAATTTGACTAATGCCCTTACGATACCCAATGTAATGATATTGTATTCCTGCAAAACAGTACTAGTCGTTTAATATGTTGACAAAATCGAAAGCACGACAATAATCTGAATTCTCTCACGTATCAAACAGTAAGCGATTGACAATAAAACATGTAAATACTTGCTGTTATTTCCATAAAATAAAACGACGTTAACTGGTTCTGGCGAAATGTTTATTCTTATCGTTAACATCAAAGGTTTGGATATATCAAAAGAATGGATAAGTTTTATCAAGCATTCATATCTCAAGCAAAAGTGACGCAGTTATTTCAAATTTAATCTTTTGTATATTATTTGAAATGCTTTTAAACATGAAGTGCGTTTTTTTTTATTTAAGCATTTTTTTCTTTATCAAAGGAGTATGCAACAACGTTATTAGTTTCTTATTTCTTTTCATACAAGCTTTTATATTCCGCTTATATCGTGTGTTAAAAATGTTCTTATTCTAAAATCATATAAACATCCGAAGTGCCATAATACACATTTAGAGGGGCCAATATTTTGTTTTGTTTTCATTTATTATGAAATGTTAATCAGGAACATAAGTCGTTATTCCTTCAGGAATGATTAAAATGTTTCTTAAATACACTCAATGACTGTGGTTAAACATATAATATGTTTTGAAGCCTGAAACTATGTTGCCAATCTATTAGCATACAAAATGATTGCATGTTTGTTTTTATTTGTTGAACAGGCTGCGCTACGCGTAGTTTTGAGAATAATTCGTCAACCCAAATTTTGATAAAGTAATCAGAATATCGGAATAACAACAATAATAAACATAATAATAAAAATAAATAACATAAATGTTTATAAAACAATTCAGTTAAAGTCACAAAAAATCCTTTTTTTGTTTGTTTAATTGGTTTATTTGTTTAACCGCATATCAACTCTTTATGGGTTATTTAATGCCGAAATCTAATATTCCTGGGGCATTAGTAATTTATTAGAATACAAAAATTTATTACTGGTACTATTTTTTTACAAAAACTTATTGCTGGAATTTTTTTCTTTTTTTACTCTAAAAATGTTTTTCAACACTTTCATAGTGTTTGATCCATGTTTTTCGGGGGTGAGGCTAATACTTGCCCATAGCTGTGATCCTAACAGGTACCACCCCGTGTCAGTGTGGGCCTGTGAACAGCAGAGGTTGTTCCACGTTCCTCAAAACCTCCAGTTTCACGATAAGAGGCCTTGCTGCCAGATATAATTCATCGACATCCTCAGCACTAGCCTCCTCTTTAAAAAAAAAAAAAACTTCTGGTTATTTAGATCTTCATTATCTGCTTGATTTTGCTGTCGGATTGCAATAGGTAAGTCGCAATATAATTGATAGTTATTTTAAACAATGATACCCTTATGTATTTTTGATTAAACAAATAGAGAAAATCCTGTTCTTATCTCCAATGAGCTGGCAAGAAGTACCAAGGTACTGAACATATATTTGCGTCAATATGCTGTATCGCTGCCCCCTCTTGTTTCTCCGCATCTAATCGGAGTAAGTACCCATTATGATTTACTTAATTAATTCTAACTGTGATATCATTTATTACAAATGTTCTAACAAGGGTGAAATTTAAGGTACAAAAGATGGTCGCTGTATTACAATAAGACGTCATATATAATTAGTTGATATAAATTAAAAGATATGGAAGCACTGACGCAGTTCAAAAACAATATATATTTCCTTTTCGAGTTAAAAAGAAACTGACGACCACACAATATGTTTTCTTTCTTTTTTCATGGCTGTTGTTTCTTCTCATTGCTCTTAAATTAATATATTATGCGCTTAAATAATATTTACATTAAACTTATAAATTCTTCAACAAGGGATACCGATTAGATATTGGCTTGTCTAAAAAACCAAATTTTGCTAAATCATTGAAATGAATGAAAGGAATGGTTTTGTAAACGTCAATTATTTATTTACAATAGTCTATTCAATTGTTGGCCTAAAAAATAATTAAAATATAACGTCTACAAAACCTGAAAATAATATTCTATACTTACGATGTCAGTAATATCATTTCAGTAGGAATTATATTTACATCAATTTTTTCTAAGTTTTATACTGACGAAAATATGTAACTACGGTTGAAATAATACTTAACTCAATTCACAATTTCTGTCAGAATTAATTAGATGAGGAATTATCATTATTGACGCTATTAACATTCGGTCTAGTGTCCTCATCACAACGTTTCGGCCATTGTGTCCCCCGTCCGGCCTTCATCAGGCGTATATCGAGTTGGTTAAACTACACGGAATTCTGAGCTGAACCCTCTATTTAATCTAGGGAGTAGATTGTTCCTGTTCCAATACACATGTCTAGGCTATCTCATCTAGTTCTTAGTTTTAGCAGAGCTAAGTTATAGCTCGTCCGTTACCACGGAATGATAGACCAGTGGGTGAAAGCGTGGTTTCGTGAATTAAGTAATTACTAGTTCAGTTCCTGGTCCAGGTAGTGTTTACTTGCACTCTGGGGAAACTTAAAACGCATGGCTATTTATACCGTGCAAATTTGAGATATAAAGTGAACACTGAAGTCAAACGCAATTTTCAAGCCTGATGTTTACGTTTAAAAAGAATCAGTCTGTCGCCTCTGAGAGTTGACCAATGTTCACTTTTACATTTACATAGGCTCTATCTCTGATGTTCATCACTTTATCCCAAAAATATAGCACACCTTAAAAAATATATTTCTTCATATATATATATATATATATATATATATATATATATATATGTGTGTGTGTGTGTGTGTGTGTGTGTGTGTGTGTGTGTGTGTGTGCGCGTGCGTGCTCGTGTGTCTGTGCGCGAGTTTTTGAGCCTTTTATCCATATGCATCTTCATAGAGATATAAAGAGAATATGTATCAAGCGCAATCATCAAGCCTAATGTTTACATTTAAAATGAATCAGTCTGTCGCCTCTGAGTGTTGACTTCAATGTTCCCTTTAATATTTACATAGGCTTTATCTCCTTTGTTGATCACTTTATCCCATAAATATAGCACACCTTAAAATATATATTTCTTCATATACATATATATATATATATATGTGTGTGTGTGTGTGTGTGTGTGTGTGTGTGTGTGTATGCGCGCGCGCGTGTGTGCCTGTGTCTGTCTGTGCGCGGGAGTTTTTATTTTTATCAATATACATCTTCATAGTTAAGTGAAAGCTACTCTCCAATGCTTAAGGGCAATCTTAGTTCTCTTAGTTATCGCTTACCGCTAAGCAGGCAAAGTAGAACAGTAAGCTCAATGTGTGAATTTAGTATGCACGAAATAAGCATCGCGGTGTCCGCAGTAAATAGATCACGCTCTCCTGTTCCCGAAAGCGCAAAAGAAGCCTATAACACCACACCCCACCAAAAAAAAAAAGAAAGAAAAATGACTGTTTGTTTGTTCCTAGCATTTACTGTGATGGATCATGATGTCTCCAGCTAGACTCCCTTGTACTTGAAATATACCTGTGTTACGTTCAACCTGTTTACGTCGAAGCACTGTGTTAAGCTCATTGACAAAGAAGATGCTTCCTGTGAAATCTCAACCAATGCTCTTCTTTTCAACGCTGACCTACAGTTAGACACATATATGCTCTACCTACAGACACACATATAATGATATTAATATAAACGCAATTTGAGAACATTTATTTCTCTACTAAAACAAAATATCCACTCATAAATTAGTCACTCAAAAAGCAAACAAATTCCTACAAAGTTAATTGGATTTAACCTAATTCCTTTCACACCTCTGCTAACTTACCAATTATGACCTGATAAACAGTGACCCTGATTGTCATACACAAAGAAAGTTTAATATAATTATATTTATCATTATCCTTAATAATAATAATAATAATAATACCAGGTGGAAAAGCAGTTTGAAATAGCTCATATCAAGAGGAAAGAAGTTATCAACATTTGGAAAAACAATCATGAAATTATGTTTCGAAAATAATATCCGATAATGCGATAATGCATTATATGAACTTATAACTTTTGCCGAGATTACATAACCTATATATATATATATATATATATATATATATATATATATATATATATATATATATATATATATATATATAATTATTTATTAAAAAATATGATTCTAACTCGGCGACATAAGAGGTCCTATGTTTCAAAAACAAGAGCCGAAAACTTAAATATAATTATTTGAATTAAATTGAGTTAAAGTAAGCTCTGTTCTATCTTCAAGCGAAATTATATATATATATATATATATATATATATATATATATATATATATGAAATAGACAAAGTCCGACAATTATATTTAACACAGTTTTATGTTTATACATTCTTCTTTTACACATACAAATATAGATATATTAATTTTTAATAACATTTACCGGCCTGAATGTCTTAAAAATAATATTTGAACTTTGTCCATTTCATAATGTGTGACGTCATTTGTTTACATTTGGATATGCATTTAGCAGATATGAATGTACGTGAGAGAATCATGGAAGATTGTAGTTTAAAAACAGTAAAATCTACCTTGCTAAGCGAAAGCTCCTCTGTGGCGAAATTGGTAAAACACGTCAGGCTATATGACGGTTCCGTATAGGATACAGGTTCGATTCCTGTCGGAGGACGCATATTTTCTATGACAATTTCTCGGGCATTCAAGCCGGCGGATGTTGTTTTTATTGTTAATTATATACAGAGCAGTTACTTAAATATTTGTATCTATAAAAAAAGAATGTATAAACATATATATATATTTTTTTTGTATTTTTTATATATATATATATATATATATATATATATATATATAAATATAAAAATATATAAAGAGAGAGAGAGATAGAATGAAAGTCTACCAAAAATATATACATTCTTCAGAAAAGGAAGGACTTGAGCAGATATTATAATACTAAATTTATTCAGGCATCACGAGATTAATATAATTTAACTTTGGGCTCTAACATTACAATCGCCGTTCGATGAACTTTAAGTTTAGTGTCCGATTGTTGTGGTAGGATCCACCTAATTTGCATAGTGGAGTACCGACCATATAAATATGGTTGGTACCGGGAAGACCGTTCCTGGAGAATGTGTTGACTTAGTCGCAGTCGGGCAGAGTCTCTGGATTGAATCTCTTGATTCCTCCCCAGACTTCCCGGTACCAACCATACAAAATGGCCGGAAGTACTACGCTGCAAAAAGCCTATGTCCAATACCACAACACCGATGAAGTCATCGAACAAAAAATTTGAATTTTATCTAACGTATGAAACGGTCGACAAAAAACTTTTTTTACAATTTGTCATAATAATTTCTTACTTCTGTTCTTGATATATAAAAATATATATCGCTATCTCATATCATATCATGTCGAAAACACAATTATTGTTCGACATGAACAGAATAGACAAAAACTAAAAATTCTTGAAGCATTATACATCAAACAATTAAAACCCAACCTAACCAAAATCAATTATGGCATCTCTACAAATATTCTTAAATGTCTATAATTGGTAACAGAAGCCATTCGTTTATACCAACGGCTTTCCATACTTCATATATCTCCAATTCACTCTCGTGTGGTCATGTGTGACGCCATGAGATGCGGTGCGATTTTCGCTCTAGCGTCTTATATGCATGTGTTTATCGTTGGTTAGAAATCATCTATTAAAACATTGACAGACTATCATCACTGTCTTGTCCGTTTATTGTTGTAATTCACATCTTTGATAACGTATTTATGTAAGCCGAAAAGTTTATATTGTATTAAAAAATATGTATCAATATTGTGAATTTCTTTCCTCTTTAAACGATAATGTTATTAAACTTATCAGACGTTACGAAAAAAATTTACATAAAATAAAGAGACAACACTTGTCTATATTATTTAATGAAACGTGTATTATATATGGTGTATCAGAAATACTTTTACAAACGAAGAGAATATTCAAAAATTGTTGTAAAGATTGCTAATAATTTGTAAAGCAGTAATTAAGCAGGTGGTGCTTTTATTGACGAAAACTAAATATGATGGCGTCGAATGTTATTGTTTTATAGATAAGTGCTTATTGTCTGCCAAGATAAAACCCCCTGTAGTTACTGAAATGTTATCTTTAGCGCTCATTTTAAGTTGTTTATAAAGAAATGCAGGGGGTCTAGCTATTTTACCTGTAGACCACCTAATTTTCATTTATTTCTTCTCGCGTAGATGATTTAATTATTATGGAAGTAATGTGTCTTTTAATAGTAGAATTATTATTTGTCGCCTGAATAATAAAATCTCCGCGGATACATTAATGCAAATTTCATATTTACACTCTAAACTCACTAGTAATTATTCCTAATAGTTCTTCAAAATTCTCACTTCATTTTCCTAAAGAAATTATTTTTCATAGCTGTCTGTTACTAATACTAACCATGCATCGGTTGCTAGGAAGGTTCGTCCCGACCAAAGGGGGCCATTTATTCAATTATGCCTCATGAAACTTTGGAATTTGGTTGGCTATTTCTCAAAGAACAACCGACTTGAAGACTCTTGTTTTTTTTAAAGTTATTGAAGCGTATATGGAACATTTTGGGCGGGGAGGGGGTTATATCGTCTGTGGGTTTTTTGTGTTACGAGGAAATTAAAGCCATTATATATGTGTGACAATTCTTTATATGAATATCAGGAGAGATGGGTTATTGCAAAAATCGACATGGTTTGATAAGAGAATTCTGTCGCAGATTGTGTAAGGGAAAATTCCTAAATAATCTAATGAACTCAGGCACGTTTCTGTTGATATCGTTAATAGATATTGCCTATATATAGTCTATTCCAGAAACTAAAAACGGAAATGAGGAACGTCAAAAAATAATTCTGCTTTTTTTTTTTAAAGTTACATAAAGATATCCGAGTTGGAATAGACAAGTTCTAAGACCGACCAAAAATCACTTGTATTATAAATTCTATAATTTTATAAGGTCAAATTTTAGGAATTGATTCGACCGGGAATATTTCAGAGCAACCACGTAATTAGAGCGACTATATATATATTGTTTGCCTTTATTGTACTTTTATTGTATTTAGTGTAGAAACAAGTTAATATATATATATATATATATATATATATATATATATATATATATATATATATATATATATATATAAAGCTCAAACACTAATGTTCCAGGTTTATTTATTACATATATATATATATATATATATATATATATATATATATATATATATATATATATATATAGCAGGACATACAGACATGATAGAATCATGCAAAGGATGCGCGCTTGCAGCAAAAGCTACAACCACGACGTGCAAACCCTGGACAAACACAGACCATCCATGGCAAAGAATTCATGTCGATTTTGCAGGGTCTATAGACAACTATAGACAACATGTACTACCGCATTTTTGTGGATAGCCACTCAAAATGACCTGAGTCCCTACAATGCAAAAGACCAACCACAAACTGCACGATCGTATTTCTACACGAGCTATTCGCGCGTTTTGGCGTGGTAGATTGTGTAGTTATAGATAATGGCATTCAATTCACATCAAGTGAATTTAGAGACTTCTGCGTCATATCAGGTGACCACATTACAACGCCTCAGTACAACCCCTAGGTCAAATGGCCAGGCCGAAAGATTCGTGGACACTCTAAAAGGGCTTTAAAAGACACTAGACACACCGACAGATAGAGCATTGCAACAGTATCTGCAGGTGTATCGGATAACCCCTAATCCGAACAGGCCTATGGGAAGCTTGCCTGAAGAAACAATGTTCGTAAGGAAAATCAAGTCTGTCTTCGACAAACTTATTCCACGGCAAGCAAAGTTAAAAAAAACCGTATCACCTCATAAGAAGTATTTCATTCCTGGCGATAAAGTCTTTTTAAAGGCTTACAAAAACAACATAACATTCTGGGAAGTAGGCACCATAAAACAAAGAATTGGCGAACTGGTCTATATTGTCCAAGGACCGAAAAACACTCACAAATGCCACTTGAACCAGCTCAGAAAATGCCGTTTGAAGGAATCAGAGGAATCAAAATAACTGTAAAGAGCCGATCGATGTAATTTTCGATCACTTCGATCTCAACACGCCCCAAGTCTCTCCTGAAGTTCGAAGCTCAGGAAGGAAAAAGAAATTTACTCAACCGCTCGACGTAAATACCAAGAGAAAAAAGTATTAACAGTTTTATGTTTTTTTTTCTCCTTTTCGAAAAGAAAAAAAAAGAAAACTCTTGGAAGTGGGGTGTTGTGAGACCGTAAACTACCTGCAACATGGACTCTTCCCGGACTATATAAAATATGCGATATAACACTCTAGAAGAAGAGGAAAGAGAGAGAAAGTGAGTATTCTAATACCGTAGTATCAGCTGCGTACGACTACCTATATTGGACACTAGCACATAGTGAGCTCCGCTTACACTTACACTATCTTTGTAACCTTTTTGTTTAATATACCTTTCTTACCTCCAATCCGTGTTCTGTGTTTTCCTTCCGTGGTTCCGTCTTTGGCCCCACATCAATATATATATTCACCACTAATATTATCAATATCGTGATTCCCCCACCTGATAAAACCTTAAAATTTTCATTTTTTTAACATTGAAACCAGATTTAGAGTTTTGTAGTGGGTATGTGCATGTTCTAATGTAACACTGCATATATATATATATATATATATATATATATATATATATATATATATATATATATATATATATATTGTGGGCTTCCGTCGGTATCCAGAGATTATGGATCTGCGTTTGAAGTGTTATAACCTCCTTTTTATGAAAGATGACAGTTTTACATGCTGTACGTCTCTTCTCTCAACGCCACCAATGTTGGCCAAAGGAAAAGCAGAGACCAATACAGGATCGCAACGTCTTCGTAGCAGTAGTTGCCAGAACGAAACTGAATATCGCATAAGGCTGTGTTAGGGACTCCTGCTCCCGATCTGGATTCAGATTTGTCCTTTTCCTAATCTGGTTGACAACCAGGGCTATAGAGTTCAAACAGACCTAGTATTTACCCATAGTTGGATCCTTTGCATTCAGATATTTTTTTTTCCTTTTCCTGGACCTATTGACACCGACAGCAATAGAACCATCCTATGAGATTAACCTACAGTTCAGAGAAGAGATGGATTCATACAGTTCCTAAGGGAGCTAGCACATAAGTGAATGTAATTAACTGGGACTGGAAATTGAACTCCGTTTCTCTCTCTCACTATATATATATATATATATATATATATATATATATATATATATATATATATATATATATATATATATATATATATATATATATATATATATATATATATATATATATATATATATATATATGTATATATATATATATATATATATATATATATATATATATATATATATATATATATATATATATATATATGTATATATATATATATATGTATATATATATATATGTATGTATATGTATATATATATGTATGTATATATATATATATATATATATATATATATATATATATATATATATATATATATATATATATATATATATATATATATACATCTCTCTCTCTGTATATATATATATATATATATATATATATATATATATATATATATATATATATATATTTAAACAGAATAGTAAGGTCATTTTGGTACTGCATTTGAGAAAAGAATCACCATGACACAATCCACCTGAGTAAACGACATGATTTACTATTTGGAATTCTCACAGTGTTTGGGTGGGGCAGTCTGAGGAAAGTGCAGGCGATTCGGAAAGCGTTTGATGAGTCTAATTATGATTACGAAGGTGCTTGGTGTCATCAGTAGTGATGGCGAGGGTGTGCCTTCATTCATCTTGCCACAGGGACTCAACCTCAACATGGATGCCTACATAAAGTGCTTTGAGTCGGTAGTGCTGCCTTGGTCATTAAGGGTTTGCTGGACGCGATGTTTGACAACGGGACTCTACACCATACCACATAAGCAAGAGCATCCAATCATGGCTGCTAAAAAATTTTGAAAACCACATCAGAATTTACATTTGACGACATAACTCCTGAGATTGCAACCTCCTTGATTATTATGTGTAGGGTGCAGTTGAGCGAGAGATTAAGAAAACTGCTTGAAATACCAAAGATGAACTGAATGCAAGTATTATGGCATCATTCACCAACTTAAACAAGGAGACCATGCAGTAGAGATGACGGAGATCCAAAAGTTTTCTAGAAGCCGTGGTTGAAGTCAATAGTGAATTTATTAAATAAATTTTCTCTTTAATATTTGAAGATATTGTTGTGCAATTTTGGTAAGTATATCTGTTAAAATGAGATGTCAGTGACATTTTAATTTTTGTGTCATTTAGACGACAATTTATAAATCGCACCCTGTATTCATACATACCCTCATACACACACATTCACGCATATGTATATATATATATAAATTTGGGTTTATTTAGATTGCGTGTATTGGTGTTATTGTGGAAGTGGTGGGGGAAATTTCGTCGTTTTGTCAATCATCGTACTAACGCAAACATCGATATATGCAGACACATATACATACTTGGTCGTACGTCGTAAACCCAAATTTTTTAAAACATTAATCAGTTTGTCTGACGATCGCTAAAGCGTGAAACCCAGGGTCACAAACTCACATCTATCCACCCAAATATGTTAGCTCTATCTCTGATATTGAGCGCTTTCAATAAAAGTATATGCATAATATATAAATAATTATACATATATATATATTTATTTATATTTATATTATACACACACACACACACACATATATATATATATATATATATATATATATATATATATATATATATATATGTATGTGTGTGTGTGTGTGTGTGTGTGTGTGTGTGTGTGTGTGTGTGTGGTTGTACTCAAGTGTAATTAAGTCGACGATGCGAAGCCATAGTTCTTAAATTTACGTAACGTCTACATGAGTTTTCTAATATGAAATGTTTAAGTTTATCTCCTGTCGTCTTATAAGTTTTAAAACCTCACGTACATTTATTTGCTCTTTTTTTCCCGGTCAGGTAGGCACCAGTATTTGTATGAACTCTTTAGAGTTCGCAGTCTCATCCGGGAATATTAGCTGACATACAAATCACTGAGAAAATGATCGGTAAGTTTCTTCCATTTTAGTTACATATATATATAAAAAAAATTACTCACGAACAGAATTCATTTCAACAAATATCGAACATAACCACGATATCTTAAAATGTTTTTTCGATATCTCAAAGTTTTTGTGTGTATTAGTTTGTTCACCTCTCAGCTGTCTTTCTGAATCTGATCTCATACAACTGTCTATTTCTCTGAATAAATTCTTTTGTGAGGAATCTTCAGTTCCGATAAAAGGTATATCTTCGGTGACCTTTTAAATATTCATGTTTTTATTGAATTTTCACATTTTACGCAAAAGTTTTTCTTTACAAATTTGCTTGTTTAACGCAGACGATATCGTGAAGATATATAAAAAAAATGCCATTTTCTTTTGTTACATATTTATACCAACTTAAACATATCATTGATAAAATATTGTATTTTATTAATTACCAAGTATAAATTTGATTGCGTTCTCGTACTTAGAATACAGTGGAAATTGAGATTTTCATATCAGAGTTGTAACCATTATTCATGTTATTTTTTTTTTAAATTTTCAACAGAAATATGAGTATCGTTTAAAGCTATTATTTCCGTTACAAAAGTGAACTATATTAAAAGGTATATACTGTTTGTTTTGTTTGTTTTTTGTTTTTTTTGGCTTTTCTCAAAACTTTTATATACCTTTTACTGTGCCCAGAAAGGAAATAACTCATATACTAGCGTATCGTGTGACTTTTGAAGACCTAATTGTGAACATAATTTTAAAGAGGTCGCATTCTACACGAGATATAAAATTAGTGTATGTACTGATGGCCATGCCTACGCCGTTGACCAGACTATATATACATTTACTGTAGGCATATTAGATTCGAAATTAGGTCTTCAAAGGTCGCCTGATACCAAAGTATATACTGTACTTTTAAAAAGAAATAATTTATACGTACGCACGAATTCAGTTAAGCCTTAGGCTCTTCTCGTGAATCATGCAAAAGGCCGTAGCAGTAATGGGTGTGAAAGATATTCTGATGGTGTAAATAAATCTTCATGATTTCTTTGTATTTCATAGTGTCTCTTCTTTTAGACTGCTTCCTTCCGAAGGCATGAATGCCATGTCTCTCTTACTTGTAAACCAATATCTTTCACAGAAGTATTTATGTTCATGTGAACACACTGATCACGGCCGGAGTTTGAACTCTTCATTTACGTCTTTTATGTAGCATGGCCCTTCAGGACGTAGGATCATGGTCCTCCACATCTTCCTGTCCCCTCTATCTCTTATCGTTTTTTTTTCTTTTTTTTTTTTCTTCCAAACCCTTTCCTACTATCCATTTGCTTATTCTGGTTTCCTATGTTCCTCTTTCCCATAATCTGTCCTGTGAGTATTTGATTTTCCAAGCCCTCCTTCCTCATAACGTTACCCAGAAATTTCAACTATTTCTTCCTGATGTTAAGTATAAGTTTCCATTTTGTATAAGTTCCTTTTGTTACCATTTTCTCTAAAAAACTCCAAGTTGCTCACATATTCACGCCATGATATCCTCGACATCTTTCTGTACAAGCACATTTCTTTTGCTTCAAGTCTCTTTTTCATCTTTAAGGTGATTGTCTAGCATTCGCTGCCACACAGGAAGACAGATATCATGTAGGGGTTTAGTACTCATTTCTTTGTTTCTAACGAAATTCATATATATATATATATATATATATATATATATATATATATATATATATATAGGTATAAAATGCCAAAATCTAAGATTTGTTTTAATTGTCATTTTATAGTATATATATATATATATATATATATATATATATATATATATATGAAAATTTCTCCGATTTAATCGGTAGAGAAGACAATATTTATGAATAAAAAATGACAATGGAAAACTGGTAATTGCTGACGCGTTTCGTCCAATGTGGACTTTATCAAAAGCAAAAAATACGAAAATGAAATTAAATGAACAACGTAACTAATAAAAAAAAAAAACAGAATGTACCTAGCAACTGGAATAGAGAAACGCTATTTTTCATATTTTTTAAATGAAAAATAGCGTCAGAGATTGTCACGTGTGGAGAATATTGTCATTATATCTGTGTTGATGAATTCAACCATTTTCTTTCGATTTTATGAATCTGATGTGCATATTTGCTTGTAAGAGCATTAATTTTCTTAAGAAAAGGTGAAATATTCATAAATATATATATATATATATACATATATATATATATATATATATATATATATATATATATATATATATATATATTGGTATAAAATGCCAAAATCTAAGATTTGTTTTAATTGTCATTTTATAGTATATATATATATATATATATATATATATATATATATATATATATATATAAGTGTAACCTGCCAGAAGACGTATTAGAATGGTTAAAAGTTCATTCAAAAATCTAAGCAGAGTATTAAGAATTAATCTATATAAATATATATATATATATATATATATATATATATATATATATATATATATATATATATATATATATAAAAATGACAATTGGAAAAAAATCATAGATTTTGTTATTTTATACCAATCTTTCTTGTCCACATAATTGACCTGCCTGGGAACTTAACTATATATATATATATATATATATATATATATATATATATATATATATATATATATATAGAGAGAGAGATAGAGAGAGAGAGAGAGATAGTAATTCTTAATATTCTGCTTAGATGTTGGAATGAATCTTTAACCATCTTAATACGTCTTCGGGCATCTTACACTTTCCGTCGTCTGTCAGAACACTTCAACTTGGTACAACATATCCATTTTCCACACCCACAACAACTATGCTCCATGCATATTCTGATAACCAAGCATAAACTGGACTGAGCCAAATTCAGAAAACCTCTACGAAATAAGTTGTAGGTACCCACTTCACTTGAATACAGGCGGTTATACGACGTGGTATAGAATTCACAAATTGCTGCGCATGCATGTTTAAATAAACGATCCAGATATGTCTTCGAGATGTGGGTGCTTGTGGTTCTCAGAGGGAATAAATATGGATACGAAACATGTTCCATACATGCTCAATGGGTATGAAAACTGGTGAGCAGTATTATTATTATACAGGGTGTTTATTATTCTTCAGATGAAATGTTGTGCAAATGTTACGAACATCAATAGCGTTCTCGGGGTACACCTACGGGAATCAACGTTTTACATCTGTATCAAAATCGTAACTCTTCATTTAAGAAGCCCATTTAAAAATCAGTCTGGTGCCAAGCAATGAACTAACACCAAATGCAGCAAAACATTTCAATGTTATCACTCGGCTATTTCAACATGCAATAGAGAGAACACAATATTTATAGTGCTCCGTTTAATTCTTTCCTGACATATACGTTTAAAGCCACCTCCTGAATTGATATGGGATAAACTTGATAGAATAGTAAAAAGAAAGTGATAAAATGCTCATAGATTCATTGAAAAAAAGGATAGAATCAATTGTCACACTTGTGCAACGAATGCCAAAAACAGGCGCTGCAGTAATCAAGGCGAAAGAAGGTTATTTTGACGAGAACAAAGTTTAATAATCATTTTTTTTTTTGTCATAATAAAATTTCTAATAAAAACTCATGTCTCACTTTTTTTGACCATGTCTAAAATTTTCTCTAATTCAAAGTACAAAGCAAATTCTTTCTAGGCAAATTTTAAAAATACCATAGTAGTCCTCGAAATTTCGAACTGTAGTCTCTCTCTCTCTCTTTTGCTCTCTCTGTCTATCTATCTTTTTATATATGTTTGTGTGTGTGTTTGTCTCTGTGTTTGCCTCTCTCTCTCTCTCTCTCTCTCTCTATATATATATATATATATATATATATATATATATATATATATATATATATATATATGATTGTGTATATGGAATGAATTCCAATAACCAACAAATACTATTCTTAAAAGAGTGCTCAATACAAAGTAGAGCAGATATAATTATTTATTTAAAAAAAAAATTTATAACATTAATATGTGATTTTATGTTATAAACTTCTTAATTTTTCTTAAAGATTCTTGTAGATTGTGTGTTGAAAATTTATTTAGGCAGCAATAGTTTATTTAAACAAATTTTGTTGAAAAATGTCGACCAGAATTGTCTATCCAATATTTTACAATTTTTTTTCAAATTTCCGAATATACAATCGGCAAACTTTCCAAAGTTTGTTTAATTTTTTGTTTGTTCTTTTTTCTCTGAGCACTTTCGAATGCTACTACATTCATTGACTAGAATTTTGTTGTTTCTACTGTATATGAAACGGTTTTTACCTACACCGGCGTTTCCTCATTTGCCCGAAGCAGTCACTGATGGTAACGTCATTTACAACGGTCAAACTGAAATTTTACTTGATGTTTTTAATACACACTTCAATACATTATATCTTATGGAGAGTGATGCCATGTTTAATGTTAGCTCCGTCCCTTGTATTAGAACGTCTTTCAAATCTTTAATGTCTTATTTTGTACTGTGTCCTCAGTAGTATACAGAGTGTGTTGTTTCTTTTATATTGTTTAATGCCTTTGTATTGTAGGATCAATTAGAAAGTGTTTGCGAGAAAAAGAGCACCATGTCGCAATTCACCCCCCCCCCATCCCCAAATATTTTGAAAACGGCGTTCTCTACTGCTTGGCACCCGAACTTGCGTTTGGGTGTCAATCTGAGGTCACTGCAGAGGATTCTGAAAGAGATAGATGATATATCTAGTCAACAATATGGTCCTTTGAGTGATCACTAATGAAGGAGATGTTAAATACATTCATTTATCATCCCAATGGGACTCAGTCTCAACATATGAGGACTACGTAAAATGCTTTAAGGTCGTATTCCTACCCTGGATCAAGAGAGTGGCTGCTTCAAGAACCTATGTCTGGCAGCAAAACTCTGAAACATGCCAAATAAAAAGGAGAACACAGTTATGTCTGTCAGGCAATTTTTGGGACTACTTCTTCCTTGGACAACTAATTCTCTAGATTGCAATCCCCATAAGGTTATTATGTACGGGGAGCAGTTGAGCGAGAGATCAACAAAACTGCTTGTAACATCAAAGATGAACTGAAGGCAAAGATTATGGCAGTATACACCAAAATAAACATGGAGACCGTCCATAAGAATTGTTGGTGATTCCGAAGTCATGCGGAGGCCATGGTTGAAACCAATGTGTGATTTTATTGGATGAATTTACTCTTTCGTATTTGAAGACATTTTTGGTAGATAAGTCTGCTAAAATGAGTTATCATTGTTATTTCAGTTTTGCGTAATTTAGGCGAAAATTTATCCATCGCACCCTGTATAGGACTATAGACAAATCTGGTCGATATGTTTCCAACAGATGCTGATATATATATATATATATATATATATATATATATATATATATATATATATATATAATAAAAAGGCTTAACACTAATATTCCATGGTCATAATTTATTCCATTGGAATCGTAAATACGATCCAATTGTAAAATATATAAATACACATACATGTATATTTTTAGAATAAAAATTCCAAGAGGAAGATGCAAAATATATAAATACCCATACATATATATTTTTAGAATAAAAATTCCAAGAGGAAGAAGCAAAATATATAAATATATAAGTATTTTGCATATGTATGTATATTTTCCACTAATATTATCAATATCTATCTATCTATCTATCTATCTATCTATCTATCTATATATATATATATATATATATATATATATATATATATATCAAAGGAATGTCTAGGGATCGAAACAAGCCATATGCATATTCAAATGTATTACTCTATGTGCAACAGAATAATTGCAACCAGTATCAATTAACCAATTAACTCGGCACGTGCACATCTGGGAATTAGTTATGTTGTTTGGAATTTCCATCGTCAGTGGGAAATTTATTGAACATAAATGTATGTAAATTTTCTGCAACAGTATCTGTATATGAGACCCTTCGAGATAGACTTCAGTTTCACTCGTGACCCATGCAATTTACAAGAGAAAACAAGTTGTGATCATAGATATCTTAGGTCTCGTCGACGCACAGTGTGAACCATAAATTAAATCGAGCTGGAAACCTGACTAATTTGGCCAGGCAAGACGATTCTAGCTTCATGCCGTCTAGGAGAAATAAATGAAAGACACAATTTTATTTAGAGCTTAAGAGCAGAAAATTGTGATGAGCCATAATCGCTTACAAAGAAAGAAAAAATGGTAACGTTTGGTGATGCGCTGAATCTGATGCCGGGGGTGGGGGTCAGCACTGATACTGTTGTTTTTCGACAATGTTAAAACGCCAATCAGTACAGTATAAGATAAGTCACGGCTGGACGGACTGCAGCGTTGGATTGGGTGGTGTGGATGAACTGGATAAGGTTAAGTGTAACTGACAAAATTCTCAACAAGCGGAATTGAAGTTCTCAATAAACAATAACGTAAAGATAAAAGAACAGGGTAAAATATTTCGAATCAAATAATACGCACACACAATGAACACACACACACACACATATATATATATAGGTAATATATATATATATATATATATATATATATATATATATATATAAAGGTAAGAATATAAGATATAAAATCCGGTGTTCTATAGATATTTAAGAGACCAAAATATAAGAGAAACCCGGATATATTATAATATTGATTTAAAATTCTCTATTTTGAAATTAACCATATTTTAAATCAATTAATTTATAATATATATATATATATATATATATAAGTAATATATATACGGTCCCGGATATAAGAACCCGGATATAAGAGATACCCGGAACCGGTCCGATATATAGATATATAATAAACAAAATATATATAGATATATATGTATATAGGTAATAATATATATATATATATATATATATATATATATATATATATATATATATATATATATATATATATATATATATATATATATATATATATATATATATATATATATATATATATATATATATATATATAGGTAATATATATATATATATATATATATATATATATATATATATATATATATATATATATAGGTAATAATATATATATATATATATAAGATAGATAGATAGATAGATAGATAGATAGATAATAAAAAAGTGCAAAAGAAAGGGTACCAATTTAATCAAGAGGACAAACATTTATTAAATACAGTGCAACCCGGATATAAGAGACCCAGATATAAGAGAAACCTGGATATAAGAGAGATTTTCTCTGGTACCAAATTAGAGCCATACTTACCTAAACAAAATAGACCAAACCCGGATATAAGAGAAACCCGGATATAAGAGACTTCTTCTCCGGTCCCGACAACTCTCTTATATCCGTGTTACACTGTATTAATTATTAACCATGTGACAGAAATGAAGCAGCGAGGGAAAGGTTTTAAGTTCGGAATTTTCTGACACGCCTGTGTCCTTCATCAACTGACCGCGGAATAATCAGAAATGGGAACTACTCACTACAGATATTCTTTTTGTAGATTGTGTATTTTTGGGTGGAACTCGTTTTGTTGTACAAAACTCGATCTCTGTCAGATTCCATTGATGCGCGAAACCTTTTATAAAATTTAAAATAACTTTTTTAAAAAGTTTTAAAGAAGGAATTTAAAAAACGAGTTACAGATAAATATGCGTTATTTTCCGTTGCACACACACACACACACACACACACACACACACACACACACACATATATATATATATATATATATATATATAGATAGATATATATAATGGTTTTAATCACTGGAGTAAAGTTACGTTTAGTTTTCTTATAAATCTAACATTTCTTGGCAGATCTTATATTTTCGCAACAACATGGGTTAATTAATGAAAACATTGATCAAATTTTAAACAAAATGAAACTAAACGAAATCGGAAAGATTAAATAACAAAGGCACATATAAAAATTAATAATTTAAACGAAAAATTCCAGCGTTACACTCAGATATGCGCCTCTGTAATCACCCCAATGGAATCATGAACTTCAATTCAATGAATCCCAAAGGACTAAAACACATCACACGAAAAGATGTTTCCATTTAACATACATTTGTTTAAAATTGTTCTTGATGTAAAAAAATGTATATAGCGTCTACTCTTATAACGTAAGTCAAAAAGAAAGCTATAGTAATAGGTCAAAATTCCACAAAAAACTTTCTTTAAACGCAAAAATATTACAGACATATGGTTAGAACATTTCGACTACAAGGCAAGAAATAGGAAAAATGGAGACATGAAACAGATAATTGTCCAGTTTTGTTTAGAAAGACATCTCCACAAGTATCGTAGGATTTATTCGTTTGGAGAGGGGAGATTTCTTAGTAGTCATCTTAGTAGGTTTTAACCACAAGGATGTGATTTGAGCTAATTTTTGTATATTGGTTACCAACCGAGCCAACTGCGTCGGGATGGGGTACTGTTGCATTAGTCTTTACAATAGTCTGATGAACTCTCCTGAACTAAACTTTTGCTAGTGTTACCCGGAGGAAAGATATATATTTTTATTATGAATATGTAGACTCCGTGTGGCATATAGAGCCACACCCAAATCACACTTGGTGTTCCTGGCCGGCTGCAGCAAAACGCAGATTATACTGGGTAGAGTTGGTTCAGAATTCAGTTTTCTTCTCCTAGAGTGGCAGGTAATCAATGCTAGATCGATCAGTGTACACTACTATATACACCTTAGCTAGAATGGAGAAAAGCAAATTTTTATCTCATTGACGATCAATTGTGCGAAAGTACCTGTAAATCCACAATTTGAAGTCAACTCAAAGATCCAAATTTCTTTGGTGATATCCGCTGCGCTACGCGCAAGTCGATTTCTTAAAAAGCATCAACATTTTCATCCCATCAATACTGACAAAGCTACACTACCTCCTTACCTATTACGTCTCGTGTATATCATACCGCTGAGTCTGTTTCTCCAGGTGAGGGAATGCGAGATATCCACACTGCAGCTGTCTCAAAGCTTTTGTCACTTCAGTTTAAGTTGCGAGCGAAGCGACCATAAGATATGTACTTATCGACCGACTATTGTCAACACGTCGGAATTTTCTCGTCTAAATAAGAACACTTGTGATCGATCGGTCTGCCTGTCTTGTCAAGCTTCGGCTTTGTTGGATCACGTCCGCCTTGTCGCTTCGTAAGTTTGTCACCTTCAAGACTGTCATCCTCTCAAGTCTGAAACTACAAATAATCATAGTTTAGAAAAAAAATACTATAAACATATGTTGAAAAATGTGTTGGGCGATATCGCTGTCTAAATGTATATAACTTATTTCTAATATTGCATTCCCGTTATAGTAGTTTTTTTTTTTACGTTCGCCAAGGCTGTGGTCGATCATGGCACTTCACAACTATTTGGTTTAACATTTTATCTTCGATTTGCTATAGAATTATTTTCAGCCCCTTCACTTTCTTTTTCACTCGTCTATTTCCAAATGCATTGAGTTTAAATTTCAAGGAGTGCCGCATATTGTTGGCTTGTGTCAGTCTGAAGTAAATTATATTTAGTTAAGAAAGGTCAAAATACTTACCTTTCGAAATCAATTTCCGCAGATACACAACATTCGGCCGAGTGAGATAAACAGAGAAAACATAATTATGTACATTACATATTAGTTAAATTCATCTCAACGTGCACAAATTCATGTGTAATTTTTCGCCCTTTAAGAATTCATCAGATTGATATATATATATATATATATATATATATATATATATATATATATATATCAAATGAATATATATATATATATATATATATATATATATTAAGACATTTTTATTTTTAACATTCTTTTTATAGATACAAATATTTAAGTAAAGTATATATAGATGAATATGTGTATGTGTGGATATGTGAATATATTTTTATATGTGTGTACATGGGTATATGTATGTGTGTATGTGGGTACACGCCTATGTGTAAGTATATACGTGTATATGTTATTGTGTATGTGTGTATTCGCATGTGTTTTTGAACATAGAAATATAGGTACTTGCTGCATTAGATAATCGTTATATTTATTTTTTATATGTTTGTAACCTGTAGTCGATATTAAATTTGTCAAATTTTCTCAATTACAAAGCGGCCCTTTAAGTAAACGCAATTTTACTTTCCTTCTCCCCTTCTCTCTCTCCCACCTCGTTTTCCCTCCCTCTTATTATAACATTAGATTTTCTATGGTGTGTGTATGTCACCACGAAATGTATCTTTATGCATTAGACATCCGACAATATTCATTTTTCTCTTACTTAAACCCCTTCCACCAATCTCTCCTAAAATTTTCTCTGTTAAGGTTTAATCTCCCTCCTCCTCATACTTACACTCTCTCTAAATTCTGTTTTTATTTCCGGGGTTGTTTTTTTTCTGTTTTCTTTTTGAATTTGTAGGTCTGGTGAATTTGGATCGTATTTACGATTCCAATGGAATAAATTATGACCATGGAATATTAGTGTATATTTTATTATATCCTTACTCTGTCCTAGACATTGAGTTCCACCTGGATTCTTCCTCTTGAATTTTTATTCTAAAAATATACATGTATGGGTATTTGTATATTTTGCATATATATGTATATTATATATATATATATATATATATATATATATATATATATATATATATATATATATATATATATATATATATATATACAGTATATAAGGGAAGAATGATAAAACATAAAAGATATTTGTTGTTTTGTTGCATTTTTTAAAATATGTTTGAATATATATATATATATATATATATATATATATATATATATATACACACATTTATATATATTAATTAAATAACGCATTGCTCTTCCTCTCTGCCTTGCAACGGTACCAAATCGGTCAGGTTTCGATCCCGGATTGAAGCAATCGGTCGTCTAGCCACACTGAAGAGCTGTGAAAAAGCGAAAATGTCTGTTTGTGGATGACAATATATATATATATATATATATATATATATATATTTTTGTTTAAAAATATGATTTCTTCTCTACATAAGAGTTCTCTTGTTTCAAAAACGAGATCCGAAATCATCCAAATAATTTTTAAAATTAAGTTGAATGAGATGTTTAGTCTCGTTTCATCTTCAAGCGAAATTTTAGGAATAAGCCATATTTTGGTTTACGTGTGTTTTTAGGCATGGTGCGTTATAACATTCGTTTTTTGTGAGGGTGGCTAGGCTAGTTTTCTTCATTAAGTGGTCAGAGAGTTAATTCTTATCTATAGATTCATCATCTTCTGAGAGGTTTTACTAAGGTTGGGTAGGGTATCTATTTCAAGGCTAATGTTGGCGGTCATCCTCTAGTTGGTTCCCAGTGAGGGATATTTTTATGGCGCACCTACAAATCGGGAGGATAGTATTTTATAATTGTCCATCTGATTATCTATTTATTTATTTGTTTATGCAAGTGGGTGTTTTATATACAAACCGTATTGCACTGAATATCAATTTGTTTTTTTTTTGTTTTTTGACGACTACAGAAAGGGTTTTTCATATTTAATGATTTGGCTAAGCTTTTAAGACTATTATTAAACTATGGGATATTTTTCATGCTAATTATTTAATGCGAAAATTTGTTGATGTCCGCAAAAAACCGTTAACTCTTGCCTATGGTTTAATAATTTTTCATTATTTAGAAATTTAATGATGTGTAGTTTTTCGTGTAGGCATAAAGTATGTCATCCCAGGTTTTACAAGTTCTTGTTCTATTTACTATTTTCCATTTTACTTTTGGTGTTTTATTCGTTTCTTTTAGATGCCAGAAATATTGGGACAGAAATGTCTTATTTCTATTTTGAATATTGTTGAAGGAGCTCTTGTGTTGACTACATCTAATTTTAAAATTATTCTTCGTTGAGCCTCTGTATATCCTATCAGTGTTAGGACTCTCCATGGATGAGATAGTGCATTGGTATACCACGGATTTTGTGAGGTGTTTATTTTCCAACGGGCAAAATCTGAAATTGGAGTTTATATTGTCTCTTTTCTTTTCACTATTACCAAAGTGTTATTTATTCTTATATCCATTTCATCATTTTTAAATGTCGCATCTTCAAATGTCTGATCTGTTTGGTTTTATT
>CAHIKZ030005362.1:2417500-2457500 GCA_903632075.3 Acanthosepion pharaonis
AGGGAGCAAATATACAAAGATAAAAATGGTTAAAAATAATATTATTTAATATATTAAAACGAAAAAATATATATACAAATATATATATATATATATATATATATATATATATATAGATATATAGATATATATATACAAATATATATCGTAATATATATATATCGTAATTTAAATAACTGATCCATGTGCGACTTTTGGATAATAAGTGCGACATTACTGTAATTATTGAACAATATAGTTCATGCCACTTTGACAGAAAAATTTACCAGTAAAATAATTTGTTCAACACCATATTTGGTATAAACGCAAACACTTTAAAATTTAAAATCAAACTCAGCGTTGCTTTGGCGCGTTCCAAAACCAATAACTCATTTTCAATAGCATTTTCGGATACAACAACACATATTTTCGTTGTCCTCTTATTACTAAGAGAAAAAACCAAGAACAACATCTATTCTATACCTGAAGATGTCTGTAGGAACAGACGAAAGCTTGTAGTAAAAATCACAACAAATACGGCAGAAATTTATATAAACAAGGATCAATTCATTCATAACGGATCTGGAGGTTTTTGTATACTATTTGAATTGTTTGCGATGATGGATGTCTCGCCATTTAAAGCCTTAACCTTATTAGCATTAGTTTTGTGTGAATAATTCATGTATTTATACAAATATATATATATATATATATATATATATATATATATATATATATATATAAAAATATATATATATATATATATATATATATATATATATATATATATATATATATATATATATATACAAAATATATATATATAATTTGATATACATATGATATGTTTCTTAATTCGACCTAACGACCTGCAAAATGATAAGACGAATATGCAGTGAGTTTTATCGTGCTGATACAGTATTCTTTTTTATTATTATTTCGTACGAATCCGTGCATACGTGAGAGAAAAGAATTATGTCAGATTGATTAACCCAAATAAAAAACACTTACACTTTTTTTTCTTAGTTGTTGAATGCTTTTGTTTTCGATCATTTTTCCTCCTGGCATAAAATCAACCTTCGTAAACATTTGATGAAATGGTAAACATCCGAATTCCAATCGTTTTCCAATTCTTAGTACGTATTTTTCATCATATTTTATTTTATTTTATTTATTTATTTATTTTTTTTGTTGTAAAGTCCACACTTAAAATACGGTTGTTAATTTCCCCTTCATTTATTTAATTAAGAATTAACGTGTAAACATGAACTTCGCCAATAACCATTAAAAACATACTGACTTCCAAGTGTATATTTGTTTAATTTTTCTCTTAGTTATTTCTCTGAAATGACAAAGCAAGCACAAGGAAACAAGATCAAAAATCCGTTTATAAACCTCACTTAATTCAATCACGTATCGCAGAGAGAAAGAAATCCGTCATACGTGTGATTTTATAATTCAATCACATAGATTAAATCATTGTATAAATAACAAGTTTGCTACCATTCTTTTTTTCGCGCGGAATAAGTTCCTATTAGCCGAGAGAAAGAAAAGGAAACACCAGTAAGATCAACGCACAAAATATCATATTGTATAATATACGTCAAATTTCGTAGTTAAGCAACGTTGAGCCTGCTCACAACCTAGTTGGGTTACTGCTTCGAGATATGAGGTGCTGTATGTGCAGGTGGTATAATGTAGAAAAACTCGGAATAGAATGACGAAGAGCCGTGTTCCAATTCATTTCTACTTTGTTGCATTCACTTTCGCGCATATAGCAATGGCCTAGATGCTAATACATTTTTTATCCACTTCCTCTTTCTTTTTATGTGCGATGTCCTTTCAGGACGTTGGTGATCATGGCTCTCCACCTCCTTCAATCTCTTTCAGCTCTCAACAATTTCTTTCCATCTGTTTTATCCACCAGTCCACGTTCTGTCATCCACCTGCCCAAGTCCACCAGTATGTCACGAGCTGTTTTCCCTTGTGTATATCTTCCCCTATTCGACCAGTGAGTATCAGATTATCCAGGCCCTCTATCGTTATGTCTCCCAGAAACTTCAATTGGCTCTTCTTGATATTAATTATGAGCCTTCTCCCTGTTCACAACATCTCTAAAATCTCATCGTTGCTCACAGGCTGATATCCTTAGCATCCTTCTGTAGAACCACATCTATGTTGCCTCGAGTCTCTTCTTCATCTTTGAGGAAATCGTCCAATATTCGCTACTGCAAAGAAGGACAGATATCACGTAACAGATCAATATTCTTTACAGTGTTACTCTGCCCATCTTTTGGAATGTGTCCTTGGCCATTGTTGTTGTAGGATCCACCTAATTTGCATAGTGGAGTACCGACCATATAAATATGGTTGGTACCGGGAAGAGAGGGAGGAATCAAGACATTCAACCAGAGACTCTGCCCGACTGCGACTCAGTCAACACATTCTCCAGGAACGGTCTTACCAGGAATATACAAAAGACTATATGTAAATATTGTGTACACTGTCTTGTTTCAATACATTTTGTTCTAAGTACATTTTGTGTAGTATTATTATTCCATGCATTAGTGAAGTTTCAACAGCCATCCCAATACGTCTACAGATAACAGTGTCGCATTTACTGGCCTCTGTGAAGACGCTTCCTAGATATTTAAACTTCCGCGTCTGCTTGATTCTAGTGTTCCCGATCTTCAGATCTCATATCGGGCTCATCCTCTTACCGACGACCATGCACTCTGTTTTCTAGTAGTTTTGCTTAGTCCTTTCTTCACACTCTCCGTCGCTACCATCTGTAGGAGATTTTGTAATTTCATTTCCGTGTCTGCAATCAGTACTGTGCCATCTGCCCGCTAATGAGCGGGCAGATGGCACAGTACGTAGTTAATTAGTCGATGGCACAGTAAGTAGTTAATTAGTCGATGAATATATCAAAAATCTTTATTACCTCCAATAAATATAATCTCTCAATAAATAAAATAATTATACTTATTTACACTCATGAGCATGCAGGAAGTTTAGGCTTAAGGCTCCAATTTTTCCACAGAGAATTCTTCTGCAGGACAAATGTTTAGACGATTAAGGCATTTGTTTCTGCATTTGTGGACAGAGTAATTGTTATTTCAAATATTGGAAATTAATAAAGATCAAACGAGATATCCCTAAACACGGGCAGTGGAACGAGAACAGGTCAAATCCGTGGATCAAATAAATGCTTCACTTCGGAATTCACTGTAGGTTTCACGTATAGATATACACCGGATGAAGGCTGGGAGGCCGAAACGTTGTGATAACAGCCACAAAAATGAGGACAGTAGTCTGAATCAATATAGTATTAATATTGTTGACATCACATACGAGAAATTCAAACAGAAAGAATTATTCTTATAATCCAAAAATATGCTTTAGCATTAAATATCATACGAAAGGTTGATAACCCGTAAAACAAATCAATGTTTTCAAAATAAAATCGTCCGATTTTATGGATATATTTATAAAATGAATATATATATATATATATATATATATATATATATATATATATATAATGGACTCTACCGTCGGTTTCGACGCATGAATATCTGACAGCTTATTAATTCAGTTATGAAAGTTTTTGCGATAACCGTGTGGCATTTAAGACCAGCTAGTGATTTACAAATGAGGCCACATACGGAGCAAGTATGAGGATTGTGAGATGAGATCACTGTTAGATTGGCTGATCTTTTAGATCTTGCTCTCGATTCTTGAAGTTGATTCAGACAAGCAGATTGAAAATTGCTGAGTCCACTAAAAACGTTGATCTCCATTCTACCCTCTCCAAGGCTGAGCACTCAAGGGTGTTATGTGGTATATTGACTGCTGACAAGTTGCTTTTCAGCTTGTCTTTGTATCTTAGCCATGGGCGTTCTACATTCCTGTAGCCCTGATCTAACTGGCTGTACATTAGGATCTGGGGTAGCCTGTCAGCAGACATTCTCAAGAACATATATATATATATATATATATATATATATATATATATATATATATATATATAGTTTCTAGAAGCTTTTACGATGCATTGTTTTGTGGGTTCAATCTTTTTATATATATATATATATATATATATATATATATATATATATATATATATATATATATATATATATATATATATATATATATATATAAAATGTCAATAGATCGATATGAAAGAGGCATTGATTCACAACCGAAAACATTATTGAAAATCAATAGGGAGGTTGATGTACAATTGCCAAAAGGAAAGAAAACAGCCAAAAATGGTATAAATACAATTTAAATGATATTCTCATGTTAGAGAAAGAAAAATAGTTTTAAGATTGTCCCACTGATTATATATAAGATAATATAAACAATAATATGGAAAAAATAAATCTGCAAGAAAATATTTATGCAAGGCAATCGTGTAAAATCTTACAGAATATTAACGACATTGGGCAAAAAATAAAATTATATTTCTTCAGGAGACTTCACTAATAGAAACTTATGTGTGATAAAGTTTTAATAGTAATGTTTAACGATGGCTAAATAATAAAGAATGCGATAGATTGTCATTTAAATTACGCAAAAATGAAAATAACCCTGACATCTCATTTCATAACATTTATTTTGACTAGACTTGCACAAAAATATCTTGAAAAACTAAAGATTAAATTTATTCTCGAAATTTCTCCATTGGCTTCAACCATGGCTTTCAGATGAATTCAGAATCTCTTCAAGAGGATGTTCTTGTTTCTTCCATAATCCTTGCCTTCAGTTCATGTTTTGTATTACAAGGAGTTTTGTTCGTCACACGATCAATTGTGCCCCACACATAATAATCAAGAGGGTTGGGAGTTAATTGGCCTGATGTAAGGGGTATTGTGGTTGCAGACATTGTCTGACACCTATGACTGGATTCTCCTGCTTGTGTGTCATATTGCCACACATAGAGACTTTCAGCATCCAACCTTTTGACCTAGCACTTGCTGTAGGCGTCCATGTTGAGTTTGAGACCTCCACCTACAAGTTCGAGCGTACCTTCGTAATTGCCATTGGAGTCATCCAACCTTTTCCGACTCCTCTGAACTGTCTTCAGATTGACACCTAAGCCCTTGTATGTTCATTTTGGAGCTCCTGTCGCGATTGCTAAGCAGAACAGCATGTCGTTACCCAATTTCTGGCGGAGTGAATTGCGTCATGGTTCTCTATTTCTCAAAGGCTGTACCCAAGGGACTCTACTATATTGTGCAGTCGAAAAAATGAAAATAAAAATAAAACAAAGCGCATGCGCGAAATTTCAAATATAAATTGGCAAATATTTACGTATCAAACGCTGTATTGACTGTGCCTATTGGTTTGTTTAGAGTTTAGGTCCATTATGGTCAATAGTCAAACAACACGTGTAAGTTGACAATCTACAGTTGAAATTGCAAGAGCTAACATGTGAAGTACCTTCCTTCGCACTTCTTCCTTTGAGGAATTTACTTCCGGCTTCTTATTAAGAAATCACATTTGATCTTCAAAAATTTAAATACAACCTCAATCGTTAACTTTTATAGTTATAATTCATGAGCATTTATTGTTCTCTCTCCTTAATAATGTTTTTTTTTTCTCTCCGATTCTTTCACACACAGTAATCCCTTGAGTCTTATCGGCTTTATTTCCCTGTTTGTATGGAAATAACTAAAACGGTCATTGATTTAGAATGAGGTAAATAATTAAAGTAAATACGAAGGCAATAATATGATACGCTTACTAAAGGTCTCTGTTCGTCCAAAAGTAAATGTAAATAATTATTGTAAGTTCCAGAACAACTCGCAGTTAAAAATGGGACTGTTAGCATCAAAATGCTTTAGGCTGAAGGTTATATTTATGAAACAAAATACCCATCCATTTTCTATAGAATTGATTATTAGCAACCTTGCCAAGAACAATTTAAAAGACGTCAAATTAATGCAATGACCCACAGCGTCTCTACATAGTGCTCCAACAAAACAAATGACACCGTAATAAAATGATTTGAAATATATAATAGAATATATGTGAATAGCAAATTATATCGAACGCACGGAGATAGCTAGGAAGCCATAAAAACAACTGCACATAATTTTAATGCCAAAACCATAGACATGTTAACTAAATCAATGAGTGACTGGCGAATGTTATAGAATACATCGACTACATATAAACTGTAATATAAAATACTAACATTTATTCGGTTACTGTAGATAATTGTACTTTAAATTAAATATTATTATTTAAATATGAACTGACTGAGTACAATACTGAACTTTTAAACTATTTTATCAGCTTTTCCTTCATTATTGGGTTGGTGCATAATTATCAGGCATTTTTGCAGGTGAGTTATTTGTTAATAAATATGGCAGTTTTGTTTATTTTTTAAAAATAAAGGTAGTATGTTATTTTCAGGTTATAAAAATGCGAGTCGATAAACATACACTCGGGAATTTTTTTTTTAAATTAGTTATTGTTAAATTGTCATGTTTCTATTTTCATAATAAATATTGATTGAAAAACGCCTGATAATTATGCACCAACCCAATATTAATCTGAATGTTCTAGCGCTCGCTCAAGAAAACAGAGTTAAAAAAAACTTTCAAAATACTCGCTTAGTTCATTTACCTTACAGAAAGAAAGAACATTATTTACATTATTCAGACTATTGTCCGCATCTCTGTCGCCATATTTATCACAACGTTTCGGCCTTTGTACGCTCCGGTCTTCTTCGGGTGGTTGGAATGTCGAACTGAACCCTTTATTTCGACATTCTAACCACCTGAAGTAGGCTGGAGTATACAACGGCCGAAACGTTGTGATAAATATGGCGACAAAGATGAGGAAAATAGTCCGAATAATGTAAATAATGTACATAATACCTCAACTCAGAAATATAGACAGACTCAGAAAGAAAGAAATGAAACTAATAATATAATAAAGTAATAATTTGTTCAGATTTTCGGGAGCCATATTTATTTAATTGTGAGATAATAAAAGTAGTTCGAAATTATATATTTTTAATTTATTTTCCAAATTCCTTTGCAGAAGAATAACCAGAAACTAGTTAATATTTGTTAATTTGCAGTATAGCACCAGTTGTCAGTTCGAATTAAAAAATTCAAGAATACTTACATTTATCTGTAATTGTACATGTTTCATTCGAATGTTGCTTGGTAAATTTGGTAAAATCTACCATTTTGGAGTTATCGACAGTAAAATTCGGATTCATTCGCGTCGTGGGCAGCAGTTATTGGCGTTGTTTGCATACATTCGCTGCGGAATATCTATGATTGTGATATTCTCTACGCGATTTGAATGAATGCGTAATTTTACTGTCGATAACTCCAAAACGGTAGATTTTATCAAATTTACCAAGTCAGATGCGAATGAAGCATGTACAATTACATATAAATGTAAGTATGCTGGAAATTTTTAATGCAAAATGAGCGCGGATGCTAAACTGTAAATTAAGCGTACTATTACTTTCCTTTATAATGAAAAAAAAATATCCATATTCACATTTTAATTATTTTAAAAACATCCTCTTTGACCTGCATTTCATGTATAATGATATGTTATGATGCAATAATCTAGGACAAGCTCAGGATTCTTTTGTTTACTGTTTTCACATAATTAAACAAATACTCCTATTAACAAAACGAGTTAAATAGACAAATCTCTTCAAAGGATATATTTTAAAAGTATTTATTTTATTTTCTGGAGAGAAGGTGCACCAGGTATTTTGTTGATTTTTTTTTTATTGAGCTCTTTTTTTTTTTATCAGGCCCAAAGCTCCAAACACAGCGAGAACAGGTTTAGTTTTTAAATGACACACATTGTCCATTTCCATGTAATTCCATTTGCTTAGTTTTTCAAAAACCGAAATTATTATTATTATTATTAATATTATTATTATTATTATTATTATTATTTTCTTTGATTTCTGGTGTGTACACATTTCTTTCAGGCTTCCGCCCAGACACTTAAGATTAGAAATGGCATCATGACATTTTCCACTGGAAAAACAAATCTCAAAAGAAAACATATTTTACATACATAAAGCTTTTCGTAAGGTGTGAACTGTATTCATGAGAACAATTTGTTGTGTTTTTTTAAGGCATGGGCTTCCAGGAATCCCTATATTTAGTCTACTGGAATCTCTTCCAGTCAATCCGAGAGCTTCAACTACAACAGGGATTTTTGCTGTTCCCATGTGCCATATTTTTGAGATCTCGATTTCAAGGTTCTTGTCTTGTATTTTGATAGCTTCTTGCAGATCTTCAATGATACATTACGGTTCGCAGGAACTGTCATATCAATAAGGAGGCACTTTTTTTGTTTGTGGTCTTTAATAACAATGTCTGGGCAGTTGGCTTTGATTGTTCTGTCAGTGTGTATTGTGCAGTCCCATAAAATTGTAACAGATCCTATCTCCGTAAGCGGGTCTGGCTCGTGTTCATACCAATTTATTTTGGTTTCCTTCCCGTAGAAGTTGCAGAGATTTCCCAGTGATGATATTGTCTCACTGTGTAATGCCGGGTTTTATATTCAGTGGGTGCCAATACCCTGCAACCTGATACAAGATGACCAATTGTTTCTGGGTAATTATCACAGTACCTGCATTTTGGACTAACACAATATTTTAGTATGTGTGCCGGAAAATTTCTAGTTAACAAGCACTGATCCTGTGCAGCAAGGATAAAACCTTCCATTTCAGCTTTTAACCCTGCGCTTCGTAGCCACTGATGGTTACGTGGCTTGTCTACATCAGCTTGTTTGTTACGAGCAGAGTATTGGCCATAAAGCGATTTATCTTGCCATTGTTTCTGTAACTGGTCGGTTGCATTTGTTTCTGCTTTCTTTTTAATGTATTTTGCAGCTTCAGCCGGTGAATTGTGCTTTACTTGTATGTCTGCATCCATTTGAAACGCCATATTGAACTTATTGGCTTCTTTTATTACGGAATACAGACGCTTACTACATTCATGTTATTTGACGCATATCATCAAAAATGAATACATGGAGAGACATGTTCGACTTCGTCCTGAAGTGACACGGCATGAAATATATCCTGTAATGTTCACTAACTTCCGTCTTTTACGACTGGTGTTTGCATAAGAAAATTTGCCACAAATTTAGATTTCGCATTTAATTTTTATCAGGTTATAATGTGAAGATTGTCTTATCTGTTGCATTTTTCTAATTTGAATTGTTAAAAAAAAATAAATTTTAGTATATGCAAAAAACAAATTTTCGAGCAATGCTGTATTTGATTAGATGTTTGTAAAATGGAGTGTTTGGCTAAATGAAGAGATTGCTTCCCTGAAGAGAATGGTTAAATGGGGATTTTGGTTCAAGTTTTATTTTGGTTAATTAGATATGTTGGTTAAACAGAGATTTTGGTTAAATGGAGAGGTTAAATAGAGAGATTGGTTAAATGGCGAGAAAGTTTGATTAAATTGAGAGATTAGTTATAAGTAGATTTTAGTTAAATTGATATGTTGGTTAAATGGAGAGATTGGTTACATGGAGAGTTTGGGTAAACGGAGAATTGATTAAATAGAGAGATTGGTTAAATAGGAAATTTACTTAAATTGAGAGTTTGGTTAAATAGAATGGTTGGTTAAATGGAGAGTTCGGTTAAATAGGTTGGTTAAATGGAGAGTTCAGTTATATAGAATGGTTGGTTAAATGGGGAGTTTGATTAAATATATTTGTTTAAGTGGAGAGTTCGGTTAAATAGAATGGTTGGTTAAAGGAGATTGGGTTAAATAGATAGGTTGGTTAAATTGAGAGTTCGGTTAAATAGAAATGTTGGTTAAATGGAGAAATTGGTTAAATGGAAAGTTTGGTTAAATGCTTGCTTAAATGCGTTCTGTAGGTTTTTATTGTAGAAATAAGACGCTTTCCTGTGTATTTCTATAAATATTTTCATGGTAATTGACCTGAAAAACTGTCCATTTAGTAGCTCGACTTCATAAACTGAAACCTTGAACTAAATTGGCAGCTAGTTTTACCGTAGGAATTGTTATATTAAATGATTGGAAGATCCGATGCTCACAGATCATGTAAGAAAAAAAAAACACAATTAGAAGCAAAGTGCCACGTAGCTGACGATCATAGGATGATGTGGAGAGCCATGATCACCCGCATTTTGAAGAAACACAGCACCGAGAAAAAGAATGTCGAGTTATTTAACAAACGATTTATGGATTTTTTGTCATCACTGTTAAAAATGGGATTTTATTATGAAGAAAAGAAACGAATGACTTGCTGGTATACTCAACAGGTTATATTACAGATTATTTTTTATTGGCCAACTGAAGAGGGAATATAGATGTGTTCTCAAATGTATTGCTTTTCTTGCCCTAAATAGGAAGTATTTAATGGCTAAACGATTTCCATACAGCCTGTGAGTATGTTTGTATGTGCACGTTAAGAGTGATTTTTCTTTGCAAATTGTTCCATTAATTCTAAAATGGATTTTTGTTTTAATCTTGCCCTCGCGAAAAGCTACAGAATTCAGCAACTCTTTTGACCTATGATTTTTACAAAATAATTAGCCAATCAATATTTAATCATAAGTTGACACTGCCGTTTTTAGCAAATCAAATTTATTCTTTACATGTAAACAAAAAAAATTCTTTGCCGCCATATTACTTTTAGTTTTATTTCATCCAACCTATTCAGTTTCTCACTTGCCCGACCTTCGATGCAACATTTTCCGTTTTTTTTTTCATAATTTCCCTTTCTTTATCTTCGACGACAATATCGATTATATGATTTTCTAACGTAATTTCAGTTATAAACGGCCTGAGGCTCTCGTCTTTGCTTCCATCAAATTTAATTTCAAAATTTGAACTCTTTCCGCGTCACTAATTTTGTTAACTGAATTTACAGTAATTTAAAAGAGAAAATTTGGTAGTCGTTGTCCAAGTTTCGATGCATATTTTACAACATAAATTGTTCATACGAATTTGTTGTTGCGATATGACGAGTTTCTCTTCTTCTTTTTTATTGCCGGTTCGTGTCAAGTTCACTAAGATTAATCACCACTCATTACTTGTAAACTATTTTGTTCATTTAAGGAGAATTTAATTGGCAAAATTTCGTTTTTATCTCTATATTTAGTGAGGGCTCTTAATTATAATGTTCGAAGACCAATAAACACTAAGATATAATACTGAGAGGATTTTACAAAAAAAAAAAAAATGGGAGTCTATTTTCATTCGATTTCTTGCAGCCAATAAAATGGTCTCGTTTTAAAATTGCTAAATATTTATATTCCTAACATTATTATTTGATGAACTATAAAAATCCAAACCTTTAGTTGATATTAGAATATAGCAATTTTCACTAATACAGTGTAACCCGGATATAAGAGAGTTGTCGGGACCGGAGAAGAAGTCTCTTATATCCGTGTTTCTCTTATATCCGGGTTTGGTCTATTTTGTTTAGGTAAGTATGGGAACACTTTGGGGCCAGAGAAAATCTCTGTTATATTCGGGTTTCTCTTATATCCGAGTCTCTTATATCCGGGTTACATGTACTCCAAAAGTAACTAAGTTTGAAAATTGGTACTTACGGGATATGGATATGGATTGCAATTCTTCATAATATTTAAGACATAAGATGAAATTGGAATAGATGAAGAATGGGGAAAGGAAATGATGAATTAAGAGAAGGAAAATAGAAGAGAAAAGAGATGCGTGATAAAAAATGAAAAAAAAAAAAAACAACTGAGGTAGAAAGATTGGAAGCAATAGGCCGTATATGTTAGAAGAAGAAGGAGAAGAAAGATGAAAAGAAGAAAGACGATGGAGAAAAAGAAGAAAGATATAGTGAAAAAGAAAAAGAAGAAAGAAATGAAGAAGAAGAAGAAGGAGAAAAGGGAAGATGAAAACGAAAAAGAAGAGAGAAGATGAAGAAGACGCAGACGATGGACAAGAAGAAGAACAATGAAGAAGACGATGAAGAAGATGAAGAAGAAGAAGAAATAAGACGAAGAAAAAAGATGAAAAAGAAGAAGAACGAAGATGAAGAAGAAGAATGAAAGATTTAGACGAAAAGGAAGAATATGTAAAAGAAGGAGAAAGATGAAGAAGACGACGAAGAGGATGATAAAAGAATGAAAAATAAGGAAAAAGAAGAAAGGAAATGAAGAAGAAAGACGATGTAAAAGTAAAAAGAATTGAGGTGATAAGAAGAAAGAAGACAAAAAATATCTTCGAACCAAACCATTTATTTAGTCCACCGGGTGGATTATTCTAGTTCCACGTGTCATGCCTCTTCCGGATGTCTCATTTATTTTCCTTTAACTCAACTCTCCAAGTTTTGCCTCAACACCGCTCTAGGTTCAATGACCAGACCCAAAACGCTGTGAGTTCAGTACCATACTACAGCAGCGGTGAACCAAAATTTAGAGAATTGAGTTAAAGGAAAATAAGTGAGACACTCGGAAGAGGTATGAGACGTGGAACTAGATAAATCTACCCCGGTGGACGAAATAAAGGGTTCGCTTCGAATTTTCAGTCACTTGAAGACGGCCGGAGCGTACAACGGCCGAAACGTTGTGAATATGGCTTTGAAGATGAGCTTAACAGTGCGACTAATGGAAATATTGTAAGTAATTATGATACCTCATCTCAGAGATATAGACAGATAAAAAAAGAAGGCGAAAAAAGGATGAAAAAAAGAAGGGAGGATGAAGTTAAAAGAAGAGAAACTGAAAAAGAGGAAGACCGAAATTTTAACAGTGGATCAGTTCAGTGCTATACGTGGTACCCGATTGGACTATGACTGACAAGGAAGAATGTTCCCAGCCCCCAACTTAGCTTGCCGTTTCTTTCTGCACCGGACTGGTTGCCAACCATGGCTATAGAACGTTTGACCTGCTATGCAACCCATAGCTGAAGAGAGGGGGGAAGTGAGGTATCAAACCCTTTTCTAAGCAGTATTGCGCGTAAGTGAATGTAAAGAGAACAACGAATTCTAACTGGATTCCCCTATTTCTCATATCTGAGACATTGTCCATTATACCACAAAGCACAGAGGATAAAATCGGGATGGGGTGGGGTAAATAGATTGATCGACAAAACGAAAAAGAAAAGAAGACAAAAAAGGAGAAGTAAAGAAGGAAAGCTGATTATGAAGAGAAGCGAAAACCAGAATATTTTTTCATACATTTCAATTTTGGTAATTCATTGTGCCTCAGTCATTTAAACCACCACATACAACGTTTGATAACCGATTGTAAATCTCTCTCTCTCTCTCTCTATATATATATATATATATATATATATATATATATATATAAAGTTGGAGCCTATGTCTATCTGTTATCAAACTCCTCCAGGTTTTGGATATAGGCCCTCATAATTATATATGTTCTGAAACAACATTAACCAGGTTACTTGGATAAGTATATTTCATTTTGATCAAAGGGAGTCCCAAGGGGCCCAACCCGCAACACTGAAAATGTTTTCCCTTTGATTTAAACTAAATTAAAATTTGAACAAGTGAATTATTCCTATACAAAATATAGAAGTAGAAAGCCAGAAGATGGAGGTCACATCAGCAAGCATTTTGATCGAAGGGGGTTCATGAAGGGCACAAGACCCCCCACTGATTTTTCTTCCCTTTGTTTTAAATTAAATTTAAATTTAGACAAGGGAATGACTCCTAGCGTACTTGGATAAGTATATTTCATTTTGATCAAGGAAGGTTCCCGGTGTGGGAGGTACAATCTACATTTGAATAAGGGAACTCTTATCCAAAATTTACAAAGAGAAAACCAAAATACGGAGGTCTCTTCGGCAAGATCAAAATTAGAAAATATGAACGTCAAGTTGGGCAAGAAACCACCATCGGTGGGTAGTGCCTTACAATGCATATTTGTTGCGACAATTCAACTGCCATATCAATATTGAAACCTGCTCATCAATTCATTCAATCAAATATTGCATCAAATACATATCAAACGAGTCAGATCAAGCTGTTTTTGCAACCTCTGAAAATTGTTTTCCCTTTGATTTAAATTAAATTTAAATTTGAACAATGGAACGGATCCTATCCTAAATATAGAAGAAAACCAGAAGATGGAGGTCACATCGGCAAGATCAGTGAATAATAATGAAATTTAGCTTTTTTTTCTCCATGAATTATAACAATGATTTAAAATCAATCATCATTGCCTTCCAAAAAAAAAAAGAAAAGAAAAAGAAAATGTGTAACACGCCGCAAGGCGCGGGTAGTTCGACTAGTATGGATATCTCCGTTGGATACGCTGTTATGAATATACAGACTCTGAAGGTCTATTACATCAACTACAACTTACTAATCACTTTTTCTCTAACTTTTTCGACTTATAACCTAATTCTTAAAAAAAAATAGTCTTCGATAATTAAAGAAAGTAACTCAAACTTTCTGATAATGATATTTAATTGAGAATAAATATATTTCCAACTAAAAAGAAATAATCCTTACTATGCATAAAAGTCTTCTAGATTCCTTTGTAGGGCATAAGACCGCAGCTTCAACAGGCTAGGCGTCATTGCTGTGTTTGTAGAAAATGCGTTTGCTTTAAGTCGGGGTAGAGTTACTAGCCACGTGCCCTAATAGTTTTCTAATTCTGATCTGTGTTTCGTTCAATCTCTCTCCAAGAGGAGCGATGTATTCATAAATTTCCAGGTGCGAGAATGAACGCAACAGAATCAGCTGAAAGTTGAACACTGAAAACTAGTCCAACTTTTCGCATCGATATCAGCCATCCGATCTTAATTCGTAAAAAATTATTAATCTAAAAAAATCGAATAGTTTTTTTTTGTTTTTTTTTTTGTAAAATTTTATATTCGTTTATGGTTTTATCAATCCAACAGCCCCCTTTTAAATAGCCCGACTAAAGATTATTGGAATGGTTTTATACGTATTTAATGTTTATTTGTTTTCATAAATCCAAACGCAATTACAGTTTTTATAGTTCCACATGATTAATCCAGCATGAATTTAAACCAAGCAAAACTTTTTATTTCCTCTCATAATAGATTTTGATTTTTTTATCATTCTTCCTGCTTAAAATAAATGGTACGTGTATCATATTTCGGGAGAGGCATACAACTTAATGATTATCGATAACTGAAAAGAAAACAAAATAACCAAGTTCAAATGTCGGCTGAGTCTGTTTCATTGAATAATCTTTATAGACTTAGGTCTTCTTTTTCATGTATGTGCCTTGTCCCTTTAGAGAGTTGATGCTCTGGGCTCCCCAAAATTTCCAGTCTTTTATATCACTTAATAACTTTTGCCATCTCTCCCAAATTCTGCACTGCCATCCATTCACTCAAACCCGCCACATACGTTGGTCGCTATTTTCGTCTGGCACATTTACCTTCAAACTATTCTGTGTGTATTAAATTTTCCCAGCCCTCTTTCCTCATTATGTGCTCTAGAAATTCCAACCGTTATCTTTCTAATGTTATGTATAAGTATCTGTTTTGCCATTGTCGCTAGAATTTCGCTGTTGTTCACATGTTCACTTTATGGCCTTCCCACCATCTTTCTGTAGAACAAGATCTCTGTAGCTTCAAATTTCTTCTTCATCTCTGAGGAGACTGAACAGCATTCACGATATTGAGTCATCCCCCCCCACGAGGGTGTCATGTGGCACAAGGCCTTTTTAACGTGGGCATTCCGAGTCCGTGGGCTCGGCCAAAAATATGCCCATTGAACCCGTATAAACGGGTTCAGGGCCGGTTTTACCTCCCCGAAGGAGACTCCGCCCTTCGGCGTAGCCTCGTTCGGGTTCCTCCCGTCCGTAGGAAGAGAGTTCAACCGAGCAGTCGGTTCAAAAGTGATTCACTGACATATAGGAGGCGGACTGTTATTACATCACGTTTCAGTACTTTTTTTTTTCTTTCTTTTTTTTTTTTTTTGCTTCTAACGATTTTGTTTCTGTTTCTTAATACTTTGCTTAGTTTTTGGAAGGCATTTTTTGCTATCCCAATGCGCATTCAGATTTCCGTGTCGCGCTTTCTGTCCTCAGTTAGTACGCTTCACAGATATCTAAATTGTTGATACTGTTTGATTCTGGTATCTCCAATTTTTAATTTTCATGTTACGCTGCTCTTTTTGCTAACAATGAATTCAGTCTTCTTGCAAAAGATGTTTAACCCCTTCATCCCGTTTTGCTTAACCAGCTTCTGTAGGAGTTCACGTAGATTTTTTTTTCTGTCTGCTACCAACACTATGTCATCTGCATATCTTATTTTGTTAAGAATTTGGCCGTCAATAATTTATCTTGTTAGGGCGTCTAATTCCCTCAGAATCGTTTTGCTGTATAAGTTGAAAAAATCTGGTAAGAAGAGTCTACCTTTTCATACACGACTTAATTTTATATTGCTGCCAGGATATGTATGGGTTATAGCCGTTCTTTGTGTCGTAATTTATCAAACGCTTTTACATAATCTATAACTCATACGTAGAAAACCTTATGCATAGATGTTAACTTATCTAAAAGAAGGAAAACTGAAATTACAATCTGGAAAAGGCAACGGGAAACCGTTTCATTGCACTTAGAAAAGAAGGCATTGCAGTTCTCAGTTGCAGACATTGAATCCGCCTGGGGAAATAATTGCTTGTTTTCAGAGTCAACATTTTATTTCAAAAAGGATTCTTACTGACTTTTTTATTTTTTTTTTAACATAAACGTAGTAAACAAGTGAAATATAACAAAAGATAAACGAAGCTTAAAACTAATTCTATATGCCCCATTAATCAGAGAAGTCACGTCGTGTAACATGGACATGGTGATTACTCATTGATGACGATTCTCTGTTGAAAAGATATCGTTTTACAATACTTTAGTAGAAATCATGATTGGATATAAAATTCACATTCAGCAGGTTTAAACACCACATTTGCTCAACGCTAGCTGGGCAATGTATTATTGAATATTACAATAATTATAGAGTTAGGAAAAAAAAAGTTTCTGAAATGAATTGAGATATTTCATTCGATTTTAACTCAAATAAAGACACTCGCTGTGTCCGTCTGTCCCTCTTGCTTTCAGTGTCATCTGTATGTCATATTTGACTAGTATTATTTTCTTCATTATGTGTCCGAGAAATTTCAACTCTCTTTCTGAATCTGTGGATGTGCATCTGAGACCCAGAAGGAGAAATTTCGAGTTGTCTTCGAATTCCGTCGAGATTCAAGTTCGCCTAAATAGAGATTTTCCAAGCGTAGCTTAGATGTGGCACAAAGCCGAACGTTTGTATTTCCCTTAATTCGACTTGAGAGCATCAGTTAAGTTTTAAATCAAATTGATATGATTGTTTATTAGTATTGACCAACAACAAATGTCTTTTACATTATCTTAATTGTCAGGCGTTGTATTTTTTTTTTTTTCGTAAAATATCGCTTTTCGTGGGGAACTTTAGTTGCTTCACTGTGACACACATATGCGTTCTTTGAGAGTTTTAGGCCTCAGGACACAGGACATGCACTTATCAGCATATCTGATAAAGTATATTTCATTGATTAATTGTTGTGAATTAATATTAACCAATTACTGTCTATTGTAAAATCCAGTATTATAATATTTTTCTACCTATAGCCCATTAAGACTCAGCATCCTGAAAATGGGACACTGAGCAGTAATGGGTAAGGATGAGGTTTTGGAGAGGATGCAAACAGGGAGGAAGCTTATAGTTAACACCAGCAAGAGGCGGCTGCAATTTCTGGGACACATAATGAGAAAGGAGAGTAAGTGGATGACAGAACAGGGTCTGGGAGAAGTAGCAAAATGACAAAACATATTGAGAATTACAAGGGATAGGAGGACGTGGAGAGGCATGAGCGCCTACATCCTGAAGAGAAACGGCGCATAAAAGAAGAAAAGAGAAGTACTGGATTATTAATTGTCATGGGTCCTTGCCTATAACTACAGAATGAACTCTTCCAAACACTTTGTATACTACGCCTTTCAAGAGAGAGGGACGATTCAAGCCGAGCTTCTCGGCTTGACGGTCGAACTCTCTGCCTCTGAGCAGAGAGGAACCCGGACAAGGCTCCGCCGAAGGGCAGAGTCTCGTTCGGAGAGGTTCACCAACCCGATCCCGTTTATACGAGTTCTACGGGCATTTAATTGGCCGAGCCTACGGGCTCTGGAAGCCCACGTTAAACTCGGCCTTGTGCTACATGCAACCCTTGTGGGGTGGGTGGCTAGATACCAAATCAAGACGAGCTTTTCGGCTTGACGGTCGAACTCTCTGCCACTGAGCAGAAAGGAACCCGGACGAGTCTCCGCCGAAGGGCAGAGTCTCGTTCGGGGAGGTTGACCAACCCGATCCCGTTTATACGGGTTCTACGGGCATTTTTTGGCCGATCCTACGGGCTCTGGAAGCCCACGTTAAACACGGTCTTGTGCCACATGCAACCCTCGTGGGAGGGTGGCTAGATACCGAATCAAGCCGAGCTTCTCAGCTTGACGTCGAACTCTCTGCCACTGAGCAGAGAGGAACACGGACGAGGCTCCGCCGAAGGGCAGAGTCTCGTTCGGGGAGGTTGACCAACCCGATCCCGTTTATACGGGTTCTACGGGCATTTTTTGGCCGAGCCTACGGGCTCTGGAAGCCCACGTTAAACACGGCCTTGTGCCACATGCAACCCTCGTGGGGTGTGGCTAGATACCGAATCAAGCCGAGCTTCTCATCTTGACGGTCGAACTCTCTGCCACTGAGCAGAGAGGAACCCGGACGAGGCTCCGCCGAAGGGCAGAGTCTCGTTCGGGGAGGTTGACCAACCTGATTTTTTTTTACAGTTTCTACGGCCATACTTTCGCCGAGCCTACGGGCTCGGAAAACCCACGTAAGACTCGGCCTTGTGCCACATCTTTCTCTCGTGTGTGGGGCAAGTAAATATCGATTCGATTCGAGTCGATAGTAGTTCACTCTAAACCAGACTGACAGTCATACTAACACCTTCCACATCTTGTATTATTATTTCGTGTAATATACCTTCGTTATTTCTACTCTTGTGTTCGTGTTGTTCTTCCTTGGTCCTAACCTGAACCATAACATTATTAAATATCAGTTATAATTTAAGGGTTATTATAGTTCAATAGTTTATTAATGAGAAAAAGTAATTCCAAATTATCGTGTAATTCTGTGTAGGATGTGAGGGTGGTGTAATTAATATCAACACGGAAAGTGGAATCAGCAAGCTAAGTTCAAATTCCAAGCATCAAACTCACCACTCAGTCGTAATAGTTCTAGCAAGGCAAGCTTGGTAAAGATTACATCGCCTCGAGGTGCCCCAAGTTCTCATAAACATCTTTAGAAAGGTGTTAATCTATTTCCTATGCCCATAGCTATTGTTTAACTATCAGAGTTGACTGAACACTTCAGCATAGGAAAAAAAGTATAGGATAAAAAAAACTCTGAATTCATAACAGTATATTGCTGTGAACTCCGATCAGTATAGTCATAATGTAAAGTGGAATTCGGCTCAGTGTGCGTTGCAGAAATATTTGGACCGACGGCATTAGTATTTTTTTTCCGAGAAGTCACGTTTAAATTGAGAAATCTCGCTAAATAGCTGTGTGCCTACAGGTCAGAAGAGCTTTGATAAATAAAAGAAGTCTCGTGCATTGAAATCTCGTGAAGTGGATGAATATTTATGGGAATATGAAGGAGAAAACACATATCGATTTGTAGAAATATTAGCAGTCACAAGATCTAATTAAATATCGGGAAAAAAGTAAACTCTTTCTTCTTTGTCAAATAGTAGATCGATGCGATATGCCAACGTTCGCCCTGTTTTGGAAATGGAACCGATTAAAATCTCATGGTCGAGGGGGTCTAATGCGCATGCTAAATATTCACACTGACATATTCAGTATTAAGATCTACAAGGTAACCAAATAAGTTCTGTCCGTTTTTTGATTAGTCATTGAATGAAGTTGAAATATATACGAAATGCGTGTAGCAATTGTTTTCAAATTCGGAATGCCGGAAGTAGGAATATCAGACGTTATAAAAAACACGCGCTCCGTGCCCGGCTCATCAGTTATAAGCCGGACAGCTGTGAGAAGTATGGAAGTGTCTAGAGATCTCGTTCGGGGCTGTTTGCTTTACACACTTCAAAGTGGGCTTATCAGCAGCTGCATCAAGTCGTCGCATATGTCAAGCGTTTGGGGATAGTGCTGTGGATGAACGTACTGCAAGGCGTTGGTTTCGAAAATTCAAGTCGGGAGATTTGTCTCTCCATGATGAGCCTTGCAGTGGACAACCCCAGGTCTTGAATGACGGAGTCCTGAAGGCGGCTACTGAAGAGGGCAGTAGTCTAACGTGTGGTGAACTTGCAAGACAGTTCAACGTTTCAGATGAAACAGTTAGACTTCACCTGCACCGCCTAGGTAAGACGTACAAACTGAGCAAGTTGGTTCCGCAAACGCTGTTTGATGTCCACAAGGGACAAAGAGTGGCAGTCTGCGTATCGCTGCTTTCTTGCCACCGTACCGCATCTTTATTCAATCGAGTGTTTACCAGTGATGAAAAGTGGGTTCTGTACGAAACTCCCAAGCGTTCTAGACAGTGTTTCTCTCCTCAGGATGCTGTCCCTCACACCGCAAGACCGCCTATGCACCCACACAAGATTATGCTTTGTGTCTGGTGGACAGGTCGTCATGTGGTTCATTATGAACTGCTACCAACGGGCCAAACGGTCACTGGAGACCTATACTCGAAGCAATTGAAACGTGTGCAACAAGCATTGCAGCAGAAGGAGCCAGCACTGGTGAATCTCAAAGGTGTGCTTTTCCTCCATGACAACGCCAGGCCTCATGTCGCGCGAGTGGTCAGGGATACCATACAGCAACTTAGGTGGGAGACTTTGTGCCTTCCACCTTATTCACTTGACCTTGCGCCATCCGATTATCACCTCTTCCACTCCCTGGATAATCATCTGCGTGGGAAATCCTTCAGCAATGAAGCAGATTTACGCAAAGCCCTCACGGACAGCTTTGCGTCACCCACCCCCCGAGTTCTACCGCAAGGGCATTGAACAGCTGGAGGCACGTTGGCAGAAGGTGCTGGATGCTGATGGCGATTACTTCGAAGACTAAATATAAGTTACACATACTGTGAAGCGTTTTCTTTTTGTTCCTTTAAAAACAGACAGAACTTTTTTGGTTACCTTGTATTTCAATCCATGTCTTTTCAAAGATTTCTATAATTTCATGAAATATAAAGAAATTTGTGCTTAGTCCTCGAATATTAATAATCATAATTTCACTTCTTCTGTGTGCCGTGTGCCTTTAGGATGTTGGCGATGATACCTCCCAAGAGTTCCCTGTCTGTTTTAACTCTTATTTATTTTTGTCTTTTTGTTATCTCAACTAAAGCTAGCTCCGCTATCTATTTACTCAAGCTCACTAGCTATGTCATGCGTTGATTTTCTCTGAAAATCTGGATATTTCCTGAAAAATATTTATTAAGCTAAGAAGGCTCTTGGGACCTGATTCTCCCAAAAGTGCACAAAATCCACTCTACGAAAATACAGCGATTATAAAATTGTCACATAAGATAGCGTTGATTTCTATCCAATGAATGATTGCAATTGAAATTTAAATTTGTATAGGGTGTATTTGTGTGTGTGATGATGATGATGATCACAATATTGTGGGATTAGTCCTCTAGAGATTTTATGTATATAAAAGTTTAGAAGTTTTATTTCGAAAATTAATAGTAGGAATAATTTTAGACAAGTTCAGCTCAATAACATTAATCGAGGCTAAAAGGGTGAAGTTTATCTTCTGTTTTGTTCTCAGTTTCAGGAAATTGGGTATTGAAAAACCATTATCCTTCCTAAGGGTATAACTTAAATGAAAGAATTTGTCTCCTGACTGAAGAAAGAAAGTCGCAGAAAATAAATAAAATATTTATTGTGCATGAATAAACACAGGTATTCAAAAATTGGGAGAAAAAGAATTTTTGACCTTAAAAATGAAGATATTGTTTTATGCTTAAAAATACTTCAAATTTTGACCAAAAGAAATCAACAAATTTACAGAAATAAATTAAATAAAAATTCGTCGGCGGATGAAAAAAAAAATAAGATGGTGTGTACGAAAAACGGTGAGAGAAAAGGAATTTAGTCTACAAAAAAGCTAAAAATATGTAGTGTACGAAAGACGGTGAGAGAAAAGGAATTTAGTTTACAAAAAAGCTAAAAATATGTAGTGTACGAAAGACGGAGAGAGAAGAGGAATTTAGTTTACAAACAGCAAAACAATACGTGAAATACAACATCTACGTTTTGTCACTCAGAATTAACGTCTGCTAAGGAATTTTAAGACAGTCTTTTCGAATTTAAACTACAAGCTATTTCGGCATATACATAAATAAAACATGTCTGTCTATATTTCCTGCTATAAGGGGTTCCAGCTACAATAGAATGTTAGACTTGGATTAAGATCAAATGAAGATAAATAAGACAAACAAACAAGACCGATATATATATAAACAAATATATTATATATATTTATTTTATGAAAATCTTATACTCTGTGAGTATAAGATTTTCATAACCCTCTTTCCACATTATGTGTCCTAAAAGATATAACTCTTCCTGATGTTAAGTATAAGTGTTCATATTTTGGTTTTCACTTTCGTTAGAACTTCGTCGATCTTCAAATGTTCGTTTCATGGTATTCTCAGCATCTTTCTGTTGATTCAAGTCTATTTTTCATCTCTGGGGAGATTGTCCAGCATTCACTGCTATAGAGAAAAATCGATATTAAATAACAGTTCAGTAATCTTACCTTTGTTTCTAAATATATTTCTTTCTGATTCTTCTCAGCTTATTTCATTATCCCAATGCGACTTCGGTTTCCATGTCTCATTTTCTGCTTTCCATATATCTTTTCTTTCTATTACAGAATGACAGTTACTACGTTGGATTTCAGAACACCTTTCTTTGTTTTCTAACGATGATTTTTTCCCTTTTCTTAATACTTTAAATTGTGGAAGGTATATTTCGCTATTCCAATGCACAATCGGTTTTTTTAAGTGTCAAAATTCCTATCCTCTGATAATACACTTTCCATATATTTAAATTTTTGTACTTGTTTGATTTCGGAGTCTCCATTTTGTAATTTACATGTTGGGCTCTTCCTTAAGCTGGCAACCTATGCATTCTGTGTTCTTTCAATTAATATTTTGTCCTTTCTTCTTGCTTTCATTCAATATGTTTGTCGGACATTGTAATTCCCATCAAACGCCATTGGAATTATATAATGAGTAAATTACGACCATTTTAAAAATAATATTTGTCGGCAGAGAATTCTGGGTAGAATTTAAAAAATAACCCTAGTGGGGCCGAAATTTTAGTATCTACAAGCGCAAGTTGCATTTAATTCGCAACTTCATATTGATTTAATGGCAGTATAGCATGTTAGACAGAGTTGTCTACTCTCACCAATACTCTTCAACCTGTTTCTAGACAGAATTATGCAGGAAACCTCCCTCAACCCCAACACATCTATCTCTATTGGCCGTAGAGCTGTCTGCAACCTGCGTTTCGCAGACGTCATTGATCGTATGGTGGGTAATAACAGTGACCTACAAGACATGACAAACAAACTTGTCGAAAGAGCCGGTGCATATGGAACGGAAGCCGACACAGAGAAATCCAAAGTAATTATGAATAACACGGGCAACACCAATGCTGTCGTAACAACTGGAGGATTTGTCTAGCTTTAAATACTTGGGATCAAACCTGACAAAAGATGCCACCTTCAACGCAGAAATACGCATACCGATCGCCACGGCTACATCAGACTGGAAACGATATACAAGATCAAAATCAGCTTTCATACTAAGTTCAACTTTTACAAATGTTTGGTAATATCGATCCACCTCTACGGAGGTGAGATTTGAACACTCCTAGTAAAAGCAGGAAAAAAGATTTAGACATTCGAGACCAAGTGCTTGAGAAAACGGAAACTACTGGAAACGCAAAACCAATTACGAGGCACGGAGTAAGGTCAAACGTCTCGCGGACCGAAAGTATATGTATATTTTCCCGTATAAGTTATATTTTAATAAGTGTTTAGAATTCGTTAAATAACTCTTTCAAACTTGAATATTTCTTGGTAGGTGTTTCGGCAGGTTTTTGTCAATGTATGTGTGTGACTTTATCGTTGTCTGTGTGTCTTTATCATTTGTCTGTATCTTTCATTGTGCATGTATGTTGTGTTTTTCTTGTTTTTTTTTTTAAGAGTCGCGGAGATATTTACTGTCTCGTCGCTTTTTTGTTTGTGTGTATATATCTAAATACATCTGCGTGTTTATGTATTATAACCTGATTGTGTATGTATTGTCGTTTGCAAGATGTCATCCTCCCCTGCCTCTGTTTATGCGTCAAATATATCTATGTTGTCATGAAGTTTAGAACAACATTTGATCTTAACGTTTATTCTAACTTAATTTCAATAAAAACAAAATAAATAGAATAACATAAGTATTTTTTTTCTTTTTTCCTCAGTAATCTTATAATTTCAAACATAATAAAGATTAAATTTAAATTTTAAGATGGGTAATTTTGTATTTGTAATTTCAAATTTTATCGGATAATTTAATATTTATTAGTTAGAATAAATTCTATTTTAGTCTTACCCCTATATTAAAACATTAAATAATTATTATAAACTTAATTTTTTGTCATTTTTTCTTAAATTCTCGTATACTTGCATATTGATTGGTCATTCCAGCTTATGTATCAGCGTTTCCCTTGGCAAGGGGGGATGACTGAATTGAACGTTTTAAAACCCTTTATTCTGCATTCAACGTCATCACTTAATAAGACACCAGATGTGTTGAGACAAAATGGCTATTTTTGTAGTGATTTTATAACATATTTATGTTATAATTTCCGAATAAATAATTACACACACACACACATATATATATATATATATATATATATATATATATATATATATATATATATATATATATATATATATTCCCTTAGCCAATTTTCTTGCCTTCTGGCATAAATATAAACAAAAGACACCATCCAATGCTGACCCTCATTTATCGTTCACGATAGGAGAGTTCACTATATATATATATATATATATATATATATATATATATATATATATATATATATATATATATGTGTGTGTGTGTGTGTGTGTGTGTGTGTGTGTGTGCACGCGCGTCTAAAGGTAAAAATAACAAAAAAATAGGAAAACTGTATTATTAGCTGACGGGCAACAATACTGTTTTCGTATTGTCTTTTACCGTTATAATTATTGTATTTTTCTACAGGTTATCTATGAGAAATTTTTCATATATATATATATATATATATATATATATATATATATATACAGAGTGAGAGAGAGACAGACAGGTAGAGACAGAGACAGAGATAGACAGACATAGAGGCAGAAATAGAAACAGAGAGACAGACAGACAGAGAGAGAGAGAGAGTAGTGGATAGCGTCTCGGATTGAAAATTCGTTGAGCCGATTTGGAATTCCAGTTAAATCCATTACATTCGCTTACGTGCTAATACTCAAGGGAATGGTATAAATCCTCTTCTTCTCTCTCATCTATGGATAAATAGCAGGACAGACTTGATTCTATAGTCTTCAATGGTAACTTGTCTAGGAGAAGGACAACTCTGAATTTAAAACCCGCACAGGTTAATTTAGGGATTTTGTGGCACATTCTCCACCAGGTCTGTATTCGTCCCTTCAAAAAGTGTGGTTGGCTCTGCACGAAGATTTCACTACTATAATCAAATCATATGTTCAGGTGTCTGGCTATCGGTTCCTAGAAGATGCGTTGTTTGACCCTCATACGTCGTAAAACGACTGGTGTGTCATGGATATATATATATATATATATATATATATATATATATATATATATATATATATATATATATATATATATATATATTGAAGGATTATGGAACTTCATGAAAATGGTGAAAGATTTTGATTAGCACTAATATTTTAATGTAAGTGTATCATTACGAATGTTTAAAGAAGAATACAGACGAAATATTTGACGTAATCCTGAGCCATTATTATCGGAAGCGAAACATGAATTATTTAGAATATGTATAATAGACACAATGGCTCGAATAAATAACTAAAAACGCCCAGGAGGGTAGAGAGAACAGAAGCTAATAAATTGCAACTGACAAAAAAGTTAATAATCCTAGGAAAATAGATCTGACAAAAATTGAAATGATATATAATAATGAATGGCAACCGACGAAAAAAATAATCCTATAAAAATAGATTTGAAAAAAAAAATTGTAATAATGAATTGCAATAGACAAAAAAAAAAATCAGAACAATTGTTTTTACTAACATTTTTCAAAGAAATAGGATTAAAACTAAATTCGTTATTTCAAACGAAATTATAAATTTAAAATGAAGTTAAAATTTAAAACCAAGCTAAAGTAATTTTCTTAGATGTCATAACCAATCTTCCAAAAACATCTCTATATCCAACGTTCGGAAAAGTAAACCGCTATTCACGTACTATAAACATATCCCACAATACATTATGCTCAGATTATCTAGGAATTTATCAAACAGAAACATTCACAGGTCAAAAGAATCAGTTTTTTTAAGTTGTCTATGTTTTTTTTCAAATAATTTAGGATAGTTTTTCTCTGCTGAATCAAATAAATGACATCGCTTTTTTTTTCGATCAGGTTATGTTTTTGTTCTGAGTTGAGATTTTAAAAATCCGATCTGATTATATTTTGTGACATTATCGATAGAATTTTGTTAATATTCCTTATACGAAATAAGTTTTTAAGACAAAATATTGTTTTCTAACAGAGTTTATTTATTAAATGTTACAAACATCGTGTACAACAAATTGAATAGTATACATTGTTAAATGTAAGTACATGTAAATTGCATGTTATATCTTTATTGTTCACCATTCATGGCTTTAAAATCCATTTATTTGAACTCTTAGAATGATCAGCGGCGTGTGTGTCTCCAAAGGATTTAAACTAAATTCATAATTTCAAACCAAATTATAAATTTAAACTTATATTTATAAAAAATAAACCGCTACACGCTTTCAAAATATTTATAAACTAATAACACGCAATAAAGCGCTTACATCTCAGAGCGTCTTTCTTCCAAACCGCTTCTATGGATACGTGACACTTTGCGTTTGTTAGGCGAGTCTTAATATCTTAAGTTGTTTTTCAATAAACTGGTTTTTGTATCTTCAGATGATATTCGTGAAATTTGTTTTGGAGGTTTAAGTCTAAATCGTTCTTAAAAAAAAAATGTTTTTGGTTAGAAGTCTAAGTCGGAATGCGTGGAACTTTCAGTCCGCTCATGCAATCATGGTGACTGATTACTGCTAATCAGTCACCATGATTGCATCTCAGCGACAATGATACCTGGTCTCCATCACTTTCACGGCCTGATGGAATCTCTCCCCCTGTTCGCCGAGCATTGATAAAAGTTTCCCAGGAAACCAATCCATATTTGTGAATAAATAATGCATATTGATGTGATCGTTGCATCCGAGGTTGCTGAAAGCAGTCAGCATATTGTTGACAAAATCTGCGTAGTTCCTGGCCTTGTTGTTGCCAAGAAATTTCTTCACGGCCAGAACAAAAGCCTTCCATGCTTCCAGTTCTACTTTGTATATTGATCTTTCAAACACTGGATCTCTGATGAGCTGACGCATTTGTGGACCATCAAAAATGCCAGCATTCCACTTTTTAATCGGCGATACTGGAAAAGTCTGGCACAATTAATTGAATCAGCCACCATCTTTGTCAAGATATTTGGTGAACTTGTTGATCAAGCGTGAGATTGATGTGTAGAGATGGGAAAAGTATTGTTTGCGTTTCCAAGAGGCTTATTGATGACGTTTGTTGCTCTGCAAGGCATCAATTCCTTCCGAACAAGCCTGTCCTTTTACATGTGATTCGGAACAGTGTCCCTACTATAACGCATAAAAAAAAGCGTGGATACTTGGTGAACCCAGACTGTTGACCCCCCCGCAACCACCAAAAAAAAGTTCACCATCTTCAGGTCAACGGACAGAAAACACTCATGCTGATCATAATTAATTTTCTCCAGCACATACTTCATATTCTCTTTCAGAATAGTCCACTGAGCGAGGGATGGTTGCCACTTAGCAGTAGAACACTTTTCAGAGTGAACTCTTTCTCCAGTCCTTGGCTTTGTAAGTTGTCTGAAGGCGGACCCTTTCAGGTTTGGTCAGTGCAGCAAGAGTTGCTTGATGAATATAAATATTCCTTTTTTGTGTCAATCTATTTGGTAAGTGTGCATCTGCGTTGATCACTGGCCAACACCGAATATATTGTCTAAATTTTCTTAACTGATTTGGAACAATTTTTATGTGCTGTATCCAAAACCCACAAGGATTTTGCTCAATCCGGTCAACTTTTGAGCTATGGCTACATGCCTTTTTTTAAAGTTTTTGTTTACACTTCCATGTCCATTAAAATATTTAAATATGCAATATTTTTCACAAATTAAAACTAATAATTATGGGAATTATAAACTTATTAGTTCTGATTAATCATAAGAATTTTCTGTCCAAAAAAGATACATAAACAATAAAATACGCCTTCAATATATATATATATATATATATATATAATAGATACATAAACAATAAAATACGCCTTCAAAATATTTATAAACTAATAACAGTCAATAAAGCACTTACATCTCAGAGCTCACTAAATAAACTGTACAATGCAAAACCATAGAATACAAATCGGAAAGGCTCTTTTATTAGTCATTATAATTTAGATATACCGCTAAAATATCGCGCGGATGTAGTAGTAAGAATAACACGTAACATTCTATACCCAATTAGGAATAAACTTAATTATATAATTCAGGAAACAAATTCTGAGGAATAACCCTCATGTCCCTCTAACGGCTGATATTCAAGATCTCATTCACTTCCAAACATTATCAAGAAACGATCTTGCTGCACTGACCAAACCTAATATATATATATATATATATATATATATATATATATATATATATATATATATATATATATATATATATATATCAAGTATAGGATTGGTGTATGCAGAATAAGTTCAATAAGCAACAAATAGAATTCTTAAAAGAGTGCTAAATACAGAGCAGAATAAATATAATTATATATTCGAAAATTATTACGTAAATATGATATAATATCACTACAAAAATAGCCATTTTGTTTCACCTCTTCTGGCATCTTATCAAGTGATGCTGTTGAATGTATAATAAAATAATATTTTATTATAACTTCAACACCATCACTCGATAAGACCCCAGAAGTGTTGAAAGAATATGGCTATTTTTGTAGTGATTTTCTAACATATTTACGTAATAATTTTGAAATAAATAATTATATATATATATATATATATATATATATATATATATATAGAGAGAGAGAGAGAGAGAGAGAGAGAGAGAGAAAACACACATACACACGCGCGCGCACACACACACACACACATATATATCTTGTAAAAAGAGATATATATTTTTAAATTTTTCCTAAACAATCTAAACAATTTAACACTATAGACCAAATTGGCGATCACAGGAAGAAAACGAAATCACGACAATGCCACTTATATCCATATTATAACTGACATTCTATGGCATGAATCTATTATGCTAAATTTAAAACCGAAGAAAATAACTGGAGTGACTCAAGGGAAGTTCATGACTATAAATAGAATAAATGTTACGAATGCCATTTCTTTTAATCGTCATGACAGTCATGATGACGTGTTGATGCATATTACCAAACAGTCACTATCTATCTATCTATCTATCTATCTATCTATCTATCAATCTATCTATCTATTTGAAGGTAAATCAATATATATGATGTACTCTGTGAAATAAATGCATTGTTGTACCTAGTTTTAAATATGTGAGAATGTGTGTGTATCGGTGTCATGTAATTTTTCCGATTCTTTTTTCTTATGAATATATACGCATGCGTCTCTATCGAAACTTAACAAATGATTCATTCTTAAAATCTAATAACAAAATATTTAACACAAATTGTAGGTATTACGGCACTTATATCCATCTACGCAGTATTTTTTGCTGTACTTCACTTACATTCATTTTTTTATCTATCTATCTATCTATCTATATATATATATATATATATATATATATATATATATATATATATATATATATATGACGTCACACATTATGAAATGGACAAAGTCCGACAATTATTTTAAGACATTTTATGTTTATACATTGTTTTTATACATTCAAATATATAAGAAAATGTCCTGTTTGTAATAAACAGTATTAAAATTATTAAATTATTATTAAAAATACTATTATTCGAATCCTGTCGGAGGACGAATATTTTCTGTGAAAATTTCTCGGCCATTCAGGCCAGTAAATGTTATTTAATACTGTTTATTATAAACAGGGCATTTGCTTAAATATTTATATTTATAAAAAGAATGTATAAACATAAAAATATTTTAAAATAATTCTCAGACTGTATCCATTTCATAATGTGTGACGTCATTTGTTTAAAGCTGATACTCTATGAGCAGATATGAACGTACGTGAGAGATTCGTGGAAGACTGAAATTTAAATACAGTAAATTCGACCTTTGCTAACCGAAAGCGCCTCTGTGGCCAAATCGGTAAAGGCACGTCAAGCTAAATGACGGTTCCGTATAGGATACAGGTTCGAATCATGACGAATATTTTCTGTGAAATTTCTCTTTAATACTGCTTCATAATGTGCGATGTCATAAAAATACTATAACAAATATATATTATGATATAACCTCTACTTATGTATGGAGCACTGAAATACTAAGGAACTTCGGATTATTTACCTAACGTATTTTTCTGCATACTTACGCACACATATATATATATATATATATAAAGAAAGAACAGAAAGATATATAATCCGGTGTTCTTATAGATATTTTTATTTTTTACAAAATAGTGCTCAATGTAAATTTACAGAGCATTAATATTATAAATTAAGTCATATAAAATATGATTTTTTCACTAAACAGTTCTAACCATGTTCCATATATATATATATATATATATATATATATATATATATAAACAAATTTGGAGGTACAAAATTTATAAATAGTTTTAAAAACAAAGAAACCATTGATTTTAATTTTAAAAGTATCTAGGGCCCTTTCAGCCAACATCTCATCAGGAGACAATCGTTGGATTAGCGAAAAGAATATTAACGATATTGAAGAGCAAAAAAAAAAGAGGGGGAAACACACTAAAATAACGAACAAGTATATATACTTGTAACGAGGGGAAGGGAAATAACCAAATAAATTAGCGAGGGACAGTTAAAATAAAATATCCCCCAACAGATTCAGAGACCTTATAAATTCTTTCTGCCGGCAGAGAGAAGGTTTCCTTAATCCTATACAGACCGATTCCAAAATCTTCAAATGATTATTGGAATCGGCTGTATGAATAATTTCATACCGAGTAGATTACATCCAAAAGATGTTGATTATTTTGAATGATTCAGAAAAGTTTTAAAAAATTGGTCCAGTTGAAACTTGTGACAACACGTACAGAAATGAAATTAAAATTCAAACACGTCTATTATACTTGTTTAGAAAAGGTTACTTTTCTAAGGAGACTTATGACAGGATTAGACCTTCTGGTTCCCTTAGACCAAGGTTTTATGGTCTTCCTAAAGTTCATAAGAAGGACGTTCCATTGAGACCAATACTTTCAATGATTGGTTCATCCCAACATTCTCTGGCTCAATGGCTTCTGCAGGTCATACAACCGGTCCAAACATTTTTGCTAAGCATTGTATACCTGATTCGTTCACGTTTGTTGAACGCCTACAGGCCATACAGTCTTGCCCTGATACTGATTTTATGTGTTCTTTTGATGTGTCCAGTCTATTTACCAATGTACCATTGAGGGAAAACTATTGATATCTGTGCAGACTTTTTATACGAAGGTAACATTGCTCCACCTCCTTTTTCCTAAGGATATATTTATAGAACTCATGATACTATGTACTAGTTCGGTGGAGTTCAGTTTTGACAATATTATGTATAGTCAAGTGGATGGGGTCCAGATGGGCAGTCCCCTTGGCCCTGCATTTTGACATTTTGTGGGCTACCATGAGATGTTACTTTTCGGCAAAGTGTCTAAACCGTTTGTTTACGTTAGATATGTCGATGACACTTTTGCAACTTTCTCTAATGAAAGTGAGGCTGTTGAGTTCTTTAATGAGCTCAACTCCTCACACAATGGTTTGTCTTTCACTATGGAAGGAGAAGGACAACTGTCTGCCTTTTTTGGACGTTTTGTTGAACGCAGTAGAGGTGGTTTTATTACTAGCATCTATCGTAAACCCACCTTTACGGGACTTTTATTTGAATTGGCGTTCATTTGCTCCTGCATCAAGGAAAATTAATCTTGTTAAAACCTTGGTGTATAGAGCGCTTAAAGTGTGTTCTCCTATTAGATTGGACCGTGAATTGGGGAACATTAGGGAGATTTTCCTTAGTAACGGCTATCCGGAGGCCCTTATTGACTATATTATTAGTAAGAAGACTAAGGAATTTAATTCACCTAAAATCCAGGGGCCTTCTAAATGTCCGGTTTATCTGAAGATTCCCTGGATTGGGGATAGGGGTCAGGGCTTAATTAAGCAGGTTAGCAAGTCGGTTTCCGGTTGTTTCCCATCAGTTGGTTTTTACGTAGCATTTTTCAAACTAGGTCTGCGTTTCCGTCTTTTCGCAAGGATGTATTGCCCTACATCAAATTGAGTAATTTAGTATATGAATTTAATTGCCAGTGTGCTGCTGGTTGGTTGTGGGGCGTACAACCTTGCATTTGGAAACTAGAATTAATCAGCACGTACCTTCCAAAATACGACTTGGTAAGATAGATAGAATATGCTATCTTCCCCCCATGAATATGGAATCGGCTATTGCTCAACATTTAGTTGAGAATATAGCTTGTGCCAAGTTGTATAAAAAAGAGTGGTTTAAAATTATTCATACAGCCGATTCCAATAATCATTTGAAGATTTTGGAATCGGTCTGTATAGGATTAAGGAAACCTTCTCTATGCCGGCAGAAAGAATTTATAAGGTCTCTGAATCTGTTGGGGGATATTTTATTTTAACTGTCCCTCGCTAATTTATTTACACGATCCCTTCCCTCGTTACAAGTATATATACTTGTTTGTTATTTTAGTGTGTTTCCCTTTTTTTTTTTTTTTTCTTCAATATCGTTAATATTCTTTTCGCTAATCCAACGATTGTCTCCTGATGAGATGTTGGCTGAAAGGGCCCTAGAGACTTTTAAAATTAAAATCAATGGTTTCCTTGTTTTAAAACTATATATATATATATATATATATATATATATATATATATATATATATATATATATATATATGTATGTATATATATATATATATATATATATATATATATATATATATATATATATATATATATATATATATATATATATATATATATATATATATGATGAAAGGGTGCAAATCGAACTCATTTTTATCCAGGATAATGCTCCCTGTAACAAATTGATGAAGGAATACTTTGATGAGAAGCAGATGAGTGTTATGACATGGCCTCCCCAATCTCCTGACATCAAACCCATAGAAAACTCATGGAGTATATTGCTCCACTGATTTCTTGAGAGTCTGTACTTTATAATGTACCCTTTTAGAAAAATGAGTCAGATAAGACTCTAAAATTCTCTTGTACTGCTCGCTTCAGAGGGTCTTTTCTATAGGTTTTAAGAAACCAGTTCTATGAAAAGAATACCATCCCCACAACGTTAAACTGAATGGATGTTTGACAGTACTTACTGCTAAATTCAAAAAAGTTTTCAAACCTTCTTCTTCGGATCTTAGATCGCTTATCCTTTGAATTTAGCTCAACTTTCTTTTCATCGGATAAGAGAACATTTACTAAAAAAAAAAAAAATCAGGAAAGTCTCTTTTATTGAATATCAGTGTATTTGCACAAGCTCATCAAATAGGTTACGCGCTTCTTTCCTCATTCCCTCCTTCCCTATATCTGTTCTGTGGGTATCAGATTTCCAAAGCCTTCCTTTCTCATTACGTGTCACAGAAATTTCAACTGCCTCTCCCTGATGTTAAGCATAAGTTACCATTTTGTTTACATTCTCTCCAAAACCTCGTCGTTGCTTACATTTTCGATCCACTCTATCTTCAACACCTTTCAATAGAGCAACATTTCTTTTGATTCAAGTTTCTTCTTTGAGGAGATTGTCCAGCATTCACTTCCATAGAGGAGGATAGATATCACATAACTCTTCGGTACTATTTTCTTTGTTTCTTAACGATTTCTTTCTTTCACTTAATACGCAGCTTAGCTTTTGAAATTCGTCTTTGTCCATATCAGTACATCTTTGGATCACAGTGTCGCTCGTTTCGTCCTCTGATAGAACACTTCCCAGATATTTAAATTTCTATATATATAAGTTGCATTTTTGATTCATCCTTTTGATTATAGCTATGAATTTTATGTATAATTTTTTCTTCTCGCTATCCTTCTCAATCTGCTCTAAGAAGATTTGAAGTTTCCTTTCCTTGTCTGGCCCCAGGACTTTCTCAACTTTATATCATATAATGTTAAGATTGTGGCCGCCAATAATGAATATTGTTAGGACGTATAATTCTCACAGAATTGCCTCACTGCATAGGTTGAATAAATCCAGAGACAAGACACATCCTTGTCTTACATATATTTCCATTTTGCTATATCTGTTGAAATCATTTTTTATTCCTATGAAGGCGGTTTGCTGTCGGTAGAGATTTTGATTATTTTAATAGCTTTCCTGAATATGTCAAGGTTGCTACTATAACAGATATTTGTAGCGTATTTTGCGGAACGCCATAAGATGATCAATTTTCATATGATAACAGATGATCACCTGCGAAAACAAGAAAACTTAGTATAAAAATTTTGAATTTAAATAAGTATTAAAATATAAGTTAACCATAAAAAAAACATTCCGTCTAATAAGAAAAACGTTTTTTCCTCAAAAAAAAGATTTTTCATTATCTGTGGTCTTTATAGCGAAGATTTGAGATGCATATATATATATATATATATATATATATATATATATATATATATATATATATATATATAATGCTACATCACATATATATATATATATATATATATATATATATATATATATGTGTGTGTGTGTGTGACGTAAAACCCCGGCCTCTCTGCCCCCGCGCCCGTCGCCGTCCTGTGACGACCAATATGACTTGGTATTGGTCGTGGCACCAAATGTAACGTTCTAACCCTTTGCTGATTCGGATGGGAATCTGGTTAGATTCGGTATCAGCTTTGTCGTTCCCAGCTTTGTCGTTCCCAGGTCGCCTCCAACGTCTGGTTACCGAAGTAACTGCTTTGACTTCTAGTCTAACCTACCCACGTGATTTGATCTTAGGTAAACGAAATCAATCAGTCGCCTGGCCGTAATGCAAGCCGAGTCCCGGCAAAGGTAACACCGCACAAGTATATGTAAAATAAAATAAAGTAACAACTCGAAAAGTTCAAATCTGTTAAAAAAAGAATAACGAATATTTTTATATCTGGTTACTGAATACAGGACTGCTTCTTTCTCCCAAACCACTTCTATGGATTCGTGACATTTTGCGTTTGTTAGGCGTGTCTTAACATCTTAAGTTGTTTTTTCAAGAAACTGTTTTTTTTTTGTACCTTCAGGCGACATTCGTAAAATTTGTTTCGGTGCTATGAGTCTAAGTCTTTCTTCAAAAATAAATTGTTCTTGGTTAGAAGTCGAATTCGGGATGCGTGGATCTTCAATCAGCTTCCTGCGAGGCTGGTCTCAGAGCACACAGCTCATCTCTGTCTGCGTCTGCGTCTCTCCAACTCCAACTCCAACTACTTCACTAACTCGCTGCGACTCTGCTTATATGGACGCCGACCAAAACCGGGTGTGGGCTTGTCGTGTTTTGGGGTTCCTCGATAATTCTAAATCCACAATAAGAATTTTCTTTGTTTTCGGAGAGGAAAATTTATCACTTCCCATTTTTGGAAGTCGATTACTTTTAGCTTTAGAGGGGTTCTTAAGGGTATCGTCTTCCCAAATTCTTCCTTTCTCATACTGGTATCTCACACCAATCCCCTCAGAGGGCGTCAACAGGTCTCCCTTCTCTCTCCCAGTGGTATCTCACACCAATCCCTTCAGAGGCGTCAACAGGCCTCCCTTCTCTCTCACAATGGTATCTCACACCAATCCTCTCAGAAGCGTTAACAGGCCTCCCCTCCTTCTCATATGTTTATCATTATCGCTCAAAGGAAAAAAATTGTCTTCTTGTTTTTTCTTTTCTTTCTTTTTCCGACACCAAACCCCTACGACTCGTAGTGTGGTCCTTTATCTCTATCTTAACCGAATGTCACCTGGACTTTATCAACGAGATTTTCGCCAGCGTCAAGTGGGTGGTTAACTGGGCGTCTCCGCACTCTGTCGCTAATTATCTCTCCCGGTAACAAACTCTTATCATGGCCAGGTCTAACATAAAACAGGTGTTTTCCCAAAACCAAATGATATCTCCGAAGGATAGTTAATTGTTTATTCTTTTCCATTTTTCTACCAGAGTGACCTCAGCTGATGATTTTCTCGGTCAGTGCGTGACCTGATTACCATTATCTCCCAGCTTCTGTTTTGTAGACCACTTGACCAATTTGAAATTTTCATTAATGCCATGGGACGATGGCTATCTTTTATTCGCCGCCTCGTAGCATAAATTAATTCGACAGATCCGAGATCTTACGAATTTCCTATCTTCTGCGAAAAAAATACTTTTCTTCGCAAATGAAAATAAAATCTTTACCACTTTTCTTTGTTAAAAAAAAAAACATTGCTTAGTATGTCTTTTCTTGATAGGTTCTTATCGCCTTATTTATTTTAGCTTCTCGCCTTAATTATTTCTCTCTTTTAATTTTCACGCGAGCGCTATATAGTGTCACACACACACACACACACACACACACACACACATATATATATATATATATATATATATAATGATACATCACATATACATATAGATATTATATATATATACTTATATATATATATTATACATATATATTATATATATTATATACATGTGTTATATATATAGATTTTATATATATAAAATTATATATATATATATATATATATATATATATATATATATATATATATTATAAATCTTTTGAAAGAATATTTTTTGAAAAATTTGTTTTATCATTCTAGCCAACATTTTCTCTATTTTTTCTTTGTCTTTATCTCTCCACCACATTTGTTTTTGATTCTCCCACAATGTGACAATATAAAATCTACCAAGAATGGTGACATATTGTAAGAGCCTGAACGCAAGGTTATTGTGTCTGAACACACAGTCAATGCACTTTCCAGACAAATTCGTCCCAGTAGATTATTTTCTTTTTTAATCAAAGTCGCATTGACTATGTCAAAACTGTGGTCCGTTTTGTTACGCTGAACAAGCAATACATTTTGTGTGTTGTTATTTTAAAATACATTTTGTGTTTGTATATTGTCATGTTTAAACTTCGTCGGTTTTTTTTTTTTAATGTATTCATGCGGACAATTTCTGTATTTTATAGAGGAGATTCCTTCTTCAAGTTTTGGCTGGTTTGTTTATTTTTTATTGTTTAAATCTTTGATTTTTTGAGATAGAGTTGTGACAAATTTTTTGTTGACTTTAGATAAATTCTTTTCGGATGTAGTTGGAATACAGTTAATAGGTAAAATACCGAAGAATAATTTGAGGTCGTACTGAGGGCAAGAGTAAAAATGAGAAGTTGTGAACGCTTATTTCCTTTAAGGACACGACCTATAATCTTTGGTATTTAATAACCTTAGCTAAGTTTCCGCGTCATGGCAGCATTCTGATATTTATAACCTGCAATCCAACTTCCTGATTCCGGAGTCTTTCGCTACAATAAGGGGTCCCTGAAGACCCAACCTTTTGACACAAGATTGGGGCAACCAAGATTGATTCAAATAACTCGTCATAAAAAAAAATCGATTTGCGCATCACTGTACCAAACGAGACCTCTCAATCTTGATATATATATTTTTTCATAATATCATAAATAATATGGTTTCCTTTCTAGATAATAAAACTACTTTTTATAGTCTTTGTTTCTTTAAAAAAAAGGATCTACGAGCGACAGTTTTTTAACTGAATTTAAATTACATTTTATCTGAATAAAGGAATTAGACAGATACTCGACCAAATAATAATCACCAGCAACTATTGCATTTCATTAACTCACCTTATGTGAGGAATTTATAACGGGATTACCACACACTTTATAAATAAAAACATAGAAACATCGACGGCGCTAACTTTGAATATGTTTATCAGAAGCGTACCCGAATCTTTGTGGCATTAACGCCAAAATCTGTATAAACGTTTCTTCAGAACACACAAGGTTGCCCTATTACGTGATGCAAAGTATAATCTCGCTGGATATGTAATTTATTTCGGTTTAAAACTGTAATCAGTTTAATTCCTTATTAATCAATATTTTCATAAAATATATAACTGAAAATTAAGCTTAGGAATATTCATAAATTTCGTTGATTTATTCTATTGATGAAGGGATTTAAAGTTCTGGCTTGTCTTCTCTTACTAATTAATTAAGTTTACTAATTAAGTGATTTGAGTTTGTTTTATCAAGCACTGACTTAAAAGTATGGAGTCCTTCATGTATTCTATGTACAACGTCTAGTTAAAAGACACGTTTATACAGAGCAACTTCGATTCGCAACCATAATTTTCTTGAAAGTTTGATGTAAAACCGAATTTTTCGAGAACCAAATAATTTTTTTCATTACAATTAATGTAAAGATGATTAATTCGTTTCCAATCACCAAATGAATGCTAATTTACATGCCTACACTATATGAAAAACGTTGATTCTAACAGTAAATATCACACAAAAGTTTAAATGAAAAGAAAAAGATAATACAAGTAAATTTAACATACCAAACTGTCTAATTTACGTACATTTTTATTGCGATGTGATAACATAAGTGGATAAAGTTGAAGGAGTGAAGTGGGGGAGTTATTTCTTAGAAAGGGAATAAACAAATATATGCAATATTTATTCTCGCAGCATCTTTTTCTTTAACCAGTATCACTGCTAGCTTTTTGGGGGCCATGACTAAAGGCTAATGAAGAGAAAAAAATGCACAACACAATTAAATTGGAAAAGAAAACCACAGCACAACACGCCAATGTATGCAACCCGGCGGTCGACTCAAAAAATGATTTCATTTAGGTTAACTCAGTTCGGCTCGGGTCGGCAATGTTGTTGGAGAACAGAAATTTTGTTCGATATCCGAATCGTTTTCCTCTCAAATTTTCTCTTAGTGATGTAATGGAATAACCTGTCAACGTAATGAGTGACTACACTAAAGAGAGTAACTACCTATATGTATGTCAACGGACTACACAATCTAGCTTGGTTCTGTTACTCAGACTTAGCTGTTGTCGAACTCTCTTCCTTCGAGCAGTGAGGAAACTAGACGAGTCTATGGCGAAAGGCAAAGTCTCGTCTGTTCACGTAGACAGACCCAAAACCGTTTATGCAGGTCTAGGATGATTTTTCGGCCAAGCCTACGGGTTCGTGAACGCAACATTAAATTCGGATTTGGGGCACATGTTCCTGCTTGGGGCAGTTGCTAGATACCGTCTAACTGTAATCTTTTCCAGCTGTGCTGGTCGAACTCTTTGCCTCCGGGCAGAGAAGAACCCGAACAAGGCTTTTCCGAAGAGCAGAGTCTCATCCGGGTAAGTAGAAAGACCCGATCCCGTTTATGTGGGGACTAC
>CAHIKZ030005362.1:2467500-2525000 GCA_903632075.3 Acanthosepion pharaonis
GTACCTAAAGCGGGTACTCGTGTGCTACTTGTAAAATATTGATTTAATATGTCTGTTAATGAAATTTGAAAATTAAAAAAAAATAAAATCATAAAAAAAATATTGTAAATAAGATTGATTTGATACAGTACTTTTATTTTGGTACTGTTCTGTTTTTTGTGATTCTGTAGCGCCAGACACAATGTTCAAAGAAAAATGATCCTTTCCGCAGGCCCTCAAGATTCCTTCGCTCATTTTTTTTTTTTAACATTTATCTTAGGAAGCGGTTGTATACAAGTGATAGATTGAATTTCTGTGACCGATTTTGGTAACATGCGTTACATGTATATCAAAGATTCCAACTGAGAAGATTATTTAAGAATATGAGTCGTGTTTTTAGGTTGAGGTTTGGGTTACGTAGCAATTGGTGGTATTTGGCGAAACTTCCACTGGCACAGCCTATTCTATATTCAGTTTCTTTTTCTCCTATTCTTAATATGTTACAGCCAATCCATACGTCGAATTATCTGAAGTCCGTTTTTATTAATAATTCCACATCCTGGATTATTTACGATGAGTTGAGGGTAGGTGTTATCGCTGCATTCATTCCAATCCCAGATCATAGGCACTGCTTTAAGAATAGCACAAAAAGTAGAAAACGCAAAATGAATGTGCAAAAAAATAGAAACTTTGATTTTCCCAGCAATAAATTAATTTTACTGGTTGATGTTGCAAATAAAATCATCGATTAAAAATGTAAAATATTAAGAACATTGCTCAAAATATAGGAAAACCACTGATCCACAATCTTTACTTGAACATAAAAAGAATATAAGTTTAACGAAGGAATACTTGAAACGTGATCCCCCTGAGTAATTATAAGTTTTGAATATTACAGAATATTTGATAGACCTGAAAGCTGTGGCAAACATTTATCCTTCATCGAAATGGCCAATATATGGGTTAAATAGTAAGACTAGTATATGGAAAAATCAGGTTATCCTCTTAGAAAAAAATGTTAATGAAATTCTCACTTGTAAATATATACTATCATTAAAATCCTATTTTTTTTCGGGTTTAGATAACCTAAAACGTTTTGAGAATTCTTACAAAACAAATCAATCTATCAATTATATATATATATATATATATATATATATATATATATATATATATATATATATATATATATATATATATATATATATATATATATATATATATATATATATATATATATATATGTGTGTGTGTGTGTGTGCTGGTTTAAATAGAACCGACAGTAAATAAACTGAGCGTCTATCCACACTGAAGAGCTATGATACAATGAAACATTCTGTCTGTGGCTGAGAATATATATATATATATATATATATATATATATATATATATATATATATATATATATATATATATATATATATCAAATATATATATATATATATATATATATATATATGTATGGTTAATTTGAAACTCTAACATAAACATGTTAAAATCCCTACAAAGTTAGCTATTTTGTTTCAGCACTTCTGATGTCTTAGCAAGTGATGTTGTTTAATGTAGAACCACATTCAATACAATCACTTGATAACACACCCGAAGTGTTTAAACAAAATTGTTATTTTTGCAGTCATTTTATAACGTTTGTGTTATAATTTTGGAATAAATTATATTTGATCTACTCTGTATTGAGCACTCGTTTAAGAACAGCGTTTTAGTTTATTGGAATTTATAACGTATACACCATTCTAATACTTGGGTATATATATATATATTGTCAGTGAAAATGAATACCCTACCGCCCCTTATTAAAATGATTGTTTTTCTCCATATACATAGAAACTAATATTATGAATGTATGTGCTTATAAAACTCCGTAAATTTCAAAATAAGTTATTCCAAAAAATCGCTTGAAAATGAAACAGAACTATGTACGTTAATTTAATTGAGAAGTTTCAGCTTCTGTTTTTGAAATATGGTAATTCCTGTGTACCGATGGAATCATATTTTTTTTTAATAATTATAATCTTGGCTATACTTGTGTATCGAGCACTGTTTTTTATATTTTTTTAAATAAAAATAAAACTAATAAAGAACTTAGGATAATCAATCTAACGGTTCTTTTCTATCTTATCAAAGTATTTGCACACACACATACACGCACACGCACACGCACACACACATATACATATGTATGTGTAATATATATATATATATATATATATATATATATATATGCACACACACATACACACACACACACGTATATATATATATATATATATATATATATATATATATATATATATATATATATATATATATACAATGGTATTCACCGTTTACCGGGCCGATAACTATTGGAAGTAAAATATTGTAGAGTAAGAGAAACAATTTACGTGGATATATGCGGAAGATAACGGTGAACTTTCGACTTGAACAGTATTCAGGGAAATATTCTCTTAGTGGTCGGTTTACCAAAGTAGCGGTTCCTAGGAAGAAGCTACTCGAGTGAAACTTAAATTTTCCCCAATGGAACCCGAAAGGAACGAGTGTGGTTCGCTAACATGCGCATAGCATGACGGATGTTAGCCGTCAATTTTAAAGCAGATGGAACTCATGAATGTTGTTCGTCTGAACAATTCCCATGTAAATAGTGATATATCAGCGAGAGGCTTGAGACGTTTTTGTTCGCAAGAAAGGAATTGAAGGCTGAAGTAATATGATGTTACCCACAAAGATGAGGAACCGTTTTGGGACTCTATCGAGAGTCGTAAATAAATAGTGGGTAAATGAAGAGTGGGCAGCTCCTGCACATATGTGGAAAGAGTACTCCATATTTGGCCTGACCTGGCTCTTGGAAATGTGTAGGATAGCAAGTAGTCAAATGACAGAAATTGAAATAAAAGAGGAAAAGAAAAAGTGAGACATTTTTGCACTCCCTTCCTTACACAAAGCAGGAATTAAGAACGTTGGAAAACCTAAATAAATTTCATAACATTTGGAGTGGTGCAGGAAAAAGTCCGTTTTTACATAATCTTTATTGATGTATCGTATGTGCAAGGTCCAATAATCTCAATAGTGGCTCAAGGCACTGATCATCTGCCACAGAACATTCCTTAACTTTGAGTGGTGATAATTCTGGATCTAATATAAAATGAAACTTTTGGGAGAATATTCCTTTTTTCTGGCCAGTGTTTCTACATATATAACCCATTAACTGAGTGATTTAGCCTTCCGTCAGCTATTGTAAAATGAACGTAGCTTAGTAATTTTGTGTCTATTATGGTGATTTTCAAAGCCGAAAGTATTCAACACCCAGTGAGGATCGAACTCACTAGCCAGTCGTAACTGATCTAGCGAGGCAAGTTCGCTAACATTACAACCACTTCGAAGTGTCCTTGTGTCTATGTATTACAAATTCCGGAAGCCCTCGGAGGTCCTTAGATAAGTTAGGTTTCATCTCTAATAGAACATATGAAATGTACTGCGAAAGAAATAAACATACCCAGAAATATACACAGATATATATGTACACACATCACAGATAGATAGATAGCTAGATAGATAAAAATGAATACTAGATAGATAGATAGATAGATAGATAGATAGATAGATAGATAGACAGATAGACAGATAGATAGATAAAAATGAATAATAGATAGATAGATAGATAGATAGATAAAAATGAATAATAGATAGATAGATAGATAGATAGATAGATAAAAATGAATACTAGATAGATAGATAGATAGATAGATAGATAGATAGATAGATAGATAGATAAAAATGAATACTAGATAGATAGATATATAGATAGATATATAGATAGATAGATAGATAGATAGATAGATAGATAGATAAAAATGAATACTAGATAGATAGATAGATAGATAGATAGATAGATAGATAGATAGATAGATAGATAGATAAAATGAATACTAGATAGATAGATATATAGATAGATAGATAGATAGATAGATAGATAGATAGATAGATAAAAATGAATACTAGAGAGATAGATAGATAGATAAAAATGAATACTAGATAGATAGATAGATAGATAGATAGATAGATAGATAGATAAAAATTAATACTAGAAAGATAGATAGATAGTTAGATAAAAATGAATACTAGATAGATAGATAGGAAAGAAAGAAAGAAAGAAGGAAGGAAGGAAGAAAGAAAGAAGGAAGGAAGGAAGGAAGGAAGGAAGGAAGCTGTAAATGAGATAAACAAGTTATATTCTTTCGCACCAGTTACGGAAATCGTATAACCCTCTTGGAGCTCTGCTCTAGTCTTTTTATCTTATTCTATATTCATTCATATGGCGTAATTCACTTACAGGCTTTGGAAAACAAACCTAAAGCAAAAAAAAAAAAATGTGTATATTAAATTATCGAAAAAAAGACAACTTTCAGTTTGGTAGAAACCTCGTTTTTTTCATTCTATCGATAGAAAGAAATATCCTTTCTGGGCAACAGCGCCACAGTCAAGAAAAAACGAATTAAGATGAGGGAAAACAAGGAAAATGATCACTTAATGCTGGACAACGTTAACCATCTTAGCATGGCGGGAAGCTATAAGCGAAAACATCTTTTGATAGGATCCAAACGTATTTTTATTTCCAACATTTGCAGACAAACCAAGTTATTACAAAATTAAACAAATGGTAATTTTTTTTCTAATTTAATGAAATCTTAGGAAAGCAAACGAAACTGTTTAAGCAAGCAAGTTCCCCGTTACCGAATGAATTGCCTACGTGACTTCATGCATTACAAATGAGAAGTTGCAATCGATGGAGGCATGATGGGAAAATCATTAATAGCCGGCTTTAACTCTAGACTTTTAATGTATAAGAAATAACTTCATTCTATGCAACATAGATATCTGTTTAGACATTCCCAATGGTTTAATATATTTTCGGAATTAATCGTATCACAAAGAGAATCGTTATTTTTACTTTCATAATCGGTAATCTTCAGGCTTGAGTAAATGCATAGAATATGTTCTCATTTTACAAGGAAGAAGGTACCTGGCTCCGGAGATTCTAAACCTGCGGGAGCACATCACTAAATTTGTAATTTGATAAGCAGTAATTCTAATATTATTATCATTATTAATAACGATATCTATTTATCAAGAGGAAGAGAGGATAAAATATCGACAACAGCGTGAGAATAGTCACAGGGATTGGGCAAGGTATGTATTACTCGAAGGTAATACCACATAAAAAAAATATCAAATAAATATTGTGTTACATTTTGTCATAGTGGGTGGGGGCAGTAAATAACCTCAGAACACAGTTGAAATATTTCGCCAGATTTATTTCATAAGATGAAATTCCTATGACGGAATGATGATGCTGCAAATAAATATGAATAAATATTTCCAGGGAATTTATTATATGAATATTTGCATCGATTTGCAACACCCAATACCTACCCAAGGAGGAAACACCCATGCAAAACTCATTTGAAAATCTCCAATATCCTTATCACTTCATCCACAGAGTTAAGAAATGATATGCAAAAACAAGACAGAAATAAAGATAACATTATCTATAACAATAAACCTGACAAAACAGATATATAATACTACCCTACCAACTCCATAAAATACACGATCCCAAAAAAACATATCTAATCTAAACAAAATCAAAATAGTCACAACTACTTCCAAAACAATTAGGGATATGATAAGAGCAAAAATGATCTATAAAAATAATAATTCAGAAGCAGTCATATATAGAATAAATTTCGAAAGCTGTTCCACGGAATATATTAAGGAACTATTCAGAAATAAAAAAAAAAACAAAAAAAAACGTATCTAGGAATATATATATATGTGTATACGAAAAATTATTTCTACTCAATAACATAGAGAATAATTTGAAACATACTCGTTAGCGTCTTCCCAATAACCGTTAGCATAATACAAAAGAACTTACTACACATAATGCACACTTGACCTGTATGTATATACAGTTGAGTAAAGTACAATTCACAGGGTCAAAATATTGCGTTCAAGCTTGAAATAGTCTGTCACTACTTGTTATTCACCTCAGTGTCCACTATATATATATATATATATATATATATATATATATAAAAACAGTAAGATATATAATCCGGTGTTCTTATAGATATTTTCATTTTTACAAAATAGTGCTCACTGTAAATTTACAGAGCATTAATATTATATATTAAATGATTTAAAATATGTTTTCCGCTACACAATTCTAACCATGTTTCAAAAATGGAAGCTGAAAGCTCCGAATTTAATTTTGTAATTAAATTAAACACATTAGTTCCATTTCATCCTCAAGCGAAGTTTTGAAACATGGTTAGAACTGTGTAACGAAAAAACATATTTTAAATCAATTAATATATATATATATATATATATATATATATATATATATATATGTATGTATGTATATATATATATATATACATATATATATATATATATATATATATATGTATGTATGTATATATATATATATATATATATATATATATATATATATATATATATATATATATATATGTATGTATATATATATATATATATATATATATATATATATATATATATATATATATATATATATATATATTGCTAGATACGTTTTTGATAGGGTTATGGAATTTACGTAAGCCAATGATGCTCTGTCATAAATCGATGAACATTTGTTCAAAATTAATGAAAAAAATTATTAATTTATTTTACCTCCTGAAAAAGGTCACCCCCGCACTCCACCCATAAAAAAACATGGAAAATTCGCTTTTATCTTATACGCAATAAGGGTAAAATATCAAAATATTTCAGAGTTTAGTTTGGAATTTTCTAATAGTGTAATTGGATAGTGTATATACGTGTGTGTGTGTACGTCTGCACGTCTGTGTGCACATGTATAATAATAATAATAATAATAATAATAATAATAATAACCGAATTGCTGCCTATCAATATACATAAAATCATATAATACTGTGTAACCGGAATTTAAGTCAATAAAGACATCAAAAACTACCTAGAGCAATAATTCCTATAGGCAAGTGATTAATCACGAAACTCTGAGTCGATCTCCAATCGATGGTGCGTAATTACTTCTGATACTCTAATGCACGCATATTCGCGCCCGCAGATTACGAACACACGACGTTGAAACATTGGTTCTTCATAAAATAACCGAATTTAAATAATGTTTAGCCTGGTCAGTACCTGGATGGGGGGCCGCTTGGGAACACTGAATGTTGTAAATTTGGATGTTGATTGGTGATATATATATATATATATATATATATATATATATATATATATATATCACCAATGCACGTATAGGATAGAGGTTTGAATCCTGTCGGAGGATGAATATTTTCTGTTAAAATTTCTCGGACATTCAGGCCGGTTAATGTTGTTTAATACTGTTTATTATAAACAGAGCATTTACTTAAATATTTGTATCTATAAAAAGAATGTATAAGCATAAAAATGTTTTAAAATAATTGTCGGACTTTGTCCATTTCGTAATGTGTGACGTCATTTGTTTACATTTGATACGCCATGAGCAGATATGAATTTACGTGAGAGATTCATAGAAGATTGAAGTTCAAATACAGTGAATTCGACATTGCTAATCGAACGCTCCTCTGTGGCCAAATCGGTTAAATGCACGTCAAGCTAAATGACGGGTCCGTATAGGATACAGGTTCGAATCCTATCGGAGGACGAATATTTTCTCGGACATTCAGCCCGGTATATGTTGTTTAGTACTGTTTATTATAAACAAAGCATTTACTCATATATTTGTATCTATAAGAATATATATAATAATATATATATATAATTATTATTTATTTATAAAAATATGATTCCATTTATTTAAAATATATATATATATATATATATATATGTGTGTGTGTGTGTGTGAGAAAAGTGTATATAAATATAAATAAATATATATATATATGTATAATTATTTATATATTATATGCGCGGTACTTATTAGAAAGCGCTCAATATCAGAGATAGAGCTAACATATTTGGTTGGATAGATGTGATTTTGTAACCCTGGGTTTCACGCTTAGTTTGTCTGACGATCGCTAAAGCGTGAAACCCAGGGTCACAAACTCATCTATCCAACCAAATATATATATATATATATATATATATATATATATATATATATATATATATATTTAGTCTGATTACAATTCCACAGTTAGGCAACAACAAGACTTAGATGGGCGACTGCTTAGGAATACCAGGTGCTGTAAGTTAGGATATGTGGACGGTGTAATGAATAAGGGCACATAATTGGAAATCGGAGAGCCGTGTCCGAATTTTATCCCCACAGCTGGTTCAGTGGATCTTAGTAAATCATTATTGTCTCTAAAATATTCTTTCAAACTAAAAATAATTTCAGGCTTTGAGTAACAGGTAAAAGTTGATCACCGATGATGACCAGTGTCGATAGTGGTCAGGAGGTAGATGGATGACTGCTTGTTAATACCAGGCGCTGTAGGTTTGGATGGAGGGTTGCAGTAATGAATAACGGCTCGGTATTAGAAGGCGAAGAAATTGGCGTTTTTTTAAACCTGATAGATCGTAAAATACAAATCAATCCCTCACTCTCTGTCTCTCTTTATCACTTCCCCCTCTCTCTCTCTCTTCATCTCTTTCACCTCTCTCTCTTTATCACTTCCCCCCCTCTCTCTCTCTCTTCATCACTTCCCCCCCTCTCTCTCACACACACAGACATGAACGGTTGCTGAAATGTTCTCGGGCTTAATGAAGTACACAGGTACTGATATTTTTTCACCATTACATATCAGATTACTGAATATGCTATGAGATACATGCAGAAAATATTTATTTAAATCTAATTTCACTATTTGTTATCGGCAAAGTTTCGTCCGAGGAGGTAGACAGGACCTGAATCCGTTTAGGCGGGTTCAAAGCGAATAGTTATGGCCGAGCCTACGGACACGGAGTACCCAAAATAAACCGGCCTTGTGTCACATACACACTCGTGAAGGGGCTGTTAAATATTAACAGTCGACCAGCCTGTCATTTCTGTCGAACTCTCTGCCTTGGCAGAGAGGAACCTGGACGAGGGCAAAGTTTCGCCCGGAGAGTTAGTCAGGCACTGAAACAGTTTATGTGGTTTCTAAGGGAATATTTTTGTCCGAATTTATAGGCTCGGAGTCCGGGGAGGTAAACAGGCACTGAACCCGTTTATGCAGCGTCTAATATTTTTGGCCGAGCCTACGGGCTCCGAGAACCCACGATAAACTTGGCCTTGAGCCACATACATCCATCGTGGGGGGATGTTAAATATTAACTGCTGAATAGATCTATTTGTCTGTGCTGGTCAACCTCGCTGCCTCCGGGCACAGCGGATCTCCAGACGAGGCTATGTCGAAGGGCAGAGTCTTGTCTCGGGAAACAGCTAACCGATCCCTTTTTATACGGGTTCTACGCAGAATTTTTGGCCGAGCCTACGAGCTCGGATTGCCCCACATAAAACTCGGCCTTGTGTAACATCCTACCTTGTGTGAAGCCTGGTACATATCAACAGTCGAATAGACTGAACGCTGAGTGAAAATATACACACTCACTAGTCGTTTAATACTCTTCTGTTGTACTTACTGTTTAATATATGATATATCTGCAACACTGCTTTAGTTATTTCTTAACCATTTACTTGGTCACAACACTTTTCTCTAGTTCTCTTTACGTATCTCAAAATTTTCTATCTATCTATCTATCTATCTATCTATCTATCTATCTATCCAAGTTCGTACGTTGGGAAGAAGATACTGCTAATCTAAGCCAGCTTCTCAAGTGTCAGGGAGAAAGAAATCTAATTTATATTTGGTTAATTATTTCTGTTTGTCAGCTTTCTTTATTAAAAGTTGAATCATGTGCTAAAATCCAATTACTTAATGAATCTGAACTTATTAATTATTGAATTCCGATCAATTTTAGCGATGTTCAGGTGAACGGCACGGAGACAAGTTTGCCGATGCCATCGCATAGTAAGAGCAGCGATGTGTAATTAATTTTAAAAATGTCCTTGTTATAAATATGGCATGATTTGTGTACGGTTTTAACTGTTGTCCTTTTCGTTAGTTGTTGCAAAGTGTATTGCTTTTTAAATCATTATAAATAAACCTATTCAGATTAACCTTACTCGTAAGAAAAAGAATATAATCGCTGCGGGGCAAAACCTATGCTTTACTGATTAACAGGAAATGATATGGGACAACAGCCTATTGTTACTTCTTGAATTTATCGAAAGGGATTGAGTTCAATTCCTGGGCCTGATCATAGAGCCGTAGATCAGTGAAAAAATTTGAGCTTTTCTAGGAAACTAAGCATGAGCAGAGGAAGAACGCTTTACCGTATAGAACTGAATAAATAATTCATATCGAAAATTCTTGAGGGTTACCTGCATTTACAGAAAAATAGAAAAGACCTGGGAGCACAAAGGCCATAATGTCTGATAATAACGAAAATGAAGATATCATTTCGAATGTAGATAAATTATGTTAACATTTTGTATGTCTGTCTATTTGCATCGATTAATTTCTTCTTTTAAAAGAGAAAACTAAATTTTGCATCAAATACGGTGTATCAGGATTCGTGACCGATAAATAATGAAATGTACATTTTATTTTATGCCATATTATATAGCATTATTTAGGGAATATTGTTCACTTCTTGCAATCCAGATATGACTTAATTCATTGCAATATTCCTTTGTTGCAAGAATATTTTTTCCGATCATATTCAAAATCGAATCTTAAAATGCACGCTACTTTTTTTTTGTCCAGTAAAAAATGGTAACAGAAGAATCTATTATAAAACTGATAAATACGTCATATGGATCTGCAGTCTTCACTGATATATATATATATATATATATATATATATATATATATATATATATATATATATATATATATATATATATATATATATATATATATATATATATATAATATATTCCATTTAAATATCAATTGTCCGACATTTTAGAAGTATAAAAACATATGTACGTAAGGGGCTATGTTTTATTATATTAATTGAGTAGGTTTCATTGTATTGCATATGCAAGAGTCACGATGGAGTAACGGATAGGGGCTCTGGCTGAGGAATGGGAGAACCGAGTTCGAATTCCAGTTGAATCCATTACATTACGTAATACCCTTGGGAAAGGTGCTAATCCTCTTCATCTCCAAGGACAACTCTGGAGAGGGTTGTTTGTGCACAATCTCTGTATTCGACCTTTGCACAAAGCCTTCACCTCTATAATCAAATCATATGCGCTGGAGTCTGGCTGACGGTTTCTAGGATTTAAGCTGCTTGACCCTCATACGTTGAATGCGACGGGAGAGTCCACCATATATATATATATATGTGTTTTATGATGGATTCGGAGTAGGTACATTCATTCCAATCCCAGATCATAGGCACTGCTTTAAGAATAGCACAAAAAGAAGAAAACGCAAAGTAAATATCCAAGAAGCTAAAAAAGTTGATTTCCCATCAATAAATTAATTTTACTGGGTTTTTTAAGCGTCTCATTCGAAGCAAGGCGGGAAGCCACTATCACGCAAGACGTTAGAGAGAGTTGGAGCGAGAGCAAAGAGGAGTGATAGAGGAAAGGAGGAAGAGAAAGATAGGGGATAGATCAAGGCATCTGGAGACGTCAACTGACATTACATTTGAATAGTTGGAGATCATAGCTATCAGGGAAGCAAGAAAACGGGAGTTCCACAGGCAAGAGGTGCGTGACATGAAGCTATTGGAGTAGAAGAGACCGCTACATTTAACAGTTTCGACAATGAAAGGGTAAGAGCGAGATAGCAACCTAGTTGAACGCTTAAATTCATGAAATCTGGGAACTAACGAAAGGACCACATCGTAGCAGTTACCGTGAAAGTATTAGTAAAAAAGACAGTGGCCGGCGACGGCACGTCTGTGAGACAGCAACTGCCGACGAGATGCCAGATCAGGGCCAATTACATCTCATATCCGTCTCTGGATTTTATCAAGAAACTTGAGAGAAACAGAATAGGCTCCAGACCATATATGGCAGCAATACTCCATGCAAGGGAGAATGGTTGATTTGTAGATTTGAAAGATCGATTCTAGTTAATGTTGTAAATGAAATCATCGATATAAAATGCACAATATTAAGAGCATTGGCCAAATTATACAAAAAACACAGAACCAGTGAACATTAAATAGATAAATTGGCGAGCAAATATTTGAAATATGATTCCTCTTGAATAATTATAAGTTAGGAATATTACAGAATATTAGATAGGCCTGATGACTGTGCTAATTTTTTTATCCTTCATGGAAATTTCCCACATATGGGTTAAATAGTACGATTAGTATATGGAAAAAAAATTAGTATAAACCCCTGAAAAAACTGTTAATGAAATCTTCACTTGCAAAGATTCCAAAATATATCGATTTTAAATAACCCAAAAAGGTTTCATAAACCATAAAAACATATCGATGTTTTAATCTTGGAAACAGTCAATTAAAACAATTAAAGCAGCAAGAAAGAGATACTTTGCTGTTAATAATGGATTCACCCGTATCACAAATCATTGCCCGAGAATTGCTGTCCCTTCCTTGTTTATGATGGTATTAAATGATTTTCTAAGCACAGCTTAGGTGTGGCACAAGGACGAAAGCATGGAACACACAGTGAGGATTAGAACTCACTACTCAGTTGTAATAGTTCTAGCCAGACAATCTTGCTAACAATTGCACCACGTTGAGGTGCCCAAATGATGGCATTAATATGAATATAAAATATATATTCTTGATTGAATGGTTTTGTGAGTATCACTCGTTACGACCACGAAGATTTCATCTATGAAGTAGATTTATCTAAGAAATTGTTCTCTGAAACCCTGAATATTGCCCACCATCCCGAAATAGATTTCGAAGATACAAAATAAATGGAAAGGGCCTTCAGACACTGGCGATATTAATCTAATAGAGAGAGTGTGGTTTGTTATTAAAAGAGATATTTATGAGAATAGAAATCATTATTTAAATTAAAAAAGATACCATGGAAAGATTTAAATCATGCTTCAAGTCAGGTTACATTGAAACGGGTGGGAAATTCCGCAAAATCAAAGCAACAAAGAAAAATAATGAATATGAAGGAACTAATTTAACATATAAAACAATGGAATAATAAATTATTCCCAGTTAAGGTATATTTTGATTATAACGAACTATTTTCCTAATGTTGCCTAAAGCTTTTGGATTTCTTTAGAGATAACAAATTACTCAATATTTTGTTTGTAATATAAAATCTCATACTCGAACATTTTGATAAGTTTAATATATTCAAGAGAATACAAATTAAGTTACATTATTATTGCTTATATATATATATATATATATATATATATATATATATATATATATATATATATATATATATATATATATGATTATAGTAGGTAATCGAAGGACAATTTGAAGAAAAATTGCTAAATAACGCGTTTCGCCTCAAAAGGAAATTTCTCAGAATATTAATTGGTTTAACGTCAGGATATACACACACAAGTTTCACGTTCTTGGGAAACTTGTTTTAGTCGCCTGAAGAAGGCGACTAAAACAAGTAAACAGGATGTCCGGGTTCAAATCCTACTATTGTTGATTTTTCAGGTACGTCTTCATGTTATCGGTCTCTAGCGTTCAAAATATCTGAAAATCATACTAAGGGTTGACCCAATCATTGTGAGTGAATTTGAGTAGAGGGAATTAAATGATAACGTTTGACCTGTTTACAATGTTGATCACGCCAGATAATGGGCTCTCTCCCCAAAACTGTAAGTGACCCCCGCTCAGAATAGTTGCAGGTGGGCTCTGTGGGTGGTTGAACTGGAGCTGACTAGACACCCGTGTAGTCAGGCATAAGAGTAGACAGCGATATATCAAATAGTGTACAGTGGGTGCTGGTGGCAATAAGACAGAGTGTAATGCATAATAGAATTAAGATCTATGTTAGTAATTGATATGTTCGGGAAAGGGATATATTTGAACGAAGTAGCTAAATGGTTTTGGTTACTATAACCAAGTAGAATATGGTAGCAGTAATCGACTAAGTGTAGATCAATGGCGTAATCTAATGGGCGTCGTTATAGACTTAGCTCTCAGACTGAGGCTCTTGACTCTCTTACACGTCCGTCGGTATTTATGACGGACACCAGCCAATCATATTCCAGTGAAGGGGAACACAGGTGTACGAATATTGCATTATATCAGTAATAAATGACATTTTCTTTCCTCCGCGTTTTTCCAGACGCTGAGTTTCATTTACTTAGCAATCGTCAGGCACGAATTGAAAACTGACCAGATTTTAATCCGCACCTGCTGATTTCCACGTAATTTACAATTCAGCGTTATTTCACACGGAGGAAAAAGGAATGTGATATTATATATATATATATATATATATATATATATATATATATATATATATATATATATATATAGATAGATAGATAGATAGATAGATAGATAGATAGTAGTGGTAGATATAAACATACATATGCAAAATATATAAAATATATATACATACATAAACATACGTAGATATTTTATTAAAAGAAATTTATTCAAAGAGGATAGAATCCAGCTAGAACTCAATGTCCAGGGCAGAATAAGGATATAATAAAAAGGGTTAAAAATAATATATATATATATATGTGTGTGTGTGCGTGTGGGTGTGTGTGTGTGTGTGGGTGTGGGTGTGTGTGTTTACATATATATATATATATATATATATATATATATATATATATATATAGGTGTTTACACACACACACATATATATATATAGGTGTTTTATATATATATATATATATATATATATATATATATATATATATATATATACACGTTTATTAAATAATATAGACAAGTGTTGTCTATTTATTTTATGTAAAATTTTTCGTATCTTCTGATAAGTTTGATAACATTATCATTAAAAAGAAAAAGAAATTCACAATATTTATCTATTATTTTTAATATAATCTAAGATTTCGGCTTACTTAAGCCATTATCAAAGATATAAATCACAAACATATTAAAAATATATACGGACACGACAGTGATGATAGTCTGTCATTGTTTACATAGATTACAGAAGATACGAAAAATTTACATAAAATAAATAGACAACACTTTTGTCTATATTATTTAATGAAACGTGTATAAATGAAAATATGCTGCCTAAATACACACACAATTTAAATATATATGGCGGAACTCTCCTGAGTTCGCTATATAACCATAAGACTGTGCCCCAGGAGCATACGACTACTCTCACCAACCATGAGTGAGCAGGAGCGCTATGTTGAGTCTGATGTTGAATCTCTTCGGTGTCGAGGCCCGGTTGGCACAGTTGGTATGTTGTCTGCTTGACAACCCAACTGTCAGGGTTTCGATACCTGGTGGTGGATGCGCACTGCTGATGAGTCCCAATTATAGGACGAAACGGCCGTCCAGAGCTTCCTCTATTTTCCTGTTGAGGTTTATATCAGACTCAATTTATTTATATGTTTATCAAATTCTGACCGAATATTTATAAGAAATGGAATCTTTCCAGACAGACAGATATACCGGATAAAATGGAGACAGTGGAAACTAAAATTATAAACCATGGAAAAAATAATTATAAATTATAAAGTATTATATTATATACACGAAGAGGAGAAATACATTGAAAATGTATTCAAACCTCTCCAGTACCCTAATTATTTTAGAGTTTATGCTAACCTGCATCCTACGATAGATCGCGAAATATTGTGTCTTAATTTGAACTTTGCTTAACCAGAAGTTCTCCGTATCTGAAAGATTATAGCAAGCTAGGCTTAATGATGGTTTCACGAAAGATTCAGGTTCGATTCCTGCCGGAGAACTCATATTTTCTTCCAAATGTCTCTACCATTCAGGCCGATAAAAATAATTAATACTGTTTAATTAAAGGACAGAGCATTAACTAAAAATAAGTGTATCCATAAAATACAATGTATATATATATATATATATATATATATATATATATATATATATATATATATATATATATATATGACGGTTGTTTTATTTAACGGCATAACAACTATTTAATGCCTATCTTAAATATATATATATATATATATATATATATATATATATATATATATATATATATATATATATAATTTAATGCCTATCTATTTTTAAATTTTTCCTTGAAGATTTGGTAATTTTGGAAGATTTTTTTTTTACAATTAAAATTAATAGTTGATATTTTTGCTTATTTAAATGGCATTTTCAAACTTTCATAGTTTCCCGTTAATGGGGTTACCTATTTGTACATATATATATATATATATATATATATATATATATATATATATATATAGCCGATTTATCCGCGGCATGCAGGGTGTCACACATCTATTTTGTAAGAAAACGATGATAGATTTTAGATCACTGTTATAATTTCTGAAGAAAAATTATGCATTTCACTATTACTCTCGCCGATGTGACCTCCATCTTCTGGCTTTCTACTCTCTTTTTGATAGGATTCATTCCTTTGTTCAAGTTTAAAATTAAATCAAAAAGAAAAAATTTTCAGTGCGAGTGCAAAAAGAAAAGCTTGATCTGACGCCATTAATGAGTATTTGATGCAATGCTTGATTGAATGAATTGATGAGCAGATTCCAACATTGATATGGCAATTCAGTTGTCGCAACAGAAGTGTATTGTAAGGCACTATCCATTGATTGGTGATTTCTTGCACATATTGAGGTCTATATTGTTTCATTTTGATCTAACCGATACGACTCCCAATCTCTGGAATTTTCTTTCAATATTTTTTATCTATCTATCATTCTCTCTCTCTCTTCTCTCTCTCTCTCTGTATATATATATATATATATATATATATATATATATATATATATATATATTGAAAAAGATAAAAACCACAAAAGTTTTTGATTATTAGGAGGATATTTTCATATATATATATATATATATATATATATATATATATATATATGTATATATATATATGTATAGATAGATAGATAAGTATATATATATATATATATATATATATATATATATAAGTGTGTGTGTTCATGTATATGTGTTTGTGCGTGGTTGTTGTGTGTGTGCATGTGTATGGCGTATTTTGAGGCTGGCTGATCAAGAACGTTCACGATCATATTACTTCGCTTCCCGGATTTCCCGATGAAGAGAGCGAGACATACAAACCAATTTACCACGTTAGCAATGAATCGCTGAAGGCTGCAGTCGTGGACTTGATGACAAGAATCCAGCATGAAAGCATGAAAATGGCCTCTTGATCCGGGCATACAGTCACTTCTAAAGCAACATCGATATCGGTTTCTATGCGGACAGCGCGTTTATAGAATAAATATTTATAAATATTCTTTTATCTATTGAATATCCATGATTTTATATTTTTTTTTTTTTTTTTTTGCATTGCTTATCATTTACCGCACAATCAAATAGACAGACAGACACACACACACACACACACACACACACACATATATATATATATATATATATATATATATATATATATATATATATATATAGATGTGGCTTACAAGGCCGGAAGTATGGGGCATCTAGTGAGGATCGAACTCACTTTTCAGTCGTAACTGATCTAGCAAGACAAGCTTGCTATGCGTTACACCACGCCGAGGTGCATATATATGCGTTACACCACGCCGAGGTATATATATATATATATATATATATATATATATATATATATATATATATATATATGTGTGTGTGTGTGTGTGTGTGTGTGTGTGTGTGTGTGTGAATAAAAAGTCAACAGTCTGATTCATGCTATATGGAATCGTCAGGCCTGACGATTGCATATAGCATGAAACAGACTGTCTCCTCTAATGTTGACTTCAATGTTCACTTTTATATTTACACACGCTCTATGTCTTATATTGACCACTTTATCCCATAAATATAGGACACCTTTGGCAAATTTGGGAGTAACTTATTGAGTATACTTTGAGAGTAACTTATTGAGAATAAGTTAATCCAAAATTCGCATGGGGCCTAGAAAGATTTGAACCAATCAGAAAAGCCGTCATATTCTGATGTCATCGAACGTTATATCAACATGTCCGCCCCATTTCATAGTGATTTTTGCATGTGGTTTTGGTATAAAAAATGATCGTTTTTAACATGAAGCCTGTAGAGTCTCAACCTGGGCCGCCAAAGAAGCAATCAGGGCCAAAATGTGCGTGGAAAGAACTCTACACAGCGCAGTAAGTAACTGATATGATAAGAAATGACACAATTGACCAGATGACACGTTATCAATTTAAGCCGTCATCAGCGTTGGCTAAAACGTCTCTTCGTCACATTTATCATGCGGGCCATCTACACTGGATATGTGTTATTCCAGCAGATTTTCCCCCAGCAACCCAAATCCCTCAGCTTCAGAAATTTCATACATCAATGCTGTGCTGATCTGGTGGGTCCATTCCAGCCAGCTGCAATGCGCAGTTGGTCAATGCTGAGCTCTGGAACGCCTGCCAATGTTGGCCTCCATAAAATCCATACCAGAAGATACCTCAACTAACAAGCTCTGTTTTGTGTGCTCTTATAAATACAATATATGTTACAGTTTTTTGTGTATATCTATGTAACTAGTGAGTTAGCTCGAATGACTTAACTCACTTTATAGTCCACCAATAGAAGGTTAACCAATCAGAAGACGTAGAACATTCAATTCGTCGTGTATAAAGGCGGCCATTTTTGTTCACGCTACCCGAATGTCCAGTCTAGCTTGTCAGGCGAAGAGAACCAGAAGGACGAACTATGTTCTGCTACTTTTACCAAAATATCCACTGCTAACCTGAACAACGCTTTTTCTACAGTCTTCGAAATATTCACTGCTAACCTCTGGATTCTATACTCAAAGACGGCCGTCATTAAGAATAACAATACATTTAAGCAGAGAAACCCGAAGGTGGCTTATAAAGGTTATCCTGTCAAGCCTGTGGAATCTTCAGTCAGCTTCAAAACATGCCAGCGCCTTTTGTGCATCAGGTGAGGCAGCACCTGTTGTGTAGTCTGGCACAGAAAGTGAAGATGTACAATCATACACTGTCTCTGCTAAGTATAATGCTTATATTTTTTGTAACTATTTTTATATCTACTGTAAAATAATACCTACCAATTATTTGCGCATTTTGACTCAGGACTCATGCAGAAGGGGTAAAATTGTTCGGGAACGCACAGCTCAAAGGGATATGAAGCAATGTTTGTTTATGAATTTCATCAGCTTGAGAATGACGTTGCACTGGGGCAAAGCTAATTTCTCAGCAAGAACAGCGTGTGTTCCAAAAGATGAGCCCCTCCGCTATATAGATGCTTTCAAGCCGCAGATGTTGCATCAAGAATTTCTTTCACCTAGTTCGATTCATTAACGAATATTAAGGCGTCCAACAGTCCCAGTGGACTTAAAAGAGACAGGGACGCCGTGCTATTCGTACATCTCCGCTCCTGTAATAGATAGCCATTGATCCCATGAAAGCATGCATTTGCCCTTTCAGGCTTTGTTTTTAATCTTGCTATGTATTCAGTAGTCGTCATCACAATAAAAAGCCTGGTGTAAGAATCGGTTTAATTGGAGTTAGGTTGACCATCTTGCAGATAGTATTGAGCTTGTTGTAAAAATACCCGTCCAACACCTCATAGAAGTGGTAAAATAAATATTGATATGTTCATTCATGCTTATGGATATCGTATTTTACAGGTTTTGTATAGTTAATCTTAATTTTACTTAGCAATTCATTTTATTATTTATATTAACTGATATATATGGAGCCTTAAAGTGGTCTTTTTTTATATTTATATATATATATATATATATATATATATATATATATATATATATATTACCAGCAATAGATCTGTGTAAGACGATAAACTATGTCTGACAGTAAGACCTCAAGTTAGGAGTTTTTTATGAGCGTTGAACCACTTCTTAATTGCTGGTGTTCCCAGGTTCACCCTGATCCGATGTGGTAGCATCTGTTAGGGTCCTAGCTTGGGACAAATAGTTAATCCTCAAACATTATGAAAGTTCAAATACAGGATTTAATACTATTAAAAAAAATATTACCAGCAATATATTTAAATAATAAATATATATATATATATATATATATATATATATATATATATATATATATATATAAGAAAAAATTTGGAAAAAACAAACAAAAATCCTTAAATGCAATTATGTTGTTTAAAATGAATGAAATGTCGACGTCTGACGTTTCGGTTTAATAAACCTTCTTCCGGACAATATTCATTAAAATACAATTCAGTTCAATTTGACAAAGACGATGGACATAAAAACAAGTCTTATCCAAAACAGATAACTGAAAATTTTTAAAATGATCAGCTTTCCGTTTAGCATGGTCACGTTGTCGTCACATGGGCGACGCTTTCAAAACGTATTCCTAAAAAATTTTTGATTATTTTGAATGAAAAAGAAAATGAAAAGAATTCTATTAGGATCTAAAAATTTTTATGTGTATGCTTGTCGAGCATTAATCTCGCTAAAAAAGGGGAAATACGAAAGAAACCAGGTCTAGTATTCACCGTACGTGAGGTGGATATTATACCTGCTTCATGTTTTTTCCAAATTTTTCTTCATTCTGTCGGATCTATATCCATTTACATTTGCATATATATATATATATATATATATATATATATATATATATATATATATATATATATATATATATATAACGAGTAATATATCTTTGAAAATACTCTAAGATATCACCCCATGGACAAAACTATTGAAATATGGGGCTAGATTGCTCGTGTACAAGGAAACTCAATCAGTTATGTGCCATGCGTGATTCACGCTTAGGTAATCAAGTATCTTTCGATACATGACTGACGAGGCAGAACTTTCTCCAGCTGTAGACCAGTTGCCATCCAAAGATACAGAACCCGGTCTGTTCTGCTATTTACCCATAGCTGGAGGGAGAAGAAAAATCCATAAATTTTGTATCCGCTAACAATAACACATTAAAAAAAATAAAAACATTTCGATTCCCATTATATTTTTTCTTCTCGGATACTACATGAATTTTACCAAAAACAACATAATTTGCATGCCTGAAGATGTTTGAAAGTACAGTCGAAAGTACAAGGATCATAATATTATCGAGTGATTAGTAGTATAATGTAGCTTTTAAAATTATTTAGCGAAGGGGTTTCGCCATTTTATATCACTAACTTTACTGATTTACTATTTACTTTACTTAAATATAGTTTTAAGATATGCCAAATTTATTGTTTAAAGTAAGACTAAAAGTGGACATTGAAGTAACGGCACAGACACTCGCCTCTGGGTGTTGACTTATATATATATATATATATATATATATATATATATATATATATATATATATATATATATATATATATATACAAATACATACATATATATATTTATATGCATATATATAGAGATATAGATAGATAGATAGATAGATAGATAGATAGATAGATAGGAATGACATATGGTATTGGTAATACTGAGACATCGTTACAAAAAACATATTTTATAATAAGAAATGTCACAAAGTGCTGCCCTCATTAATCACATGGGATTTCAAATAAAAAAATATAAAAAAACATCATCAAAAATTAAAAAGGAAAATGCAAATAAATTATATAATTAAAAACAAAACGTCGATATAGAATTAATGCCTGTACAAAAAATACATACGAAATAAATAAATATTTGTAATAATTTTATAAATTAAAAGAAACCCATGATATTAAATCACCGTTCAACAACAATCTGAAAAATTAAACATTTCATTTAATCTCAAGAATCTCTGCTAAAGGAGTAGGCATGTTTTGTTTGCAAATTTTATCGAAGCGTCAAAATATAAGTCACATTGGAATGGCCACACATTTCTATCGGGGATATACAGCACGTCTATTAATTTTGTAATTCACTTATATGATCTATTATAAAAAAAACGTATATTGAGCTCTCCTTTGTGGATCAGTTTTCATATCTCATATTAATAGGATTTACTTGGATTATTTACCCATGTATTTTTTTGACATGTATATATCTATATATAAAGCCATTATTCGACGCTTGAAAAGGCTCATGATGAAACACGATAGACATTCGTTGTCTGTTATATTTAACATTATATATATATAAATCTACATAAACCCAAATTTTTTAAAACATTAATCAGTTTGTCTGACGATCGCTAAAGCGTGAAACCCAGGGTCACAAACTCACATCTATCCAACAAATATATATATATATATATATATATATATATATATATATATATATATATATATATATATATTGGGATAGAGAAAAAAAGAGAGAAATAGATTGATTGATAGAAAGATAGAGAGAGAGGGATAGAAAGGAAATGAAAGAGAAAGATAGAGAGAAAATAGAATAGATGACTCCTTAAACAATCTGTCTTAGATATATAGATAGATATGCATGTTTATGTGATATGTTATGCCTCTAAAATTTCTGGTATATATATATATATATATATATATATATATATATATATATATATATATATATATATATTGCGTTTAAGCCATGGACGCGTTTAAGCATGAAACAGTCTTTTGCCACTGCGTGTTGACCTCCATTTCCACTTTTATATTTACGACGATATACCCTGATATTGAGCATTTTAACGGATAAATACGGTATACCTTAAAAGTCTGATTTTATCACAGTGACACACACACACACATACAATCACGTATATATATATATATATATATATATATATGTAGGTATGTGTGTGTGAATGTGTGTGGCTATGGATGTGTGTGTCTATATTCTATATTATTATTTTGGTTTCTCCCTATAAATCTACCATATTGTAAATAACACATGTCGATGTGTCTATATATATATATATTCATATACAGACATGTGTCTGGTAATGATTTTACTATCGTTTCTATGTCTACCTCAAAAGATTTGTGCAAAATCTATTTAGAAATCCTTTGTGTATAAACAGTTTTTGAATCAAGAGAAAATCATTATCAGATATCAGCATTTGCAACAAGCAAATCTCCCAAATAATTTCTATTACATTCATAATATTAGATTTGTGCAGAATCTCTCACAGCTCGTGTTTGAAAACCAAATAGATATGTTAGTCTGGTTAATTCTAAGATATCTTAAATTTTGTTGTTTGGATTAGGTATGTAGAACTCAGTAGGATTTGAGTATGGTATACAGTAACCATAGTCAAGTAGGTTCGCCTCAGGTACCCACACTCAACGTCCAAGTGACCAGACACTTGAAAACATGTCATTCCTGGAAGGACTCTGCACAAACCGAATAAAAATCGAACGAATATTAGTAAGTTATATTATTTTTTTTCCAATATTCGCCATCAAGGTCTGTATTAAAATGTCACGGAGAAAAAGTTAAAATAAAAATAAGATTCTTACGTCAATTTGTCAATTTCTTTAGTTTTCATCTCTTTCGGGATTTACAGAATATAAGGCGCTGAATGGCGTTTCGTAGTACCAAACTTCTTGTGAAATACACTAGAAAGTTTAAAAGGGAATTGATCTTGAGCAACGATAAAAGGTATACTTTCGCTTTTGCTAACTTTTTGTTTCTGTATAGTACTCTCTGGGCCATGAGTACCGCGCAAAATGGTAACCAACATATAAGAAAGATTCCGAAGATTAACGCCATGATTTTCGCCTTGTGAATATTCGGTAATTCATCGTTCCTTTTAATCTCCCCGGTTTCTGAAGTCGTCATGACGCTTACCACATTAATCTGCGTGTTAACGACCTTCATGTGACACCATGTAGTTTTTATAACAGAAGCATACATGAAAAATGTAACCAGAATTAATGGAAACAGAGAAAATGCTGTAACGCAACTGTAGCCCATATTCCATATGTTGGAAGGGACGCACACTGCCCCAGGTGTCCAAGTGTTTGCCCCTAAAAGCGGGGTGACAGATATGATGATATTCAGCATCCAAATAATGACTACTGTGACGAAGGTACGTCCACGTGTTACAAGGGTCGGGTAGCGAAACGGGTGTTTGATGGCAATGTACCGCTCAGCGGAGATTAAGAAGAGTCCCGAAACAGAGGAGGACCAGCTCACCATATGGAACGCAAACCGTAAGAGGCAGGTTGTTTTTTGTTGACTGCTCTGTGGCAGGACCAATGTGTAGATGTCGTTCGGGAGAAGAATCATTCCGACAAACGTATCACTAATGGCCAAATTGAGAACAAGGTAATAATGAATATTATGGAGATGGCGGAAGCGTATTATACTGAGTATTAAGAGGAGGTTCCCGAAAGCGATAGGAAACATGATAATACTGTCTACCACGATCGACAGGGTCCGGTAGGGCTCGCTGTAATATTCTCCTAGATCAGAAAGTTTAACGAGGAATTGGTCACACTTTGAAGTATTTGTAAAAATCCCATATAAATCCGCTGTACAATTTTCCATTTTACTGAAATGGTGTAAATGATTCCGCAAACAGGACAATGGTTCAGATTGTCCTTTTATTTACAATTCAAAAGCTGATCGTTCTTGGACTGCTACTCATCGCGAAACAATGCCCTTTGCCTATTCTGGAAAAAGATACCGAGACACGAATGGTTTGAGACAGGACGGGTTAAGATTAAAACCTTTGTCAGGTTCGGTACACGTGACGAAATCTAGCATCATTGTAAAAACAGCCACCACTGTTTGGACTCCGGGGCTTTCTTTAGTTATGTGTTAAAGTTTTTGAAAACAATACAAGCGGCTGTTATGTCCATCTGATTCTTGTCTATAAGGCTCTTCATTGATATGCATTCTCTTTCTGACCTGCACAGACTTGCACACGTCCAGACTGAACGACGCTGAAATTTCTCATGGCTAGTTTTGGATCAATAGGCACCACCTACACGCACTAATCCTAAACACAATGCTTGCTCTTATTGACGTCACTACTTCCTGAGGAGCTAGTCAAGATAGACGGCAGTAGATAACAGTATCAGAAGTAGTAGTAGTAGGAGGAGGAGGAGGAGGAGGAAAAGTAACAATAATAATAATAATAGGATTTCAGTCGGGAAGATAAATGCATATTGAAGGATCGAACAGTCTTAAGGTGTGAATCATTAGCTAAAGTAAAATCGTAATAGAAAATCGAGAAAACGCGCGTTAGATTTTGTCATTTCAAATGAGATAAAAAAAAAAAAGAGAATTAGAAGAAAGGGCTCTCAAGACAAAAACGTGTCATGCCTCTGTAATATGGCAACTGTAAGCGTCGCCGTATTTGAGTAAGTGAGATAAAAATCAACTTTGTCGTAACGACAACCGAGATATGTCAGATATTAAGCCCTTCAGTTGATCATTTAATGGAATATAATGTATTGTTTGCTGAATCGTAGAAACGGGAGAATTATCTGCGCCAGTTTCGATTTAACTGTTTTTTTTACAGGATTTATATTCATTGCCAGGCAAAAATGTGACGGATCTGTGAAATATATAACAAATATAATCACTTATTAATATAATATTCATTTTAATTTTTGTAGTTTAAGTTAAAATATTTAAGTCATCACGACTTTCAAAAAAAATGTATCATGCATTTTTTAAAATCTTTGATTCAGGTCTTCATAAATTTAAGTGTAGTACTAGATTGCTGGCTTGTTTTCATTATTCCCCTGTCAAATTTGCTAATTGCAACCGTAAGGCCTATTTTAATATTTTTTCTCTCCGTCAGTAGAATTCTCTTTGAGCTTCTTGCTTTCCTGTAAGCTCCGATGTTTAAAAAAAAAGTTCCTTCATAGGGTTGGAGGGATGGCGTCACAATTAAGGGAGGAGCATCGCGAAACGAAGTGGCGCTTGCAACGTGTCTAACTGGCGATGGTACGATGGTAATGCTTTCTCCATCATTGCTGCTGACGGAGGATAGCAAAAAATACTTTTTGTTTATAGATACTACATTACTTACTTCTTACCATTTTTTGTGATTTGGTACAATTTTTATTTAGTGTCTATCTCGAGATTTTCATATAATTAGCATATCTGGCGAAAATATCTAAACTGTCACGTTCTCAACCTGATTGTTACGGATGGCTACGAATGAAATAAACGCTCCGGCTTATAGCGAAGGCAATCCTCTTTCAATTCATGGACTGACGCTGCAGAATAAAAACAAAGACAACGTGAACCACATGACTTTCAGATTTTCAAAAACATCAATAATAATAATTAATATCGCATATAAGTCGAAGAGAAAATAGACATAATCAAGATATTGACATCCGACACAACTTCATAGAAAAGGTTACTAAGTTACCTACCATTAATACTGGAAATATCAATAACTGTTAGTGGATAGTAAAACTACCTACTTGCTCAGTGGATGCCAAATATTTACTGATAATGAAACGTCTAATTTTGCCATTACCATTTCCCGAGCATCGACTATCCCTGCAGTTTTGTTTTGGTAGATACATAAATATATCCACGATGTTCCTTTAACATTTTTTTATTTATTCTTCCTCTATCCTTCCGCGTGTCCTCGGAAGGTAGTCAGTCATGGCTCTCCACAACTTTCTGTCCGTTCTAGCTCTTAGAAATATGTGTCTTTGTGCTATCGCTTCTCGTCCCTATTTTGCCAGTCATTTGCACAAGCACGATAGGTAGTTTATTCGCTGTTTTCATATACCCCGCCTATCCTCAAGTTGCCCAGCCTGTATTTGATTTTCTAAGGCTTCTTTCCTCATGATATACTCTAGAAATGTCTATTGTCTTTTTCTGGGTCTATGTACAGGTGACCTTTTTGATTCGCATTTTTCCTAAAACTTCGTCGTTGCTCACATGTTCAGACCATCATATTCTCATTATCCTTCTGTAGATACACATCTCTGTTGCCTCACGCATCTTTTTCATCTGTGAGGGGATTGCCCTGCATTTACTTCAATCTAAAGGAACAGATATCACGTAAGAGTTTAATACTATTTTTTGTTTCTAATGAAATATTTCTGTCTCTTAATACTCTGCTTAACTTTTGGAATGCATCATTGGCCATCCTAATACGTTTTCGGATCTCAGTGTCACACTTTCCGTCCACTGTCAGAACACTTCCTAGATATTTAAAGTTGTGTACCTGTTTTTTTTTTTATATTTTAGTATCCCCAATATGTATTTTATATTTTAGGCTCATCATTTAGCTGATAACGTGTGAGTTTCAAATTTTCCAAGGCTTCTTTCCTCATTATGAAACTTTTTAAACTACTCTAATTTTAATCAAATTTAACTATGATTTAAATTTAAATGTTAATGGAATTGAAAATTTAACTGCAGCCGCTGACCACTAGACAAAACATCAAACGTCTTAAGAACATTGTCGTTGCTCACATGTGCATACCATCGTATTCTCATCATCCTTCTGTAGAACCAATTTCTGTTGTCTCTTGCCTTTTCTTCATCGGTGAAGAAATGTTCAGCATTCACTATCATATAGAAATATTGTTATTACATAAGAGTTAAGTACTTATTTCTTTGTTTCTAAATAAATTTGCTTGTTTTTTTAATACAATACTTAACTTTTGAAAAGCACCATTCGCTATTCAACTGCACCTTCAGATTTCGGTAATGCATTTTCCGTCCACTGTTAAAGCATTTTCGACATATTTAATTTTTTGTAATTCCTTGATTATAGTGTTTCCAATACGTAGTTCACATGTTGGTTTCCTCATTTGCTGACAATCAGGCATTCTCTCTTCTTACAATTGATGTTTAGAGCATTCGTCTTACTTTCCTTTACTACCATCTGTGGGAGTTCCTGTAGTTTCCTTCCTGTGAGTGCTACACGCCGCGTACGTATCTTATATTGTTAAGTAATGACTCATGGGAGGAATTCTAATTCTCTCACAATCACCGAGCTGTAAATGTTGAACAAGTCTGGCGAGAAGACCCGTACTTGTCTTATGCTCTTTTGTGTTTTTCTGTATCTGCTGTATTCTTTTTTCTGTCCGTGTGCAGGCTGTTTGCTTTCTGAAGTGTTCTAATATATTATTCCAAAATAAATGATGACTAACCTAGCAGTTCAAACTGTTCTTTTTGACGTATATTTTCAAACGCCTTTGTATAATCTATAAAATATAGATATACTTCCGCATGTGTTTTCATTTCTCTAATATCATTCAGAGCATAAAAATTGTATTCATTCTTTCAGTGTTTTTAAAGAAATTGCAATGTTCATGCAGTATTTCCGCTCTAATTCCGCTTCCGCTCCATTATTTTCAAGTTGGCTACACTTTTCTTCTTCCACGTTGGTTGTTTGGAATTTAATGTTACTTTCTCTGGTCTGCATATTTACTGAACGCTTATGTGATTTTTTTTTCTTTTTACCAATTGATTCTTATAATATAATTCAATGTTATTCATATTCCATTTGTTTGGTATTAAATATTTTTTTGTTATTGTAACATTGTACACGCGCATGCGCCTTGTTAATGCTTCTTTTTTCTTCTTTATCACGAGGTTGGACGGAGAGATGGTTAAAAGTCGATTTAAAGAAGAAGACTTACTTTTTTTATTTTAATAATGACCCTTGATATTTTACCGTATATATCAACATTTACCACTTGAATTTTTAAAGACCTCAGTATACATTTAAGATTTAATTAACTGATCCAAATTTAATTAATTTGATACATTAATTCTTTATCTCTGGGGAGATGTTGTATGTCTTCAGCATGAAGCCATTGAAGGTTTTTGCCCAAGAGACATTAAGATGCTAGAGATTAACTGAGGAGATCTATAATCTCTGGTAATTCTATGTCGTAATAAATTAAAAAATGGTTATTCATTTTGTTTATCGAAGTGAAGAATCTAAAGATTATTTTCTTTTTAACTATTTTTTGGAAAGGAGTGAAAAAAATCAAAAAATCATAAAATGTTCGTTACCCACAGAAGATAAATAATCACATCGTAGCAGCAATAACTAGCAGAAGGAATATTATCCAATAAAGTATATCTACCTTAGTCGCCAGCGGCTAGAAAAATTTTCTCTATGAGAAATAGAGTGTAGACTGATAAACAATGCATCACAAAAAGCTTTCGAATGCTGTTCAGGGCTGGAAACTGACGATTGGGTATTTCAAATTCAGATATGGCAACAATACTATGTTCTGAGTCTGGTCTGACTTTGAAAACATATACGAATCTCCTTCAACAAATAGAAATATTATAAACGCAATATATGTCTTCTCCAAAAAAGATTTTTTTTTTAATCATTTCACCCAAGCAAGGCAATACAGCCACTAAGACGCAAGGGAGTACCGAGCGTTAGAGAGTATATAGAGAAAACAATAAAAGAATAAGAATTAAAAAGACAAAGGATAATGATTTACATTTGTAAATATCAAGTTTGACTAGATATCAAGAAATCGGAATAAAGAAGTGCAATAAAAGAAAATTTTAACATAGAACACACGGTTAGATTCAACCATTTTCAACTGAATAATAATGGGATCTTGACGCTAATTTAGTACTTCACTTAAAATCATAAAGTCTAGGCGCTATAGAGGAAATTTCCTCAGAACAATTACCATAAATATATTTTTAAAAAAAGGCAGTGGAAAAGTGAATGATGTCGAGATGCCAAGTAATAACGGATAACATTGCAGATTCTTCTTTGGATTTTATTAATAATCTCTAAATATATAGCAGGAGCCCCAGACCATATGCGGCAGCAATATTCTAAGCAAGAACGAATGGCAGACATATGTAAGATTGATTCTGGAGAGAAGAAATATTAGCACTGACTTCCCTAGCCGCAGATATAGCAATTGATTCAATATAAACTCTCTCCTTCATTTCAGCGGAAAATTTTACTCCAAAAAAACGCAACGTCTCACTCTCCTGGAGGTTAGAAGCAGCCATACTGAGGAATAGCAGAAATGAATTTCTCAGGTGAATGATAGTTTCATTTTGCAGGCGTTACAATTAAAAAGGCATGGTTAACAGCAAATTGTGGGTCTTACTTTTTTTTTTTTTTAGATCAGCTACCATTTTGACCTTAACGAATTGATCAGACTTACAGTTAAAGCAGGATTAAATAGTTGTATCATCAGCATAAATAACGATTTCAGAACTGTTGGCGTCAGCAAGGTCATGGATGAAAATTAGGACAGATAAAGGTCCATGGAAAAAAGATCAAGGAGACACCTGCATTAATATAGAAAGATACAGATTGGCGGGCAGGAAAACATTCATTTCGCGATTTGATAAGAAAAACTTAATCAGATAAAAAATTTATCCAGGAATAGCATAGCCATTCAACCTGTAAATAATAAATAAATATAGCTGTAAAATAATACATACATATATATATATATATATATATATATATATATATATATATATATATATATATATATATTCATGAATTATTCATACAAAAAAACAAATACAAAAGGTTAATGATTTAATTGGTGAGAAATCCATCGTCGCGATCAATTCAAATAATATACAAAACCCCGAACCTATTTATGAATGAAAAGATCCTTGTTTCTATAAATTTCTGTTGCATGTTCTTATTATTTTTACAAGCTTTCGTCTGTTCCTACAGACATCTTCAGGTATGGAATAGATTTTGTTCTTGTTTTTACTCTCAGTAATAAGAGGACAACGAAAATATATGTATTGTTGTAATCCGAAAAATGATATTAGAAATGAGTTATTGTTTTTAGAGCCTGCAGTCGCAACGCTGAGTTTGAATTTAAATTTTACAATTGTGCGTTCTTATACAAATATGGTGATAAGTGAATTCTTTTTTTACTGGTAAATTTTCTGTCAAAGGGGCATGAACTTTATTGTTCACTAATTACAGTAATGTTGCACTTATTATCCAAAAGTTGCATTTGGATCAGTCATTTTAATTTCAATAAAGGTGCAATTAATTCAAAAATTCATCAATTATTCATACAAAAAACAAATAGAAAGGTTAATGATTTAATTGGCGAGAAATCCATCGTCGCGAATAATTCAAATAATATACAAAAATGGATAACAAGTGAGAAGAAGAGGATTCACACATTTCCCAAGGATATTAGCACGTAAGTGAATGTAGTGGAATGGACTGGAATTCAAACTCGGCTCTGCGATTCCTCAATCCAAACCGCTATCCATTACTCCACCGCGCCTCCAATTTGCAATATATATATATATATATATATATATATATATATATATATAATCCGATTCTCTCCCTCCACCTATGGGTAAAATAGCAAGACAGACTGGGTTCTATAGCCTTGGATGGCAACTGGTCTAGGAGAAGGACAACTCTGAATTCAAAACCTGCAGAGATTCGTTTGGGGACCTTGTGGCACGTAGTGCACCCGGTCTCTGTATTCGGCCATTCAAAAAGTGTGGATGGTCCTGCACGAGGCCTTCACCACTATAATCAAATCTCATGTGCCGATGTCGGGCTGTCGGTTTCCTGAAACTGATCTGCTTGACCCTCATACGTCGAATGTCGACGGGACAGTCGACTATATATATATATATATATACAAATCGGATGAATGATCATATAAGAGAGGGGTGAACCCCAAAACAAACTAAATACCAAAACAAAGCAAACATAACTGATGTTAGTAGGACCCGTCCAACCCTTGGAAAAAGTGAAATCGCTGTATTCTACCCTTGACAATATATTACGGATGTTGCATGTCGTGGAAACCGTAAAAAGTAGAGATTAATCAATTTTGCAATCGTCTCCTAACTCATCTACGCGATACTAGCAGAAACAAACTGTTAAGTAGCATGTCAACATTTAAATGGCCGACAAAACGAAAAGAACAAACGACATATTGGAAAATAATGACAGTTGCAATATGAAAAGTGTTTTTTTTTTTTTTTTCATTCGCCGCTATATGGTATCAAAAATCGTGTGAGAATTATTTATTTAGCAAGCTGACTTCGAATTCGCAGCTGTAACTACAAAACACAAAACACAATTGAATTTCTGTCAAAGATGAGCGTTGGCGTTACTCGGAAACCAAGGTCACTAAAGATATTTTTTTTATTTACGTTCAAAGACTGGACGGAAGTTTTATATCTTCGGTGTTTAATGGTTACGTTGATATTTTTTAGACTCAAGCTTCATGTCAAACAACTAACGTACACTAACATATCCGGGATTAACTATAAAATCTTAAACAATTCGCCAATGATGATGGATTTTAAAAAAACGGTGTTAATTATCGGTTTCCAGCCTATCGAGTTTCAAATATAAGTTTATAAAATCCCGATATTAATTGCAGGTTTCTGTCGCTAACGATTTTAGGAATATTGCCACTAATTTGTTAGAACCAACTGACACTCTCATGTTCTAAAACATTTAATATATCTGTGTGTATATGTCTCTTCATTCCTCTCTCCATCTGTCTCAATCTATTCCTATCTATCTATCTATCTATCTATCTATCTATCTGATTTAAACATCTCAGACAAGAGGTACCTATGGAAATTCTGTATGACATGTTTGACGTACCCACACCATCAGAAATTGCTGAACCACGGTTTTATGGTTAGAGAAAAAGAAGAGAAAACGAATTTCTAAATATTTAAAGGAAGCTTAATAAAAATAGACGCCAGAGGAAAAGGGGAGATGTCGTAAAAGTGTCGCTGCTACTTGGGTAAAAAAAAATAATATGCGAATTGGCGGAGTATTGTTCGAAGGCGTTAGTATAATTGTATCTTTGATTTACAAAGATTCACTCGCAAACGAGCATTACAAAACTATCTATTGTTAGTATGTCCGGAATTTGACTAGTTAATATATAATATTTAAACTGCGAATTTTGCTGCGTATTTTTAAGCAATTCAACCAAGCAAGGCGGAAGTGCTGCTAGTACGCAAGGGGCTACAGTGAGTGTAATAAAGGAAAAGACTGGGTAGGGAGTGTGGTTGAGAAAAGGATATAAAGAAGAACGGAGGGGGATAAAAATAAGAGCGGGGATCAAGGCAACAGAAGATGTCGATTGACATTATATTTAAATGTTTGAAAATTATAGTTATCAGGGAATCAAGTACGAGGAAAGGAGTTCCAATGTCGGGAAGTGCGAGAGAAGAAGGTTTTAGAGTAGGAGAGGCGATTTGATTTAACTATTTCGACAGTAAAAGGGTGGAACCGAAATGCGAACCTAGTAGCACGCTTAAATTCACGCAGTCGGGGCAACAGGGAAAATAGCTCGTCAGAGTAGGTGCCAAGAAAATATTTATAGAAAAGACAGAGGGAAGCCACATTACGTCGGTGAGAAAGTGACTAGAGTCGTGACCTCAACGCAGGACTTACCACATTGCATATCAGTCTTTGGATTTTGTTGGGAACCTCGAGATTAATAGCGAGGGAACCGAACCATATATAACAACAATATTCCATGCATAGACGAATGGTAGAAACGTAGATGAGAAGGACGGCTCGACACAGAGAACCAACGTTCCTTGCGATAGATGCGGCAAATGATTCAATTTAGTTGTTCCACTTCATCTCAGTGAAGAACATGAGATCAAGTAGGCGCGGTGAGGTGCACTCGAGATGTTAAGAATTAACCATGCTGATAGGATGAAGGGATCTTTCTCTAATTTAGTTTGGCTGGCATTAACGTTCACAAGCCATTTCCTTCCCCGGTCAACTACAGATTTGGATGTCGTTTTCGAGTTAAACGGCCAGGTTAACTTTGTTACTAAAGCCGGATTTGGTATTGAGTAAATGGTAGTGTCGTCTGCGCAGACGCCGATTTGAGAATGACGTCAGGATGATCATTGATGAAGATCAGAAACAGTGTAGGAACAACGATAGAGCCTTGGTGAACATCAGCGTTCGTATGGAAGTGACTGGAAGGGAACCTGTTCGAGACAACTTTCATTTAACGGATAGGCAAGAATGAATGGATTAAATCAAATAATCTTTCTGTAATACCGTATAACTTAAGCTTACGTAGAAGGCCAGCGTGCCAAACCCTGTAAAACGCTTTCGATATAGCTAGATCAAGAGCTTGAGCTTTGCCGTTATACATATTCCGTTATTCCTGCTTCGCCGTTGTATACTTATTCAGTTATTGTCGTAAGCACATCAGCGGTAGACGAGGCAAACCGGAAACCATATTGTTTTTCAGAGAGCAGATCGTGGGATGTGAGATGCTTAACTAATTCGCCATTGATTAAAACATTGAAGACTTTGCCGAAGAGAGGTAAGTGACTGATGGTACGGTAGTTAGATGGATCAGAATGGTCTCCAGAGTTCTTAAAGGTCGGGACGACAGAGGAGTACATCCAACAAGCTTGAAAGAAAGAATCGGCGAGGCCTTAATTGGAAAGAACCGAAGCCAGCTCAGGGAAGCATGTTTAAAGGACTACGGTTGGAGTCCAATAACCAGCACTTGGTTTATGAGAGTCTAATTTAAGAGATGATGTCTAGTACCTTCGATGAGGTTATGCATATCTCACTCTGTATAGCCTCAGTTCTAGGCGAAAATCAGGTGTGGGTACCCTCGATAAGTCGTATTCAGTAATACTTGCTGAATATTCATCACTGTGGCAAGTACATTCGCAAGTGATATTGGAGGATAGAGATTTATTTGACATAATCAATAATACGTTCATCATGGGATACGCATATTTGAACAGACAGCACACACATACACTAACACTCTCTCATATCAGTATCATATGCACTTCAATATATTGTCTCCTTTGGCGAATGATATTTCATTTAGTGTTTACTGCTTATTTTGTATAATAACAGTTTCTAGGTCTTTTCCCATTATTCATAACCTTTTTTAATGAAACTTGATTATATATATATATATATATATATATATATATATATATATATATATATATAGATAGATAGATAGATAGATAGATAAACCTAGTGAGCCAGACTCACTAGGTTTATCTAGGTATGCTCTACGGTTGTATTGAGGTCTTTTGTTAGTTGTTTACTCGTGTCGGGGTTTTTTCTTTCGGCTTTGAACCTATATCTGTGCGATTTTTTTCGACAGACTCTTATGTTTCTAGCTCTTTCTTTTTTTAAAACATTTTTTCCTTCGAGATTGATTTCATTATTGGCAAATCAAAAATTCGAAGGTTTTTCGAAACGAGTATAGTTACTTATATATATATATATATATATGTATATATATATATATATGGAATTTCCTTAATAGATCCAGCGAGAGCTCTATGCCAAAAGACAGAGCAAGAATATTATTAATTAAAGAATATCAAAAACTTAAAATCCCATACGTAATAATTTTTATTTCATGAGAGTTTTAAAAAAAAAGCAGTTGTCAAACTTCAGTTTCTGATGTTGTTACTTAGGTCTTGAAGATTAAGAGCTGTTTTTTTAGAGCACTCGTGAATTATTTCCGATGAGATTTTAAGTGTTTGATATTTTAATTAATAATAATAATAATAATAATTATAATATATATATATATATATATATATATATATATATATATATATATATATATATATAATGGATTCAACAGCAGAATTGTTCAAATCGTGTAACAGTATAATTATGCATCCTTCAAATGTTTAATGTCTAAAAAACTCTAAACTGAGTTTCTTTTGCAAGGTTTTCAGATAAGATATGTAGCCAACTTGACACCGATTTTCGTAAAAAAAATGAAAATCCTTCGAGTTATTCAACTAAAAGGAGAGCAGGTTAAAATTCTTTTCTTTTTATGTGTTCCCAACTGAGCAATGGCGAGAGGAAAATATCATTCTTGCCTTTGATAATGGTACCAATTTTCATAATCTGGCTACCATCTACAATGTCCATTTAGGAACTATCAAGAAAACGTTAAATAATTTTTAAATAGAGGGAATTGTTTAGAGGCAAACATGATATGTGGGTGACAACAGAAAGATAGCTCATCATTTCAACTTGGAGCTAAAAATATCAATTAGAAAATATCCAACTCAATTCATAAAACTTTTGGAATGTGAAAAAGGAGCTTCAGATATGAAAGTTCAAAAATCAGTGAAAAAGGCTTGAAAATGTAACCGTCCGTGAAAACTGTGAGGCACATTGTTACTCCAGGACAGAATGTTAGAAAGTTAGAGAGGGCGAAGATCATCTTCAATAAGTTGGAAAATTATCCCCGAATAATATATATATATATATATATATATATATATATATATATATATATATATATATATATACTCTATTTCAATTTTTCCTTAGCTATGTTTAATTAACGACAAACATGTAATTTTCGCTTATGATCGATTTCATCACGATTCTTCATTTTAGCTTTGAGAGTAATTATGCTTTCTTCATTGTTTATAGTAGAGTCCAATAGGGTTATAAAAATCTCGGAGAATTCCAGTCATATATACTTGATCATGTTTAAGATACAACAGTTCAAAGCTTCAACTAACAATTGGACAATTTTTCTGTTATACACGGATCAAACTTCAAACAAGAATCGACTATGATATCATTTTAGCTTCTCAAATAGCTTATGTCGACGCAAGGTACCGGTTCTTTAATGCACAAGAAATAGAAGATTACCTTGAAATTTGTTACTTTATAAACTCCCTACATAACAATTCCTTTCGCAACGAATGATATAATATTCACGCCTTCATTCTTTCTTTCTTTTTATCTATCTATCTATCTATCTATCTATCTATCTATCTATCTGCCCGTCTGTCTAGGTAGCTGGCTGTGTTAGAGCAAAAATCATTCCAGTCAGTCTATTTATCCTCTTGCAAGAAAAGGATTTGAAGTTTTCAACAATTTTCAATAACGAATTCCACAAAATAGTTTTGCTAGTTCAGCTTGAGATAATAAACACGTTTCGCTTTATCTTTTCGATATATATTATTCGATTTCCTAAAGTATATCCTTTTTAACGTTTCATACCTCACTACATATATCAACTGTTTATCCCTACTAGACTCATTATTTTTATTATCTAACAATCATCTCAATCTATTTCCCAGTCAAGCTATATCATTTTTTTCATACGTTATATGTTCTTGAAATTTAAGTATCTTCTTTGTCGCTTTATATTTCCGAAGCCATAATGGTCGGCTAATCGTTTTTCTTGCGCATCCGATTGATAAGGCGACTAGACTGTCTCTGTTAGAGATTCCTACTCGGGTACATTTGTGTGTGTGTGTGTTTTTTTAACACCCACAGTATACCTATGGTTTATAAGGCTTATATACAGAACTGACCTTACTTAACTTTTCTGAGAGATAGCTCACGATCAGAAGTTTGAACAGGGGAGGTAAGTTCAAGCATTCGGCCACGATATTTTATGACATCGACGTTTCGTGTTAGATCGTCCCTTTATATATGCTGGTTGATGGGGTGTTATGGGTATCAAGGTAAGATATCTCCGTTTTATTGCTATCCTAACGTTTATTTCATCAGTCAATCAGTAATCCGCCATACGTGATACATGCTTAGGCGATCATGTATCTTTCGATTCACTGACGAGATAATTTTTTTTTCACGCAGTAGGTTGCCATTTCTTTCTGTGGTAGACCATTTGCCATCCAAGGCTATAAAACCCGGTCTGTCTTGCTATTTATCCATAGCTGGTGGGAGAATATGAGAAATTATACCTTTCCCAAAGCTATTAGCACGTAAGTGAATATAATGGATTCGAATGGAATTCGAACTCGGCTTTCCGATTCCTCAGTTTGAGATGTTATTCATTATCAGTAGGAAAGGCTAAATTAGAAATTGTTATAAAGACTACTGAGTAGAGAAAATATGGGCTGGAATGTGTTTATTTTATAGCTATTATATAGAGTTGTTTAGCTTTTAACTTATTATTTACTATACGATACATTTTCTACTCAATAGCCCATAGCTATAAAAAAAAATTCAAATCTTACTTTGATTCATAACTTATTAAAAAGTATCTTCGTTCAAATAAATGTAACGAACCCGATTGGATTTGATCTCAGTTCTCTTATTTTACGTTTTGAGCGTCTCTTCATTACACAATCCGCACATCATTATGTAGAAAAGAATCAAGGCCAATTGTGCTTGCGCTAATGTTTAGATAGTTAAATAGCCCGTCTTATGTATTGTTATTTTATATACTCATAAGTACTGTCTTTATTGATCTGTTATTTATTTTTACAGAGACTGACATTTTTTTGCATACTAATTTGATTGCCGATGGTAGGTGGATCCAACTTCAAATTTAATGTTTTCAATTTAAAATAAGTTCATGAGCAAATACATTCGGTTTAAATACAGAAAGATACTTAAAAACACACACACTTTAGCATATATAGTTTTTGCTTTGCTTGGTATTCCATACTTTCGGTCTTGTGCAAAGTCTAAACTACGCTTAGTAAATCACTATATTATTTTCAATTTAGCGAGTCAGGAAGGGAAAACAAACATCGGATACAGGTGTCCATTTTATTTCTTTCAAATGTCGATGTCCGCTTATTTGTTTGCATGTACTTTTTAAAAATCATTTCATGCCAAGTGAGACGATAATGCCACGAAGACGCAAGTAGGTACTGGGACTCAAAGTGAATGAGAAGATATTAGTTAGAGAAAAGAGAATAAAAGAAGAGTATTCAGGAAGAAAGGAGGGGGCGGATGGCGTTGCAATTTTTTTTTAGATTGTAGGGAAGCAAGAATTCGGGAGTTTCACAGGCGAGAAGTAATATTTTAATTCAATGATATATCTAAAAATATTTCTACAAGATTTTTAAAAAAATAGATCTTTTATGAAATTAATTCTATTTACTACCGATTATTTACAGAATTTTTTTAAAAAATGGTCTTACAAATATGTGATGTTTTCTGTGCAATTTTATTTGAGTAATAAAACCATAGCGTCTGTAACTTTATATTTTCCTTTTTGATCAGTCCATGGAAATGTCTGTTCGGACTGAGCATTAGGCAAATTTATTATTTAAATGTCTTAATCAATTTGTGTGTGTGTGTACGTGTGTGTTTGTGTGTGGTGGTGGCATGGAACAGAAATACATTAAATGGCACAAACACATGTAAATCAGTCACGCACAACACACATACATACATATATATATATATATGCATTTTATACGCCCACGCAAAGCTACACACTTATGGACAAAGAATCAGATCTTCTATAATATAGATTTTTTTTCTTATTCATTTGATTTATTGGAATGGGGGATTCGTATATTTTTCTCAAAGTCTTTTAGTGTTATTCTTTTAATAATATCTTTGTAGCTGACGTCAATCTATCATATTACGCGATACACGCTTGATAAAATAAAGCGTTTTTGTTGAAATCATTAATAATATGCTCCAACGGAAACATTTAATAAAACTCAACTTTAAAACACCTAGTTGAATTATATTAGATTTAAGCAACAGAGCGTTAAATAAAACGAATCCTGCCTCAAGTCATGCCATTACGCGATAGAAAAGTTTCTTTTTGACAAAAACTGAATACATAGAACAAGTCAAAAAGTAAAAGAAACTCATTTCTGCTGACGAAGAATTGAAATATCAAAGAAATTATATTTCGTGGAAATCCATTTTCACAGAATTTAGGGATGAAATCGATGATTATCTGCTTGCATTCTTAAATGCCTGTTTACCAGGGACGGCTTATCTTCCGTGAAATCAGGTTCAAATTTTAGTTTTATTGTTTCTATATTCTTAAAATTACTTTTGATGAATCGATAGCGTGCAACAAGTGGTGCATCCTTGATTTAATTGTTTTCGAATAACGTAATTATTAACAAAACCGATTAGAAATTATTACAATTCCGCATAAAATTACTAAGAAAAATGATTCCCTTCACTTAAAGAGGCCTGCAACCATTTAGAATTATAGAACAACATATATACTGAAGGTATAGCATCAATTATAACCCCGGCAAGATAACCTGACGGGCCCCATCACTCTCAGGCTGATTTTGAATTCTGATTTTTTCCTTCTACTAGACTGGTTGACATGTCAATACAAACAATACTTGTCAGATGTTGCTGTTTAACCCATAGCTGGTCGGGTAGAAAAAATGGAGCAATAACTTTGCTAAAAGAATTTGAGCGAAATTAAATGTATCGAACTCTGAAATTCGATCTCGACTCGCCGATATCTCTTTCAGAGTCGATAAACGTTACACCACACACACATTCGAAAAATTGTAAGAATTGCAGAAACCGATTTTGATCATTTGCTTTTTTGTTATCGCCTATGTACATGTTCCAATGACCACATAATATACAGGATGGTCTATAATGATCGAACACATTTTAAATTCAAGTATCTTTGATTTTAGTTTGGTTTGGTTTGTTTTACAGCATATCGAACTCAATGGGTTATTTAATGCCGACAAAATTTGCATTGTTGGTAATATTTTTCCAAAAATCAGTTTCTGGTAACATATTTTTTCTTCAAAAAATCTATTTCTGATAATATTATTCCTTCGATGGTAATATTTTGGTTTTCAAAAAATGTATGGATGGAATTTTTTTCTTTTTTACAAAAAAATTATTGCAGGTAATAATTTTTTCTCAAAAATGTATTGTTGGCAATAATTTTTTACAAAGTATTTCTGATATTAAAACCTATTTTTATATTTTAATAGTGTTTTGACCCCAGTTTGGAGGTTAACTATCTGCCCATAGTTGGGACCCTAACAGGTGCTACCACCCCGGGTCAGGGTGGACCTGGGAACGGTAGCAATTACGAGGTGGCTTCACACTCCTCAAAACCTCCTGATCAAAGGCTTTTCTCATGGCCGTAGTTTATCGTCTTACCCAGGACGCGGATGCCGTTTATCATCATACCCAGGACGGTCAAATATCTTGAATCATAAAAAGTGTACCAGATATATTTATTACATAACTGATCAGAAAATTTCAACATATTATCGAAGATTTTGCCGTTTCCTACAACAATTATAACTCTTTTGCTGACAGTGGATTCCGAAATATATTGCGTACGTTGTCGAAGCAGACTTCTCCAAGCAAAGATCCATCGTTGTAGCCTAAAGGGAATTTCCGATTGTATTTTGAAAAGCGATACGTACCATTGTGAAAGGTAGTCCTAGGTGCAAAATTCGTTGAAAAATGCAATGCCAATTGTGATAGAAATGAGAGAGTCAGCATCTCAGGAATGTAATATTCAAATTTTATATATGTTAAACACTTGTATATCAATTATGTCCTGAATATACAGGGTGACCCAAAACAGGGGAACTTTTTAACATTCCAATAAAACTAAGAGTGATGGAAGAAAAATATTTTATTCATAGTAATTAAAACCTTAAAACATGCCATTTAAGAAACAATGATGGAATTTTCATTTTTTTTAAATTACGTCCTGTAGATGGCGTCCTTCTGTATGAATGCATTCTTGAAATCTGCTGTTGAAATTTCTCATTGGGATACTGTGAATTTCATCTTGAATTCTAAATGGAGAAGTGTTTACTTGCACAAGGTCAATGTCACGCAGCGTTGCTACTTGCTCATGTCTGGCAATACGCACTTCAAAAATTCTCTGTAAATTGCACTTAGAAAGTGTTACATACGGAAAAAAACATGACTACAACAAGAAAACATATAAAGTGTTAGATACATAAAAAAAACTATCAGTACAACAAGAACGTCCATAACACTTAAAAAATTGTTAAGTACGAAAAATCTATCAGTACAAGAAAAAATAATAATTAGTGGACTTGATAAAATTATTTTTTAATGAAAACTATTTACAAGAATGGGCTGAAATTTTCATAGTTTGACTATTAAAGAGTGATGCAAGAGCTGTGAAATCTTGCATCTTATTAATAAACGCACGTAATATTTCACAGCACTAACATCACTCTTACATAGTCTAAGAAATTTTCATCCCAGCTTCGTCAATAGAAATATTTCATAAACGTTGTCTTCTTTTGTGTGCCGTTTGGCGATCATAGCCCGCGAACTCCTCCTGTCCAGTGTAGCTCTTAATAAGTTTCGTCTTTTTGTTATATCTACCAGACCCTATTCCGCAATCCACTTGTTCAAGCCCATTAAGTATGTCATGCGTTGCTTTACCCTGTCCTTCTTTCCCTCTATCCGCCCGGTGAGTATCAGATATACCAAGCCCTCTTTCCTCATTACGTGTCCCAGAAATCTCAGATGCCTCTTCCTGATGTAAATTACAACTTTCCTCTTTGTTTCCATTCTCTCCAAAACCTTATCTTTGCTCACATGCTTGGTCCATGGTATTCTCAGCATCCTTCTGTAGAACAACATTTCTGTTGCTTCGTGTCTCTTCTTCATCTTTGAGGAGTTTTCCCAGCATTCGCTGCCTTACAGAAGAACAGATATCAGTACTCTTTTCTTTATTTCTAATGAAATTTTCTTGTCTCCTAATACTCTGCTTAGCTTTTGGAAAGCGTCTTTGTCCACCCCAATACGGCTTCGGATTTCAGTGTTAGCCTTTCAATTCTCTGTCAGAACACCTCCGATGATATTAAAATTTCTGTACCTGCCTACTTTTAGTGTCCCTCAAAATGCAAATTGCATTTTAGGCTCACCTTTTGCTGATGACCATGCATTTTGTCTTCTTTTAATTTATGTCCAGTCCTTTCTTCTCCATTTCCTTCGTGACCTTCTGTAGAAGGGTTTGTAGGTTCCTTTCCGTGTCTGCTATCAATCCTGTGTCATCTGCATATCTTATGTTGTTAAGATTGTGTCTTCCAATGTTGAATCCTGTTAGAATTCCCAGTTCTCTCAGAATTGACTCTCTGTATAGGTTGAATAAGTCCGGTGAGACGACACAACCTTGCCTTACGTCCCTTTCTATTTTTGTATATCTGCTGAACTCATTTTGTTATCCGTATGCATTTGGTTTGCTGCCAGTATAGATTGTTTTAGAATTCTGATTTCTTTCCTGAATATTTCAAGGTTGCTGAACAGCTCTAACAGATATTTGTGGCGTACTTTGTAGAACTCCTTTGCGTAGTTTATATATTTTAGATATAGGGGATGGATTATTATTACAAATAACATTACAATTCTGCAGACCATCTCATATGTTATTTTTTAAGCAAATCACCCCAAACAAAGCGAGATTGCCACTAGCACGTAACGTGTTACAGACAGTGAGAGTAAGAGTAAAGAGGAGTTTTTGAGAAAGAGAAGGGCAAGGATCAAGGTCAAGGCACCAGAAGATGTCGATTGACATTACATTGGAATACTTGAAGATTATAGCTAGCAGAGAAGCAAGTAATGGGAAGGGAGTTCCCCTGACGGGAGTTGCGAGGTAAGAAGCTGTTGGAGTAGAAGGGACGGCCACATTTAGCTGTTTCGACAGTGAAAGCGCTGGACCTAGTAGCACGCTTAGGTTCACGCATTTGAAGAACCAGTGAAAGTAGATCGTCGGAGCATTTGCCATGAAAGTACGTCAAGAAAAGACAGAGGGAAAGCCCAGCACGTCTGTGAGGCAGAGACAGCAGACGGGATGCCAGATCAATACCAACCACGTTGCATATCCGTCTCTGGATTTCGTCGAGGACTTCTAGATGAACAGCGGGAGCACCCGACCATATATGACAGCAATATTCCATACAAGCCTTTGTGTGAATTTCATAAGAGATAACAAATAATCAACAATTACTGTTTAAATAACAAATACTGAGCAATTACTGTGTAAATAAATTTATGTTCTGCAATGAATTACTGTGAGTGTATATATCTGTTATATTTTGGCATTGGTAGAAAACCTACTTCTTGTGTATCCTAGTTTTTTTTCCTAAGTAAAAAATCTGTGTGTGCAATAGTACACTTGACAAAACAAAAATATTCTACTATTTATGCCTGCAGTTAACGCCTAGTAGTTTAATCGTCTCATTTGATTCGTCTTTCTTATTCAAACGTTATATAATGTGTTTCTCTGTCTACGCCTGGGAATGAATTCACGATCACATTATTGAAAACCGTCTTCGCATAACCGGGTACTATATTCAATCCACGTGCCATTGCAACGATAATTCGTCATCACAGAAATTTAAATATGAATATGCAATGGATTGAAAGCTCAGTTCTATATTGCTGTTCATTTGTTTGATTTCACTGTAACAGAAAAAAAAAATGAGACCCACGGTTTATATGAAGCCCGCTCAAGGCCAACTCGAAATTATATCCTTAGCTTCCGTTGGAAGCCAGAAAATCTAAAATCTTGTCTCTAATTGAAATCACGTTCTCTGCGTGTCATTTCCCTGTTCTGAGTAAAGGCAGCGCATTATTTTACATCATCTCGTTGTCATAAAGTCTTATTTCAATCGAGAAGATTATTATTGAAGATAAATTAAGACATTACAAGCCTAAAATCAAAAAAAGAAATTTTTGAAGATTTACGCAACAAAGGACGATATTCGCTTGACTATAGAGATGTTTCTGGTTGAATTCAATTGTAGTGCTAAAAAAAACACCAGAGAATTGTTCTAACAAACGATCGAAAAAAAAAAGGAGCCATGAGAAAGATGGCTTACAAAAGTTAAACAAAGCATTAAGACACATAATAATTTTCCATAGGTACAAAGATAATATTCATGTATTGCAATAAAATATCAATATTCCTAATATTTGCAGTAAATTCTAGGCAATTCCCTCTCAAAGAAGCGACATTTATGTTGTTCTATGTAAGAATTCTGAAGATACAATGGTTAAAGTATATAATGAATATTTTAAAGACTTATGCAATAAATGAAGTGGACGATATTCGCTTGGCGATAAAGTTGTTTTTGCATACGGGTTTTATTAATTGTAGTAGTAATGAAAATACAAGATAATTGTTGTTTTAAAAAACGATCGAAAAAAAGGAGCCATGAGAAAGATGCCGTACAAAAGTTAAACAAATATTTAAGACACATGACAATTTCGTTAGGTCCAAAGAAAAGATTTATTTACAGCCATATGATATTACTATTCGTAATATTGGCAGTGAATTCTAAACAGTTTCTTCACAGAGGAAAAAAGAAAATTAAAGCGACAGAGATGTGGTTCTATGTATGATTCAGTTTTGTTTGGTTTGGTTTGGTTTGTTTTACGGCATATCAATCTCAATTGGTCATTTAATGCCGACAACTTTTTTATTCGTGGTAATAATTTTGTTTTGTAAAAAAAATATTTCTTTCCTCAAAAATGTATGGCTGGTAATATTTTTTCAGAAACGTATAGCTGGTAATATTTTTTTTCTAAAAACGTATAGCTGGTAATATTACCTTTCAAAAAATTATTGATGGCAATAGTTGTTTTTTTTTTTTCAAAAACGTATTGCTGGAAATATTTTTTTTTCTAAAAACGTATTGCTGATAATAGTTTTTTTTTCTTCAAAAACGTATTGCTGGAAATAGTTTTTTTCTAAAAACGTATTGCTGATAATAGTTTTTTTCTTCAAAAACGTATTGCTGGTAATATTTTATAATGCATTTTACCTCAGTTTCGTTTTTAACTATTTGCCCACAGCTGGCACGCTAACAGGTGCTACCACCCCGGACCAATCAAGAGGTGGTTCCACGCTCCTCAAAACCATCCTGATCAGAGGCCTTGCTTTTGGACGTAGTTTATCGTCACACCCAAGACAGGGTTCTATGTATGGATGCAGAAAATACCATGGGTAGAGGTTGTAAGCTAAGAGGAATATTTATATGTAAATGTGGACGAAATAGACAATTAGAACCAGAATGAAACTCTTGACATTTCGAATATCGCAATGAGGAAAGAAGAACTTACGAATCTGATATACTAATGTTATGTTGAAGACATTAAAGGCGTACTGTAAGAGCGATTAAACCACATAACGCGCTCGTGTAACTGGTAGCACAAAAGGGTCTGAGGAATATGGTAATGTTACAAACCTTGCTTAGAAATCCAAAGGATAGGAAGTTGTAGAAATCAATGATCGCTCATGAACTGATGGGTCATGAGACATACAATTATCAACCTTTATCGTACACACTTATTTGAGGAACCTACTAAATTTATTTCCTGCACTCACTACCCTGTGTTATAGATTTACCTCAAACTCTAACATCACAACTGGTGGCCTCCAAGTCATATTATTTATTGAAATGATTTTTATTACTATTATTATTATTATTATTATTATTATTATTATTAATATTTATTTATTTATTTATTTATTTTGATTTCTCGTATATACTCATTTCATTCCAGGTCTCAACCAAAAGACCTAAGGTCCTAAGTCACATTATGAGATTAGGAAAATGAAAAATTAAGAAGCATACATATTCTACGTAGGAAAAACCCTTCGTAAGGTGTAAGCTGTCCTTGTAAGGACAACGTTTTATATTTCATTAAGACTTGAGCTGTCAGGGTTATCTTAAATGAATCTATCAAAACATTTTACAAACAAACCTAGGATCACATCTGCCATTTTTTTTTTTAGATTTCCATGTATATTTAATAGGTGTTTTAAAGTTCTTCAACTCTGTATCACAGTTTTCAGGGATTGCCAAGTCATGAGCTTTGCGTGCTAGATAGTATCTTTTGATAATATAGACAAGGACATCTCCCTACACCCGTTTGAAAATATATTTATGTTCGGTGTCTTTAATGCCCACTATGCCAGGTGTCTTAAACAGTCTGTCACTGATATGGCTAGTATCCAAATTCTGAACTTCCCAATTACTCAATATCTTACGCAAATGTTTGGCTTCACTACTCGTTTCCCTAGTATGCTTGACGGACACGATTCTCTTCAAGATCTCTTTTTAACCTCTATCACTGACTCATGTCTTACTATGCAGCTCTGTTCTCTTGGCAACTCTGATCATAAAGCAGCGTCTGTAAACTTCACTGTCGGCTCCACCCCAGCCAAGAACCTCCTATCAACAGCATATCTTTCTGTTATCAATGTGCAGATTACAACACGTTCCGTGACTGCCTTCGAGACCTCTCTTAGAATGAAGTTTTTAATCATACTCTTCAAAAGTGCCCGTCTGAGGTCTCCTCCTGGCTGGAAGCCGGCATCGATGCTTTGATTCCAGTAAGGAAATATCAAGTTAAATTGAGTTCGTCTCCTTGGTTCTTGTCTGCATGTTCAGCCGGTATAATACGCAGTAATCACTTTTTCCTGGTGTACCGGAAAGATATGTTTGATTGCAGTAGTTTTTTCTTTGTCTCTGCTCATAATGACTGCAAGCCTGTCCTCAAAGAAGCGAAGTTACTGTTTGCCGATAGAATGAAACGTATTGCACATCGCAAGTTCGGTTTTAGAGGTTATTGTCAGATCTGCAAGAGTGTGCTGAACAACAGTAAATCCTCAGTCCCTCGTCTATTCAATCAATTCGAAGTTCTGACATCTATAGCATATAAGGTTGAGTGCTTTGCTCGAAAATTCTCTTCCAACATAACACTTGATTAATCTAGAGTACCAACACCTGATTTCCCACATTGAACAGAGGCTCTATTGAGTAATGTAACTCCGCCAGTGGTCTCGGATATCATTTCTAAATTAGACTCCCATATGACAACCGGAAATAACGGGTTCTAAGCCGTCGTCCTAAAAAAGTGTGTTCCGGAGATGGTACCAACTCTTGCCTCGCTACTTCCTGCTTTTCAGCTAATTTAAAGTCTTCCTCTCTAGTTCCTGTTTTTTAAGAACTCTGGGGAATATTCTGATTTCTCTAACTATAGCACTATTAGTCTCCTACCGCTATTCGTCAAAGTATTCGAGACTTTAATCCATGCAGAAATGGTTAAACTTCTTACCGCTAACCACCTAATCTCTGATAAACAATATGGCTTCCGTTTTTTCAGGTCTAGCAGTGATGTGCTAATGGTCATCACTGAATATGGATATCAAGCTCTTGATAATAACGGTGAAGCTTGAGCTGTGGCTCTAGATATATCGAAAGCGTTTGACTGGGTTTGGTATGCAGGTACGCACCAGGGCTAAGGGATTTCAGGACGATTGTTTGATTTAATTCAAAGGTTCCTATCAAATCGTGAAACGAAGGTTGGTCTGAAGGCGCTCGCTTCCAGATCATTTCACACGAATAAGGGTGTCCCCCAAGGCTTTATTCTGCATCTACACTGTTTCTGCTCTTCCTCAATCATATTCCTGATATCATCAATTCTCAAGTAGGTATTAACGCAGATGACACTACCATTCACTCCTGTCTCAATAGCAAATCATTTACGGTCGAAAAAGTTAACCTGCCAGATAGATAGATAGATAGATAGATAGATAGATAGATAGATAGATAGATGTGCTGGTATCAGATACGGATCAAATATGAAACAGAATCAGTTTCAGTTATGTCTGCAAGAACACATTACCCAGTGAATAAAGGCGTTTGTTGAAGTAATCCAGTGACTTGACTCAAAGTGGTTTGAGTTCAATACCTGGCCAAAGCAGAAGTGACCACAAACTTAGAGTGTTGAGTTGCTATAAGGAAGTAAGTGATATTGAGATATCCAGAAAATTCATGGCACGTGGAAGTATCCCAGTAAATTAAATAATAGGTTCAGTTTGAAATTCCACCGTATTTCACCCGAAGAAGGCTGGAGAGTACAAAGGCCAAATCGTCGTGAAAATGATAGTAAAGACGTGCACAACAGTCCGAAAAATATAAATAGTGTTTTTTTTTTTTTAGCTTCTTTTAAATTCGATCGAAGTATCAGGATTTCAACAAGCTCGTCTCGAATTGGATTGCCAAATCTTATTTAAATGTGTAAGTAGCCGAGCATGTAATAGAATTAAATAAAATCTGTACCCATTGTAAATTTTCTATTATTGTTTCCAGAGATCACGTTATTCAACCGAGCGAAAATACAACGGATGATATTTTTTGTCTTAATTGACTTCAACAAATATTTTTTTCTTTTTTAAAAAAATGCTAACTTTCCAGCTGGCAACACATCTTTACAGTCGAGCATAAGAATCGGGTTTTTTTCAACTCACTTCAAATAATTCCAATACTATTTTTCCAAATTGGCTGAAATCATATTTTTAAAGATGTTTGTTTCTTAAACAGATTAAAAAAAATAAGCGCAAAACAGTGGACAGCAAATATGTAATTATACATCATAAAAGTTTTAAAATATATGATCTATCTATCTATTTACCTATCTCTCTCTCTCTCTCTCTCTATATATATATATATATATATATATATATATATATATATATATATATATGTTTGCCACTGTTCATGTCGATCTATCACAGTTAAAATATCTTTCACTGTTCATAACTATGTATTTATCTTTCACTATTCATAACTATCTTTCACTGTTCATATCTATCTATCTATCTATCTATCTATCTACCTATCTATCTATCTTTAACTGTTCATATATCTCTCTTTAACTGTTCACATCTATATATCGATCGATCGATCGATCTGGCACTGATCATATCTGTCTATCTATCACTGTTCATAACTATCTATCTATCCATCTATTACTTTTCATATCTATATATCTACCACCACTATTCATATAAAGCTATGTATGTTTTTTCTCTCTCTTATATATTTATATATATATATATATATATATATATATATATATATATATGCCACTGTTCATATCGATATACCATGGTTTAAATCTCTTTCTCATTGTTCATATCTATCTATCTATCTATCTATCTATCTATCTATCTATCTAACTATCTATCTATCTATCTATCTAAATATGAATTCGGAAGGCCATAAATTATACGTACGATTGTTTAACAAGTCATATTCACATGAAACATGATTAAACAGCGAAAATCAAACAACACAAAAGTAAATATACCAGAATTTTCTCTTCCTTATTTTTCTCCATATCACCTGCTAGTTTAAGCTTTAATAAAAATGAAGCATCTTTAGCAATGGATGGTATAACAAGTTTGTGGTTTAAGGTAAGTCCCAATAAGCGTTCTATGAACCTAGTCATCCTGAGAGAACTCTGTCAATGCGATAAGTTAAAATTCAGCGTCACCATGTTGATCATATAGCATCATTAATTTGGACTCCGATGATTTGTATGTGACCAGCCAAAGTTTCCCAAACTGATAATCTAGTCATTTAGAGTTTTGTAGGTGCTACTATACTATTCAGTCGACCACGGTATCAACCACTATAGCTTGCGGTCTACCTCATATAATGTTATAGTATTCGGTCAACCAGGGTATCAAACATTGTATCATACGTTCTACTTCATTTACTACTATAGTATGCGGTCTACCACTCTATCTAACACTATATCGCATCTAGAATATTGCTCTCTCGTTAAAATGCGACTGCTGTTTCCTAGGTCACGATAATACGTCTATAAATAAAATTTTCGGCAACATTTTTTGGGTATGCAGTTGATGTAAACGGTTTCAGACCTAGGGAAGTTCTGATGTGGGAGCTTCATTTTCTTCCTTATGAAAGGTTAGGTGAGGTGACGGTAGGATTCACCATGGTAGACTGTATCGTGGTAGATGGCACGAGAGGTGAGGTGAGGTCATGGAATAATTCCTAGTGAGGTAGGCCACATACTGTGCTAGTAAATGAGTTAGACTGCATAATAAAGCAGCACTGTTTTGGGTGTATACCCATATGCCGTTGTGTCGTCAGCATAGACGTTTCTTCATAATCGCTTAGGCAGATCCTTTATGTAAAATAGAAATATGGTTGACCTGAGTAGCGAGAATATGACTATATAATAACCACACGAACGCATAATGCAAATAAATATACATTTAGTGATATTAGGATTTTTATTTCGAAATAAGATTCAAACGAGTTAAATAAGGAAGTAGTTAATTACAGTGTAACCCGGATATAAGAGACCCGAATATAAGAGAAACCCGGATATTAGAGAGATTTTCTCTGGTCCCAAATTAGAGCCTGTGTTAATGTATATAAAATAGAGCAAACCTGGATATAAGAGAAACCCGGATATAAGAGACTTCTTCACCGGTCCCGACAACTCTCTTAGATCCGGGTTACACTGTATATATCTACGTGTTCAGTAGGTATTATTATTACTATTGTTTGCGTGTTATGTTTTCTGCTTTGTATCCTGTAGAACTGTGTCCAAACACTGTCCTTAGACCCTATAGGAGAAATGTTTTTTAATTGATAGAACTTTTCTTACTATATGGGATGTTCCTAATAGGGCGATTATATGGAAAACTTGTATGAAGATGTTACTGGGACACTGTTATTAAAATTGTCCATTTCTTTTCCCAACAAGAACCGAGTGTTTCGATTGTTACAATCTCAGTCTTCATTCATCAAATTTTGTTTCTCTTGTTCTCCAGGTCCTTCTATTTGGACAATTTCTCGATAAATTTTATGAAAGTTATTTATTTAATTATTTTGTTGTTGTTGTTGTTGTTGTTGTTGTTGTTTTTATTATTATTATTATTATTATTATTATTATTATTATTAATATTATTATTATTATTATTTCCTTTGATTTCTTGCGTTTACCCATTTCTTTCAGGGTCCCGCCCAGGGATCTAAGGTTAGAAATGGCATCATGACACTTTCCACTGACAAAAAAAAAAAAAAATACATAGATAAAGACCTTCGTAAAGTGTGGGCTGTACTAGTGAGAACAATTTTTTGTATCACTTTGAGGCATGGACTTCCAGGAATCCCGTCGATTAGGCTACTGGAATCTTTTCCAACCATTCCCCGGGCTACCAATACAACAGAGATTGTTGATGTTCACATATGCCACATTTTTGAGATTTCTATTTCAAGGTCCTTGTATTTTGACAGCTTTTTGAATATCTTAAATATTATTATTATTATTATTATTATTATTATTATTATTATTATTATTATTATTAACATCCTATATGGATGTTTAATCTTTTTTTTTGTTAATGGTTGAAATTGTTTGTTATTTAAATTAATTTAGAATTTCAAGTTTTATTATAATTAAATAGTTGGATTTTCATTATAGTGCCTGTTAAAGTGGCCTTTGTTTATCGGCAATAAGTTAAATGCAACAGTTATACGTTTGAGATGAAGTCTAACGGTTACTTTATTTTCTTTCTCCTTCATCCTCTTTTGCCCCCTGCCATCATGTCTTGCATTGGCTTGTTGAACGAGTTATCATTGTCTGCTAATATTGATACTGTGTATTAACATTCTTATCCGGTAACAAATTTTATATCTGTCATAATTAACTATGTTGAACTCTACGCTTTGAGTCAGCATATGTCATCTCCAAAATATTTTATTTGTGTATTCATTTTTATTTTAAATTTATATGTTATTTCATTGAATTAAAAACAAATAATACAATAAACTTGACACTTTGGTAACATTTACGTTTACTTTTTTTAATAAAGCTCTACAATTAATAAGAATCTAATCTGTATGTTGATTTTGATCCTGTTATAGGAACTGAAATTTGGTTATTTAAGGTATGTCGTCCTCTAGCCTGTTTTTAAACTTTAAATTTTGTTTTCCCTTTCCATTGCTGAGCGGCTATTATCGTGTTTATACCTTTAAAAAATATCGTTTATTTTCCTGTAAATCACAATCACCTGAAGATGTACTTATAGTGCTGAAACATGATTGCATCTGTGCAGCGAATATATAATATGTTTTGTTATATTTAAAAAAATATATATATATATATATATATATATATATATATATATATATATATATATATATATATATATATATATATATATTGAGTCAATTGCTTCTTCCACCACGAGGAAAGTTGGCTCTCTGGGCCGCGCCAGGAAATTTTTCTCCCTGAATCGATACTTCAAATATACAAAACAACCATTCGCCCTTTCATGGAGTATTGATGCCATATATGGGCTGGGGCACCTTCTGCTTACCTCGGAGTTCTTGACAAGATCCAGAGACGGATATGTAATCTAATTGGCCCTGATCTGGCGTCTCGTCTGCAGTCACTCTCTCACAGACGCGACGTCGCCTCTCTCTGTCTTTTCTACAAATACTTCCATGACAATTGCTCGATGAGCTGCTTTCACTGATTCCCAGACTCCATGAATTCAAGCGCCCTACGAGGCTGGCATCGCGCTCCCACCCTTACACTATAGACATTTTTAAATATAGCCGTCTCTTCTATTCCAATAGCTTCATACATCGCACCTCTCGCCAGTGGAACCAATTACTGTTTCCCTGAAAGCTATAATCTCCAACTATTCAAATGTAATGTCAATCGACACCTCCAGTTACCTTGATCTACCCACTAACCTTCTCCTCATCCTTTCTTCTATCACTCCCTATCCGCCTCGCTCCAAATCTTCCGCAACCCCTGCATCCTAGTGGCTTCACGCCTTGCTTGGGGCGTCATGCTAATATATATATATATATATATATATATATATATATATATATATATATATATATATATGCGTGTGTGTGTGTGTGTGTGTTTTTTCTGTGTGCGTGTGTGTTTGAGTGTGTCCGTCTGTCCATTTATATATATGCTCCCATACTATCAACATCACCTCATTTTCTAGAAAAATTGGGTGTTAAATGTTTATTTTCTGGAATACAAAATGCTGACGTGAATTCCAGCCCCTCAACAAGCGAAGGCTACGAATGATCGCTCTTTAAAAGAACACAATAATAAAATACAACCTTAACTGTAAAAAAAAAAAAAAAAAAAAACATCAGGAAAAGCTAACAACACCAAAAACAAAACCTCATTGAAATTGAAAAAAATAAAGTAGACGAAACCGCTTCTTATAAAATAAATTATGGAAAATTTCTATACACCGTTATTCCTACAAAACGGAAAAAAAACGTAAGGATTCTGCAAAAACTAAAAAAAAATTAATTAAAATATTCCTTGTCTGCTGTATTTAATGAGATATTTTTAAAAGAAAGATTGATGCTCAAAAATTCATCATATATATATATATATATATATATATTGCTGTGGTAGGATCCACCAAATTTGCATAGTGGAGTACCGAAATATGGTTGGTACCGGGAAGAGAGGGGGGGAATCAAGAGATTCAACCAGAGACTCTGCCCGACTGCGTCTCAGTCAACACATTCTCCAGGAACGGTCTTACCAGTAATATACAAAAGACTATATGTAAATATTGTGTACACTTTCTTGTTTCAATACATTTGGTTCTAAGTACATTTTGTGTTGCATTATTATTCCATGCATCAGTCAAGTTTCAACATATATATATATATATATATATATATATATATATATATATATGATTGTAAAAAATAACAAAAATACTAAAGAACTTTGGATTATTTACCTAACGAGTTCTTTCCTATTTTCTATATATCTTTCATATATATATATATATATATATATATATATATATATATATATATATATATATATATATATTTCTCTCGCTTAAACCTCTTCAACTGACCTCCCTAAAACTTCTCTCTGTCAAGGTTTAATCTCCCAACTTCTCTCGACTTTTACCCCTCTCTTTAGTTCTAACATTCGTCCCACACTCTCACACTTACACTCTCTGTAAATTCTATTTTTTTTTATTTTTGGGGTCATTTTTTTCTGTTTTCTTTTTGAATTTGTAGGTCTGATGAATTGGATCGTATTTAGGATTCCAATGGAATAAATTATGGCCATGGAATATTAGTGTTTAAGCCATTTTATTATATCCTTACTCTGTCCTGGACTTTGAATTCTACCTGGATTCTATCCTCTTGGAATTTTTTATTCAAAAAATATATATGTATGTGTATGTACCTATGTATATATATATTTATATATTTGGCATATGTATGTGTATATTTACCACTAATATTATCTATCTATCTATCTATCTATCTATCTATCTATATATATATATATATATATATATATATATATATATATATATATATATATGTATATATATATATATATATATATATATATATATATATATATATATATATATATATATATATATATATTCCAGTGAATTTGAATTTAGCGTAGATCACATTCGATTTTTTAATCTCGGCAAGGCCCACATATATCTATTTAAAAAAAAAATATTATCCTTTAGGAAATCAAATTAATCTTTTACTCGCCAGTATTAACATCTCTTGTAGAGACACATTTATGGTGTTGAAGCATAAATGCAATTGTGTAGCGATTTTTATAACATGTTTTAATACCTTTAATACCTTTCTCTTTTCATAGAAATAGGAATCATTTACATTATTTAGAGTCACTTGTTAAAGATATTAATGGATCTAACAAAATGTTTGTTAAATCTGACAAAACCGATATTTTTTTTAAAATTTAATCCTAAAGATTATAATGCTTTAATTAAAAAAAAATAACCCAAAATTATAAGAAGTTGAATATTAACACTCTTAATTTAGTTGATAGGATTAACACTGCCTGTAAAAAGATCACTAATAAACTGAAAATTAGCAATAGGGTTAATAAGCTCTGTACCAAAGAATCCTACTTAGTAAATAAAGAGCATAAACCAGACTTTGAGATCAAAATACCCACAAGGATTATCAGCGCTACCGGATCAGAAATCCTGGATACCTTCAGCAAACAAATTAAACGAAAGCTTGGAATTTTACAATGGACTGGTACCGCTGATGTCATTGATTGGTTCAAAGAAATTAACAACAAAAGAAGGTGCTCTTTTATCCAATTTGATATCGGGGATTTTACAGTTACCGATGTACTCATTACCTGCAGTAATCGACTGATATATATATATATATATATATATATATATATATATATATATATATATATATATATATATATATATTAATGCTAATGTGATGATATTATTTTATAACAAATATTTCTATGCAAGATCAAAATGTTATTGATTTTTCAATTTTTTAGTTATAGGAACGCTCATTAATATTTATCAGGTTAACTAAAATGTCAGGCACGTTATGAAGGATATGGAGTGATACAATTTAATGTCTAATAAATGAAATAATTAAAAGGAATCAGTGATTTCATATGTACAGGAATCCCTCGATTAATGCACTAAAACGTGTATATACCAAAATTCGATTAGCGCATACGCAATACTCGATTTATGCGGTGAAACATTCTTCAATTTAACAACAGTAATTAAAAATTGATTTTGTTTTTATAGTTACGAATGAAAAAGTCATATATAAAAATATGTGTAACAGCTTCTCCTGAGAGCTTGACTGTTAACCTAGGAACCCACAAAAAATGTTTTGTTGAAGTATCTTAGAGTGAAAATAGGTTCTCTTTTTACTTTAAAAAATATTAGGAAAAATGCAATTAGAAACAACCAAACATAAAATGACTTTTTACTTGAGGACAAGATACAATAAGGCTATAAGTAGTATTAGTTTTATTTACTAGAAAAAAGATATACACTGAAATTTATATGTAATATTTATCTGTTTTGTAACATCTATATTACAGCTACAACACCATCAATGCCTACACTTGTTACTGGTAAGTAAAATTTTGTGCTCTATTTTCGAAACATAATCATGAAGGAGTGAGATACAAATTTGTTGAAGAACGAGAGGGGAATCGGCAGAAAGAATCCCATTTCAGAACGAGATGAGAAAATGTTAATTACACCCTTGTACAAATTAATTTAAACAAAAAGAATAAATCTTTTTTTATATAATTGTTTTCGTATTTCTCTAATGAAACATTTTAGTATTTCGTATATCCATTCCACGAACTCGTTCCTTGCAGATTGACCACAGATTCTTCACTGGGTTTAAATCAGGAGAATTCCCGGGCCAGTCTATAGTACTTTGATTTGTTAGCTGGTAAGGCTTGCCAGTGTGTTCGTGCAGCGTTACAATTTTCGTACGCTTCCTTGGCGAGAGGTCAATGGCAAACAATGGCCGTAGGACAACTAATCGACAGTCGAGACAATAGTGTCTGAGTGTGATAAAACCTGATGCAATCACTGATGACACAATATTTTTCAAGGCCGAAAATATTTCACCACAAACACCGAAAATAGATTCATATTACTTCACACCTCTGCAAATGAACTAATCTGTGGAAAAAAATAGAAATCGATTACACACTGTCGGTCAAGTGGGTTTAAAACTGACCCTATGATAAAAGAAAGGAGGCTAAAGCGGTTGTTTCATTTAATTTGCACAAGCGTATAGAATGGTCAACATTGATCCTAAAATAACAACTGCCCCATGGAATCCTATTTGGCAGCTGTTGGTGCTTATGATTCAAGGTCAATGATTACACTAACACTCAGTAGACGTTGCGTTCCTTTGAAGGCATCATTCTTGAAAAAGAACCAGAAACGAAGCCTGCCTTAGCGTTCATCGGGCTTTCAGAGAATGAAAGCGTTGCGTTTGGCACTTGCTATTAAAATATTTTTGGAAC
>CAHIKZ030005362.1:2532500-2580000 GCA_903632075.3 Acanthosepion pharaonis
ATAGAGAGAGAGAGAGAGAGAGATAATAGTAGTGGTAAATATGCACATACATATACAAAATATATAAATATATATACATACATACACATAGGTATATATATGTATAAAAAAAAGTTATTCAAAGAGGATAGAATCAACCTAGAACTCAATGTCCGTGACAGAATAAGGATATAATAAAAAGGTTAAACAATAATATATATATATATATATATATATATATATATATATATATATATATATATATGCGGTATAAGATTGACAATAAAATAAACATCTTACGTTTTGCCGACGCTTTTCGTCTTCGGACATTATCAAGGCAAAATTGAAGCGAATATTTTTGTTTACATTTTTACGTTAAATACAAATTTTAAAAACAGAGAGAGACTCTTTTGCGTAAGACTTTTTCTGGATAATGTTAGTTTACTTTATACTAAGCGTTTTTTTTTTTCATGTCGACAATAAATTTTCTGTGGACTTGAGAAATAGACAAAAACATCTTAGTTTTTGCCGACACTTTTTGTCTCTCTTTAAATTCTGAATTTAATGCAACTTTGTAAACAAAAAAAAAATGTTGCTTCAATTCTGTCCTGATAAAATCAGAAGATGAAAAGCGTCGACATAAACTAAGATGTTTTTTTTCTATTGACATTCTTATACTAATTTGGCGTATCAACAGAATTGTTCTGGGAATACATACACACACGCAAACACACACACAGAGACACGAACACACACACAAAAACACACAAACACACACACAAACACGCACACACACACACACACACATATATATATATATATAAATATATATATATATATATATATATATATATATATATATATATGACGGATAATATTGTATAACGAGTGAGCATATTTTCTTATGTTACATTTTATTTAGGTTCTACTGAAAGTCTTTGGAACTTTCTCATTGATGAATTAGGTAATACAAATAAAAAAAGTAAAAAAAAAAACAGCACTGCTCTCTCCAAATATTTCTGGTAATTAAAAAATGACAGCAATTTAATTTTCATCAACTGGGCTATTATAGCAAGAGACAAATTATTATAGCAGAAAATGAAGTATATAACTTATGTCTTATTGAAAAAATGGTTATTTTAAAACACTGAAATGAACATTGCTTATTAAACAAGAGAAATTAATTGATGGTTACATGTAGGCATAAAAATAAATATTTGCTTAAATACGGTAATACAGAATATTTTTGATACAAATTATGTTTATTTTTAAGGTTTAATTTACCTTAAAAATAAATGTAATTTTTATCAAAGTTTGTAATGCTATTTTGTCTTTTGTTAAAGAACAACACATTTTTATTTTAGTAAATTGTCAATTTTTTACATATATATAAAAATCCCCTTCTTTTTAAATCCCAAATATAATTTAAAAAATTAAAAAAACTGTAATATCAAAATAATACATAATTCCGTTAACATAGAGATAACGAGGCATATATTTTTAAAATTTAAATTACGTAACATACTGTTTATACTCATCACGTGAAGATACCGTTGTGAATGAAACTCGGAGTCTTGCTATCGGTGATATATATATATATATATATATATATATATATATATATATATATATATATATATATGAAATGGACAAATAATAATAGCTCTGTTCTATTGCATCGAGTACTGTTTTATTAACACAACTACCATATGTGCGATATATATATATATATATATATATATATATATATATATATATATATATATGTGTGTGTGTGTGTGTGTGTTTGTATGTGTGTGTATGTATGTGTGTGTGTATTGAGATGGAGAAAGAGAAAGAAAGGGACATAGATAGATAGATAGATAGATAGATAGATAGATAGAGAGAGATAGATTGTGTCTATCAAAGTAACATTAATAATGAAAGAATAACCATTTTTAATAATTTCTTAAAAAAAACAATTTGAAATACGTAATGTTGAAAGAGAATTTTTTAAAATCAAGAATGAAAATATATGCAAAATAAGGTGCCTAAAATCAATTTGTAGATGATTTTGTCTCTCTTTTTGGTAAATATTTCTAGTTCTGATATATTTACACTGTAAAACTAAAGATACTCTATATCTCATAATATAATATATATATATATATATATATATATACATAGATAGATAGATATATGTACAAATGATACATATATTATATAATGAGTTCTTCATTTTCTTGTTATAATATATAAAATATATATCTACAGGTACATTCATCTGTGTATTTCTATGTAGACAGTGAAAAAGACAAACAGAGAAAGGAAAAGAATTAGAAAATGATAGGGTAGGAGAGAAAGTAAGTTGGAATGAAGATAAAAACACTTTTAAGAAAATTCTGAAAAACTTTTCTTGTCTTTTTAAAACATACTCACCCCCGTAAACGCATCTCTCTCTCTCTCTCTCTCTCTCTCTCTCACTCTATATATATATATATATATATATATATATATATATATATATATATATATATATATATATTATATTCGTGTTAAGACTTGCCGACGTAATGAGGAGCAATTCAGTTATGTCAAGTGATGTGTTGGAAAACTGACAATCCTCAAATGTTATCAGTATTTTCAAAGCTGAATATGGCCGTTTTAATCAAAGTCTATTCAGTTTATCAAGGGGCGGGGCCTTCTTTGAAATCTCAACGAGATTTCTGTCCCGAAAAACGACATTTGGTATCCATTTGGACGATGCATATTTCTAGTTTAATCGATATAAATGTGTATATATATATATATATATATATATATATATAATCGGTATATATATATATATTCTAATTATTTATTTATATATATATATATATATATATATATATATATTGCGAGCGGGACAAAAGATAGAAATGCCAGTGAAGTTTCTTGTCAACACAGTTGTATCTCCTTCCATTTCAGGTTTCATCTTTAGGATTTAGAATGGACTGTTTACCAAGGTACCATCCACTTTCTTCTTCTTCTTCTTCTTCTTCTTCTTCTTCTTCTTCTTCTTCTTCTTCTTCTGTACTCAATTCAGCAACAGAAGATTGCGTCGTACATGAATCACCGAGTCGGGGTACCATTGAGCGAATATATATATATATATATATATATATATATATATATATATATATATATATATATATATAATATTTATATTTGATTTGCACATGCGCTTTTTTTTTTTAGGAATTTGGGAACCATTTGTGAGAAAAAAGCACCATGTCCCAAATGACCCGCTATAATTTTGGAAGATTCATGCTGTCCGCCGAAGGTACGATAGCTCGGAAAATTCACTCTAATCATTTTGGTGAGGGCTCTCGAATATTTTATAATGATCTAACATTCAACATGGATGACTAACCTGTGCCTTCTTGAGTTAGTGCTCTCCTCGGTCAAGAAATTGCCTGCTGGAAGATCCTATATCTAGGAAAAAGAACTCTGCACTACACAACACAATCAGAAGAAACCACTGATTGCTGTCAGACAATTTCTGCTACCACATCACCCCTAACATCTGACCGTTACGTCTAATCAGAATGCGAAACCCTTGATTATATTGTGGTGGGGGCAATTGAGCGAGAGATCAAAACAAAATAATTCCTGGAGATGAAGTAAATGCAAGGATTATGGCGGCATTCACCAACTTAAACAAGTAGACTTTTCAGAAGAGATGAAGTAATTTCCAAAGTCCTCTGGGGGCTATGGCTGAAGTCAATGGCGATTTTATTGAATAAATTTAGTATTTCAAGGAAACAACACCATGCGACTCAAGCAGGGGAAACCAGTCATGGCAAGCAGAAAACCATTTACATCTGACCACCTAACCAACCAAACGGCTACACCCTGGATTATTGTGTGAGGTGCAGTTGAGCGAGAGATCAACAAAACTGCTTGCAACATCAAAGATGAACTGAAGGCAAGGATTATGGCAGCATTCACCAACTTAAACATGGAGAGGAGAATATCGGTAGATTGGGAAGTCATTGTTGAAGCAAGTGACGATTTTATTAAAAGAATTTAGTCTCATTATCTCAAGATATTTTTCTGTAATTTTGGTAAATATATCTGTTAAAATGGGATGACATTGTCATTTACATTTTTGCTGAATTTAGACGACTATTTATACATCGCACCTATATATATATATATATATATATATATATATATATATATATATATATATATATATATCCCAAAATCGCTGATCAATCGATTTGGCCAATACATCACTGATGGTCAAATTTCAGAATGAACTTCCTATGGACTTGTTTGCAAATTTTCTCATACGAGACAAATATAAAAACTGAAATAAAAGAATATATATATATATATATATATATATATATATATATATATATATATATATATGTATGTATGTATGTATGTGTGTGTATATATATATATATATATATATATATATATATATATATATATATATATGAATTAGTGATTCTGGGACAAATACGCATTATATATATATATATATATATATATATATATATATATATATATATATATATATTTACCGATCGCTCATCAATGCACTATTTTTATGAAATATCATCCAGAAGGATTTTTCTTCGAATTTTTGGTTTGTGTTCAAGAAAATCTGACTGATTCCAATATCTGGACATATTGTCCATATAACATCAATATTGAGGGAATCATACTAACTTTCCTCGTCACTGTATTTTGTAAGTTTGAAATATTTGTAATATATCGTTTTCTATCAATGATGATGCAATACAATTTTAGAATTCGTTTCAAATTTTCTCTAATCATGAAGAAAAATGGAAATAAAAATAAAAATTCTATTTCAAATTGGAAAAAATCTATGATCAATTATAAAATAATTTTGCGTTAAAACGAAAGGCTTCCTTTTCACTGTAATACGTTAAGGCACTTGTTTTGCTTTGGGGACACAGCTTCATCTGAACGATTAGCAAGAGTGATTAAACAATTCCTCTTTTCAAAATGCCTTCCTTTCTAATTGTGAGCTTGTGAATTGATGCCGTAAAAGTGCTTATTAGGTTTACAACGAGGAGAAAATACATCTACGTACATCATTTTGATGATCTTGTGAATTTAGCATCGGAAATTGATAGTTTTTTTTTGTTTTTTTTTATGAAATAAACAATTTCTTTCATATTTATTTAAATCATTTCACCCCAAGAAATTTGATAAAGCCACTAGGACGCAAGAGGTTAGAACTGAAAAATAATGAGGTTACTTAAGTGAGGATAAAAGCAGAAAATCTACAATAAATGAACAGTATTCGGGAAGACAGGCGATGGCGATTGACGTTGCATCTAATTTTTGAAGTTTTGAAATTTTCACAAAAGAAAGAAATCGGAAGCGAGTTCTACTGGTGCGATAAAAGAAACTATAAGAAAAAAGAATCGGATAGATCTTACTTGTTCAACGGTGAAACGCTGGTACTTGGTTACCTTTATGCAGTGGCTTCACAGTGGGGCCTTGTATTTGTACTAAGTCGGTCCTAAAATAGGTTCGACGTACAAAACGTTAGGAACTTGATATAATAGGTAATGGCGCAGAGAAATCTAGTTGTGGTCGCTGATACTTTAATATCCGTCTAATGGTCGTCCAGCATCGACTGACTGACCGAACCCACTGAGCGACTCAGCCACTCGTTAATCTTACTACTCCTACTTATTATAGGTGGGAGAGTCTATTAACTATAGAATAGGTGTGTTCCAATATAACATCCCCCCCTAAAACTTTACTCCGTAGGAGTAAACAGTTTTATTTATTTATTTTTCATTTTTTATAGGAAATATAAAGAAAAAAACAGAAAAAAATTCATTTTTTTTTTCTCCTACGTTTTTGATCAACTTTTAAATGATCAGTTGCCTTTCTTTTTTCTTCTGGATCGGCGTACCTCAGGACAAATTGTTGCAGGCGTTGTTAGATCAAACGTATTGAAAATCACCTCCATCGGCGTTTTTTCCGCGGGACCGCTGTCAACCACGTCTAAAAAACGTCGTCTGATCTGGTTACTGCACGTGAATTCTTCGCATTTCACCAAGTACATTATATTGCAAATGCGCTTTTCTATTTTTTTGGTACCTCCATAGTGTTACCAGAAACAACCTTCCGCTTTGAGCTTCTTAAGGATGGAGTCACAGTTTCTGTAGGTTCTTCTTGTGGTTCTATTTGTTCAGCCTCTAGCTTCCCTTTTGTTGATCTTGTGCTTCTTAACGTTTTCTGTGGTGACTTCAGTTGACTTAAATCATTTAATAATACTGCATGTCCTTGGCTGCGGGTAACTCGCTCCCCAGTTTTTTCTCGGTGTCGGCTTCATCTTTACTTTCTGGAGCTTGTTTTTCACATATATCGTCGGTGTTAGCCATTCAACTTTTTTAAATACACCGGTTTTCTCTAATCTGTCCAATTCTTTACCTATCTGTTCAATTGAAGCAAACAGCACATTCATTTTCTTTTTGAATACCGAATGAGCGTTTTCTTTTAGCTGGAATTTTGCCTCCATCTTGGTACACGTTCCCAAACTTGGAGAAAAAACAGTAGGAAATGTTCCCTTAAGTTCCTTTACTAATTTTTGGGCTTCGTAGTTTAAAAAATCTACCTTGTAACAGAAAGAATTTATCGGTAAATCCCATAATTGAAATTCTGTTATCCAATACGTACAAAGTAAGTCCGTGATATTTTCTATGACAAATATTTTAGCTTTTCGCGTTTTTGTATTTAACGTGACATTTGTAACAAATTCTCCACTAAATTGTATTTTTTCTCCCGTCACTGATCTCGAGATTTTATTTGTCTTCATTAAAGTTAATTTCCCCAACTTCTTCCACGTATGAAAATTTATGATAGATAGTTCAGAAACAGTCTCGAGTTGCATTTGTATTTTTTATTACTTGTTTCGACGGTAACAAATTTTCTGGTTATTGCATCGTTCACCTCGTCGGGCTTTAATTTTCGCATTTTATTGTCTTTATTTTTTTACCTGCAGTGAGAGCTTTTATCACCCACTCTTTTACAGATGAAGGATTTTTTGTTCCTAAAATTGCAATATCTGTACCAGTGAAGTTCACCGCAAGCAAAACATGGCTTCAGGAGTTTTTGTTTATTTTTCTCTGGGATTTCACTTTTTGTTTGATAATCCGCAATTTTAGAATTCTTTTTGGTAGACTGACTTTCTTTTTTGTAGCGTATTTTCCTTACATGCGAAACGCCAGAATGTTCTATCTTTTTCGAATCTTTCTTTACGCTAACATATCTTGTACAGTCTTCTGCCAACTTCTGTATCGAAATCCTTGGTTCGTTTTCTGATTTTTACAGCACTAATTTTCTCAACTCTGCGTCTCTTTCCGATACCAGCCCTTGAACAAACACTAAGCAATTAAAATTGTCAGCGCTTAACTCCGCCAGCTTGAATTCTTCACAATGCTTATTCACCTTGGATGCGTACGTTATATAGTCTTATTCGTCATCTTTTATCAGATTCAAACATTTCCACCTTTTGTGAAACAAAGATGTCTTTTTACTAAATAATTCACTTAATATATTTACCGCCTCGGTAAGTCTCACCTCGTTAGTTCTTTTCGGTAAAATGTATTTTACCAATTTTTTATGCTCAGCTGTACCTAACTTGCTTAAAAGAAGCCTAACCTTCTTTCCTTCAGACCACGAGTGGCAGTCCTTCTTATACACGTCCGTATGTTTTTTATAATACTCCTCAAAAGTTATCTCTTCATCTGGACTGTACGTGAATATTTCAATTGAATTCCCTATTGTATTCTCTGGGAAAGAATCATTTTGTAGATTTTTCTCTTTCGTCTTCTCAGTTATTTCCAGAATTTTATTTTGAAACTACTTTTGCATCTGTTCCATTTCTCGTTGAAACTTCATTTGTCTATTAAAAGTTCCTCCTGTAGTTGCATCTGGAATGTCTTCAGTTGCTCTAATATTGTCATCTGTTGTTCCGTCTGGAACTTAAAAAAATCCTGGAATATATTTTTTCATTCCTCCATCTTCGCAAAATTTTACACAATGATCAAATATTGTAGAAGGGGGGGGGCTACGAAATTTAAATTCGTGACCTATTTGAGCAAACTGTCTTATCGAGAAAAAAAAAATTTTCTCAGTAGAGCATACGACTGATTTTTCCGTCACTAAGTTGACGTCTTGTCTTTCGAAAAACTTTGCCATTTTTTTTTAAGTGTGAATCCGAGATTTTGTCGCCGAAATTGTGACGAGCAACTCTTTTTCTTTTTACTCCGTATGAGTACGAATTTCGTCATCAAATAATGTTGTGGCGAAGTTTTTTTTCTCTTCCACATTATGAATTCGAATCCCTTCGCCAAATAATACTGTGGCGAACGCAATTTTTTTTTTAGTGTGAGTACTAATTCTGTTGGACAAATTTGTTATGGCGGGTGATTTTTTTTTCTCCGTATGAGTATGAATTCCGTCACCAAATAATGTGGCGAGCGGATTTTTTTTTTCTTCCACCGAATCCCTTCGCCAAATTTGTTATGGTGGGTGAATGAATTCGAATCCCTCGTCGCCAAGTGTGTTATGCCGAACGAATTTTTTTTTCCTCCGTATGAGTTCGAATCCTCGTGCCCAAATGTGTTATGGAGTTCGCCAAGTGTGTTATGGCGAACGAAAGTTTTTCTTCCACCGTATGAGTTCGAATCCTCGTCGCCAAGTGTGTTATGGCGTGGTTTCACAGTGGAGGCTTTATTTGTACTAAGTCGGTCCTAAAATAGGTTCGACGTACAAAACGTTAGGAACTTGATATAATAGGTAATGGCGCAGAGAAATCTAGTTGTGGTCGCAGATAGTTTAGTATTCGACTAAGTGTCGTCCGGCATCGACTGACTGACCGAACCCACTGAGCGACTCAGCCACTAGTTACTCTTACTACTCCTACTTATTATAGGTGGAAGAGTCTATTAACTATAGAATAGGTGTGTTCCACTATAACAGTTACCCATCTAGTAGCACGCTTAAATTCATACTGACGAGGCAGTAATGAAAAAAGCGGATTATAACAATCTCCTTGAAAATATTTATAGAACAGACACAGGGTTTTTGTGGGTAGTTAACGCGACCTGTATTTCTTGTAGTACCTCTTCTTAACGTCCTGTTTATTGTCTTTCGTCAACTTCTATCTATCGTGTTCTCCATGACGTTGACGATCAAGGATCTCGACAACTTTCTCTCCTTTTAATTTTCTTTTCTAACTCTCCTAAACACTGCGCTGCCATCCAGTTACACAAGCTCGTTAGATAGCTTATGCACTGTTTTTCTCTGTCTTTCTTATCTTAAATATGCCTTGTGTGTGTCATATTCTGCAAGGCTTCTTTCCTCATTATGTAATGTAGAATTTTAAACTGCCAGTCTCTGGTGTTATGTAGAATTGTCCTTTTTGTTTCCTTTTTCGCTACAACTTCACCTTTGCTATAATATCCAGCCTGTGGTATTCTCAGTACGTTTCATTAGAACCACATTTCAGTTGCTTCAAATCTCGTCTTCATATGCGAGATTTCCCGTCATTCAGTGCCATACAGCATGATTAACGTCAGTTTTCTTTTCATTGTTCCTAACGAAATTTTTCTGTTTCTTAATACTTAGCTTAACTTATGGAAAATCATCAATCACTTCCGCCATGCTTCTTCGTTTTCCGCACGTTTCGTCTTCTGTTAAAACGATTCTCAGGTATTTAACTTGTTGTACTTGCTGGATTTTGATATCTCCAATGTGTAATTTGCACTTTGGGCAGTTTCTTTTTGCTGCCAACTATTATTCATATTTTAATTAAAAACTTGTCTTACTAAAAAAAAAAATAAGAGAGTGAGAGAGAGAAAGTCGCCGTTTCCTAAGAAAGCTTACGATGAAAGTACGTTTGTGAGGAAATACTTGTTCATTCTTCCAAAGCGCAAAGAGCATTGATTTACCGTGTCATACTCTAAACATTATGCATAAGTAAACCAAAGACTATAGAAAGTAGAATGGGCGGACAGAAACCGAATCGTCGCCTAGACCATTATATTCACGTCGCACAAAAGCTATTCTAAAAATATGAATAGGTTTAACACACTGGTCTCTCTCGCTCTGTTTTCAAACTAATATAAGAGATCATGTTTGAATTTCACACCGTGGATAATCTTACAGGAATCCTCTGACTTATCTTTCCTGAGATGTCCTGAAAATTAACAGATATCAAATAAAACTTGTTGGAAAACCTAAAAAAATGAATTCTTTTAATCAAGTAAATGATTTCATTCCTTTCGACTTGTTACAAAAGCTTTTCTTCTTAAAACAGGAGCAACATTATTTCTTTAAAACAAAATACACAAGGTCATGATATTCATTAAGATCTTGCCGGGCGTTCCACAGAGTGATATTAACTTCGGTGACTCATAAGAGTCTTGGCAGATCACGACTCACATATCGATGTCATATGCAAAGAATCAGCTGTATATACGACCGCTTTCTAGGATCAATGGTTAAAAATGGCTTCGAACGAATGAAGAGACTAGGTCTTAGCTAGGTCTATCCTTCTTCGAACCTTGTAGGTTGGCAATATATAACTGTATCAAATAGCAGAAAACACATCGTCATCGAATTTTCAGCAAAAGTTATAACAAAATTGGACATCACTTGTATCTTGAAGGGAAATTAATGACAATGTTTCTCATTACTTCAAAGGAGAGTTAGAGAAGAAAGCCCTCGTAAATACTGGAAAAAACAATAAAATTTATTGGGATTGAGAAACGTTTCATAAAGTTCATTTTAATGAAAAGAGTTTAGAAAAATTACAGCGGGATTTATGTCTTGCTGCTTGGTCAATGAATGCCGAAGATTTCCTTATATTTAAATGGCTAATATTACCATAAAGGGCAACACGCTTTTGGATGTCGTTTGCATTAAGCCAATATTGCATGCAAACATTGTTTTTGGTCATATTGTTTGTTAAACGATTTCCGAAATATTTCCTACTGCGTTGTTATTTTAAAAGCTGTAGAATTTTGAAATAAAAAAGCAATAATCTTTAATTTTCTTAAAATATGCAAAAATTTGCATCATTTTTGCTAACATTTCTCGGTGTCTTCAAAATATACAGACATCAAATGATAACGAACGTCTTCAGAAAACACCTGTAAGTTGAGAGAAAGTTATAAAACACATGCAAAACGTTAATAATTTTTTTCTCGTGATTTTCGCTCTGAAACATACTAATCTCAAAAATCTGCACGTATAACATTTAACAGCCAATTCCTTTTCAATTTCAATATTTTACAATTTGGTTTATTTTATCCATTTTAATAAGCGCTTAAATTAATAAACTACATTTTTTGGTTGCCATATAATTACGTTTGCCTATATAATGTTTTCCAGTATTTTAAATTCTGACATTTATATGAAGGCATACAATACCCATAAATTATGATAATATAATGCAAAAGGTTACACATTTTATTATTATTATTATATGTTAAACTTTGTTTGAGGAATCGAAGAACCGAGTTCGAATATCCACATACTTGGGAAAGGTATGAATCCTCTTCTTCTTCTATCAGTTATGGGTAAATAGCAGGACAGACCAGGTTCTATAGCCTCGGATGACAACTGGTCGACCGCAGAAAGAAATGGCAACCTACCGTGGGGAAAAATCTGTCTCATCAGTCATGTATCGAAAGATACATGATCGCCTATTCGTGTAACAATGTCAACCTATATGTGCGCTTGTATTTTTATTTGGACAGTGTTTGTAAATATATTATATCGAAATTGTTGTGGATTCCGAGATGAAATCCGGTCTCAAATGAATGACAAACGCAGGAATGAAATATTACAAATAATGTATTTGCCCAATAATACAATTGGTAATGCGATTAGTAAATCCAGAAACGCGGTTAGTAGCAATAATATATATATATATATATATATATATATATATATATATATATATATATATATATATATATATATACAGTCTGGTAAATTCAGTCTCGAAGAAGGATTTCCTTAGAGTCTACGTGCTTGTAACTGTGACTTCTACAAGCGATTACCTCACACTATTACTCTACCTCCAACTCAATCACAATCACTCCTCTCTGACTGACTCGGGTATTTAACGGCAGCAATCCAAGTACACACTGGTAGAGTCCACTTGTATGAAAAATGGACGGACCCCACAACAGAAATGAAGTTTCGACGACCTTTAAATATGGAAAAAGAAATAAATGCTTCTCCGATTGGAATTAATATATTTACAAAAGAAAATATTTCTCCTTATTATTGATACCAGTAGCAGATGTTTCATGTTTCGTGGGTAAATTTCTTGAAGAAACGCGGTATATTACTTAGACCTTGTCTACAGCGAATAAGCTATTATTTGTATATGTAGTAATTATCTTAAAAGATGATATTCAGATGGAACAAATATGGAAGAGCAAGGAGGACGATGTAAAATATCTATGTTTATTGCCTTAATTATTTGCTGAGTGACTTGGGCAATATGTGGTCTTGTATTATAGAGTAAGAAAGGTTACACTAGTTATCCCATGATCGTCGAAGTTAAATAACATCGAGCCTGGTCCATTCCTAGTTGTGCAAACAGCTTGCGAATGACAGGTGATGCAATCTTGGATGTGTCATGGATAACGGCTCGGATTTGGAAATCGGAGAGACGAGATCCAATTCCAGGTGGGTGCGTTATATTCACCTGTCTCCTTATTCTTCCCCGCTCTAGTGATGATAGAGGAGTTGGCGGATGAGTCCTGAACAGATGGGTGTAGGTTGTGGACGCGGATGAACGAACGGGCCCTCTTGACAGCACGTCGCAGACCCCTCTTCATTTTGACGGTTGGACATGAAAGTCTCGGTCAGATTGACCAATGCCAGTAACACCGATTTGCAGCAACATTTTCCCAAGTCTCAGGGTCGATGTTTCCCTGTGTCATGGATCTCAAGGATGTCGTCAACTGAGCCTTGGGCATCCGCGTAGCCACCTGCCACTGGCAAGTTCACCAAACAGGATCATATATAGGAGTCGAGTGAAGGCGACATTGAAGGGTAGTAGATTGTACTCACAAATGCAGTTCACACATGACAAAGAAATTTATCTGTAAAATTTGGGTCATCTTGGATTCTTTTTTTTTTTTTTAGGGCTTTATTTTTCCACCGGGAAGGAAATGTGTATACAAAAACAGAAATCAAAGGAAATAATAATAATAATAATAATAATAATAATAATAATAATAATCATTTTGTATCAGGTCGTACGGTGTTGGCACCCACTGAATATAAAACCCGACATGACAGAGTGGGCCAATATCTGCACTGGAAAATCTGCAACTTCTACGGGAAGAAAACTGAAAGAAAATGGTATGAACACCACCCAGACCCGGTTACGGAGATAGGACCTGTTACAATTCTATAGGATTACACAATACACACTGACAGAACAATCAAGGCCAACCGGCCAGATATTGTTATTAAAGACCACAAACAAAAACGATGCCTCCTTATTGATATGGCAGTTCCTGCTGACTGCAATGTATCTTTGAAGATATTCAAAAAGTTGTCGAATACAAGGACCTTGAAATAGAAATCTCGAAAGTAATATGGAAACATCAACAATCCCTGTTGTAGTTGGAGCACTAGGACTGGTTGGAAAAAGATTGCAGTAGACTAACTGAAGGGATTCCTGAGTCCATGCCTCAAGGAGATACAAAAATTGTTCTGACAAGTACAGCCCACACCTTACGAAGGGCTTTATCTATGTCATTTAATTTTTTTTTTGTCAGTGGAAAGTGTCATGACGCCATTTCTAACCTTAGGTCCCTGGGCGGGACCCGGAAAGAAATGTGTAAACGCCAGAAATCAATGAAAATAATAATAATAATAATAATAATAATAATAATAAAAATCGAAATCTCAAAAAAAAAAAGTGGCACATGGGAACATCAGTAATACCCGTTGTAGTTAGAGCCTTCGGATTGGTTGGAAAACATTCCAGTAAACTAATTGAAGGGAATCCTGGAAGCATATGCCTTAAAGAAATACAAAAAAAATGTTCTCACGAGCACAGCCCACACCATACGAAGGGCTTTGTCTATGTAAAATATTTTTTTCCCAGTGTAAAATGTCATGATGCCATTTGTAACCTTAGGTCCTTGAGAGCGGGATCTGTAAAGAAATGCGTACACATCAGATATCAAAGGAAATATAATAATAATAATAATAATAATAATAATAAAAATCGACAGATTGCGCCAGTATCTGCAATGGAAAATATGCAAGACTTACGGAAAGGAAATTCATATGAACACCACCCAGACTTGGTTACGGAGATAGGAATTGTAACAATTTTATGGGACATTACAATACACACAGAGAGAACACTCAAAGCCCTTAGAGACCCCAAAGTTAAAATGTGCCTCCTTATTGACATGACAGTCCCTGCAGACTGCAATGCATTTTTGAAGATCTTCAAAAAAACTATCAAAATACAAGGACCTTGAAATCGAAATTCCCTAAGATGTGGCGCATATGGACATTAACAATACCAGTTGTAGTTGGAGCCCTTGGATTGATTAGAAAAGATTTCAATAGAATTGTTAATGTGTTCCCTGGTATCCAATTCCTTAAAGAAATACAAAAAATTGTACTCATGAGTACAGTCCACAGCTTTTTAATTGCTTTATTTATGTAAAATATGTGAGTTTTTTTTTCAAAACAGCTCAGTGGAAAATGTCATGATGACAATTCTGACCTTAGGTCTCTGGCGAGACACGAGAAGCAATGAGTATACACCAGAAATCAAAGGAAATAAAAAGTAATAATAATAATAATAATAATAATAATAATAATAATAATAATAATAATAATAATAAGTAAAGTAAAGTAAAGCCCTTCGTAAAGTGTGGGCTGTACTTGTGTTCTGACAAGTACAGCCCACACTTTACGAAGGGCTTTATCTATGGATTTTTTTTTTTTTTTTTGTCAGTGGAAAGTGTCATGGTGCCATTTCTAACCTTAGGCCCCTGGGCGGGACCCGGAAAGAAATGTGTAAACGCAAGAAATCAAATAAAATAAAAATAATAATAATAATAATAATAATAATAATGTTGTTGTTGTTCGTGCAAAACATGTACTGTGATATTATGATAGTACTCTAATCGCAGATTAAAATTATCTTAAGAATTGTAATCTGCGATAAGAGTACTATCAGCTAATTGCTGGCCTAGTCTTTGCATATAAGGCATAGCGTAATACTTTTAGCCAACAATACAACACACACACACACACATATATATATATATATATATATATATATATATATATATATATATAAGTCCGGAAAGGGTTTGGTATTTACCGTATATATATGATACCATATATATATATATATATATATATATATAGAACACATCAAAATGGAAACAGATCCAAGAGCACATAGGGTCACTAAAACATTAAAAGATAAAATGCCGATAACTACTCGCTGGACCAACCTTAATTGTTTTATGACACTTCGCGCAGAACTCTTCATTGACAATTCAAGGAAGAAATTCGGATTACCAACACACAAACCGAGAATGTCTCATATCGAGAATATTTCACATTGAACATGAAGAAAAAATAATTATTTTTAATAATATGTAGAAATCTCCACTTTTACCTGAAGACGGTCGCGAGACCAGAAACACGTGTCGTAAAATTATGTAAAACAAAACATAATATTTTTTCTAAATAAATCCACATTACAACGAAAAACGTTTGCGGCACCTCTCTTCTCTTCTTTTTAATATACATACTTTTCTCTAGTTGGAACCACTACAACATATTTCTTTTTTATATATATATATATATATATATATATATATATATATATATATATATATATATATATATATATGGTATCAAATGCGGTAAATAATAAACCCTTTCCGGACTTATACGATGATGTGTCTCCTAGCTTGTTCTGGAATTTATTATTTGCCTTGTTTTCTTAGGATATTTAGAAGAAAGCATACACATTACATTTTCAACGATTTGGTTTTAATTCCCATGAGGTGGTTGCCGCATTATCTTGGATATCCTTGTCAATAATGCTATGTAGCTCCTCGCTGAAACGGGTAGAAGATATGGATTTATCCATTTTCCAAGGACACTGGTGATTCTTGAACGTAATGGATTACGGTGTAATTTGAAACCGGCTTGCCAATTCTGCTCTCCAAGCAGGCAATCGTTACCTTAAACCCAATTCTTTTTTTTTTTTCCGGGAAGCAGGATAATATTCGATCTGCACCATACATTCTTATGGAAAATTTCGATGTGCTTTGCCAAATCTTTTATCTACGAGGCCATGTACCTTATTCCCTGGCAAAACGTGAGATCAAATCTCGGGTCAACTAGCGAAGGAAGATATTCTCGATTCAATACGTCTACAGCTTGGCACGTAGCCAGTAGTTGAATATTCATCTAACACTTTCACGGTATGATGTCAAATCTGTGGAATTAATATAAAGCAATGAATGGTGCGTATTGACGAGGGAAGGAGATTAGTTTTTAAAATAAATATTTGGGGTGTAAAAATAAATGTTTTCCCTTTCATCATCAGGAACTTACAGATATTCAACGACGTGTCAGAGTGAAAATTCTCTAATATTTGTTCATTTGACGTGATTATATGAAAACAAGACAGGTCGAGTATCCTATAGCCAATTATGCAGACACACACGCAGAAACTGCTGATGCGTATTTGAATAGGGAACGCAAACAGCAATACGACCAGTAAAGCGTTTTCAATGCGTTAGATCAAAGAAAGGCCTTTCTCGTCTGCGTTTGAGATCTTATTGTATCGATATGGGGAAAATGAGACCATTCTTTGGGAAGGGGTTAGACGATCTGAGATATTGTGCATTTTTTTGTCTATTTTATTTCTCTCAATATTAGCGAGTTGTGTATTCATTCATCTAGCACTACGACAGATGATTATGACCTTTGTACAAGTCACCGATATTACATTAGTTATGTGAAGCATAAAACCAGTTGATAAGCTTTCGTATCATGATCGGAAATTGTTATAACACAAGGAGTGTGGAGAGCAGAGTTGTATCAAAAGACATATAATACTCCTTCGCTATTACGGAATAGTGTAGGCAAAACGGCTTTAATATTGCCGAATACGGGAGCTAAAACTGGAAGGTCGCAGAAACAAAAGCGTTCAAAATGGAGATGTTTAACCTATATACAGCTGGTGTCATTTCAGATTATCAGCTTTTTATTTGTATTTAATAATAATGAGGAAGGGCTACTCGTTTCCAAACACACAGTCCGCTAAAGAAAGTCGGTTAGGGAATTTGTATTTGTTCGACTCTCACGAAGCTCATCCTTGGATTATGCTAAAACTATCCCGAGTGGACACTAGTTAGATTAGAGGTTTTCAACATGGGGTGAATCTCCCAGGTGGAATTCAAGGAGTTCATATTTTATTTTATTTTTTTTATTTTTATTTTTTTACAGTGGAGTCTTTTGACAGGCGGGGAGCCCCACATCAAACGTAAAAGACTCCACTCCATATACATATACTAGAGTATCTCAAGGATTATCCACAATTTCGCCATAACACAGGGAACGCACGCAAAGGAGTTCATATTTCGCCATAACACAGGGAACGCAAATTCAAGGTGTTCATATTTTATTTTTTCTTGTTTTTATTTGTTTGTTTTTTTCTTTTATTTACAGTGGAGTTTTTGACCGGCGTGGGGGGGTGCTCATCAAACTTAAAAGACTCCACTCCATATAAATATACTAGACTATCTCAAGGATTATCCGCAATTTCGCCATAACACAGGGAACGCACACAACAATACGACCAGTAAAGCATTGTCGATGCGTTAAAGGAAACATGTTTTTTCTCCTCTGTCTTCCAGGTCTTCGGCTTATCACACTACTTTCTGTTCATTCGTGCTTAGTGTTGGTGCCACTGCGGTCAGGTGATTGAGGTTTGATCGTGATCAGGCCCGTCTTCTTGGTGTTGTTACTGTATAAACAGTGCCGCTCCACTGGCAGTGTGCACTAAGTAAGAACAAAATGACGTGATCCGATTTCCCTGGTCACACGGCGTGTTAGTTGCAAGACTTCATCGAAGGCTTTTAACACAATACGGTGACAGTGCGCTGCCGCGTAGAAGTGTGTATGATTGAATCGAGAAGTTCAAAATTTGCCGGATGTATGAAGAATGTGTAGGATACCCGCCAATCTCCACTACTGAAGGGTAGATTTAGCAAGCTCGGGAGATGATAATGGCGAACAGGTAGGTTATCATCGATAGGGTTACCTGGTCAATATTTACTATCCACCCCACCACCACCACGGGGGTAGATGTGGCACAAAAGCCGACTTTAACGTGGGTCATCCGAGCCCTTAGTCTCGGCCAAAAATTCTTAGAACCCGCATAAACGGGTTCGGGTGTGTCTACCTCACCGGACTAGATTCTGCCCTTCGGCAGAGCCTCGTCCGGGTTCCTCTCTCCCCAAAAGCAGAGAGTTTGACAAGCGTAGATTCTGCAGATTCGGATCTTTGTTCTCTGTTCTTTTTGTGTGCACACCGCTAGCGCAGAGGTCACGTTTAGACTGTAAGAGCTACAAGCTGGCACGATCAAGTTCAAAATTCGATCACTTGAGCACAATAGTACCAACTATAAGGAAGCATAGGCAGAAGGCAGTGTCACAAACCTATTGATACTATTATCGCGAAAGTTCTGATAATTCTTGATTAACCATCGTAATGGTACTAACTAATTATGGAAAATAGGAATGAAGATATTTTTAGCAATATATGCTTATTATTTGGAATTCAAATTTTATGTCAGACGATCTTGGGAGCGTGGGTAATGACATTCGGACATATGGATCCAGATTGCGATCGCGAGACTTGTAACTGTTTCAAGTTGTAGAGGCATCACGTGTACAGCTTCCACAGTAAGAGTGCTATGTCTTGGGCAAGATATCTTAACGGAGCCAAACCCTCTCTAGACTGGTTTGAATTCGAGGTTTTTCTTCTCATAAACCGGTTGCTAAACAGTCTCTCCTGCTATTTACCCACAGCTTGGTGGGTAGAAAAGATGGATTCATACATTTCCCAAGCACGTAAGTTAATATAATGAATTCGACAGGAATTTGAACTCGAACCTGTAATTCTTCAATCAGAGCAATTTTCTTTTATTCCGCCGTGCCTCCGAGAAAAAAAAAAGGTGTATTAGGCAAAAAACTGTTGATAATGGCCTAGTTTGGTCTTCTAGGAAATAGCGCATGATCTCACGGGAAAAAGACCAGTACGGTCAAATCCTCTTTCGCGATGGCTACCTGCTAACACAATCGTCTCAGGCGATTTTCTTTTACAAATTATCACGCACAAGGTTTGGGTCAACACGTGGTATGTTGTCAATGCACTTACTAATGTTGTTTCCCGATGGGATAACCTCCGCAGTTTGATAAGAAACGAAGTTTACGTACCTGAAAATCAATAATAGTGAGTTTCGAAACCTAGTCTCCTGGTTTGAAAGTAACCGTTATAATCACATGATCGTTCGCCCATACTCAAGATATCTGAGATAAAAAGTTAAATTATATGTAAGAGAGGTTGGGACATTCGTTTTCTTACCATGAGACCCGGGTTAGACTCACAAATTGATCCATTTTGTCCGGGGTGAGGAGGGATTTATTTCTCGGCTATATTAACATGGGTGGGAAATGATCCAAGCATACAGCATTTTCGAATGTTCCTGAAATTCATATCAGGGGTTAAGGCGAAACTCGTGTCAGAAATTGGACGGGCATAACCGTTCAGAAGTTGTCGATTGATGTGCTATCCGAAGACACACATCATCGTCACAGAGTATTTAAGCCGGAAGTGAGTTCCACAAGCGAGAAGTACGAGTATAGAAACTATCATCACAAAGTTAGACAAGAGTGATATTGCTGCTCGATGTTAACCTCAGTATCATATGTATATATATATATATATATATATATATATATATATATATGATGATGATGATGATGATGATGATGATCCGGCGTCCTTTAATATGGCTCTGGTGAAATAAATTATTATAATTATCACTTCCGTTAAGTTAACCGTCTAAATATGTCATGGTCTGGTCACTCCTCCTCCCCCAAAACAAAGTATGGTTGAGAGAGATATGAAATTAATCCCTCCCTAAACTCTACCATGTCTCTTTAACTACTCCTTTTACACTCTCTGTTAAATTACAAAAACTTTCACTACCCATAAATTTCAATTTCATTTTTCGTTTCATTTCATTTTTGGAAGTGCTATCTGATGATCCGGCGTCCTTTAAAAGGGCTCTGGTGAAATAAATTATTATAATGGTACCTTAAAGAGGTCTATTTTTCTTTTAAATATATATATATATATATATATATATATATATATATATATATATATATATATACTGTTTTAAAAATAAAGAATTTATTAATGGTAATAGTCCTTGAGGTCATTTTGTCCAACATATCATCAGGAGAAAATCGTTAGGAAAATTGATAAATTAAACGAAAAAAACAACAACGAAAATAAAGAGTACAAAAAGGGGGGGCACGCTAAAATCAATAACATAAGTAGGTACCTCCACGAGATCGCTAAAAAAGAGCATAGCATGATGAAAAAGACGCTAAACTTGACGAAAACAAAATTTTATCGTCTAAATGTTTGTTATTCATTAAGAGGAAAGGTCAAAGTATTTTGGGGTATTTTTTTCCATTTTTAATCGTTTCTAGCACGTCCAAAATTTTCGTTAAAAATCTAGTTTTTTTGAGTCAGCAAAATTGTCAATTTTTTTTTCATTTTAAAAAAAACTGGAAATCTGACTTTGAAACTTTTTAAAATATCAATTATCATTTTTCAAAACTTATTTTAAGAAAATCAGAAATTATAATGTTTATTTAAAATATTTTGAACCAAACTTAACTTAGCTTTTGTGCCAAAAAGATGTAATTTGAAAATAAAACAAAGCAGGTCATAAACTTTCGCGTCTCTTGACATGTGATAAATGATATATTTACGAATTCCATGAGGCTAATTTGTTCTACGGAAGGAGAAAAGTGAAATAATTTACATTTACGTGAACAAATTATTTACCCCGTTATTTTTAACGAAAACTTTCAGCGGTCTAATTTTTTTTTTTTTGTACTTAGCTTTCACCTTTACGTTTATGATGCCTTATGGGAAATATATTCTAAAGAAATTAAAATGAAACTGTTAAGAGTGACATTAAATTTCATATTTCTTAAGAAAGGTATCTAATTAATTTATAGGTACCTTTCTTATGAAATTTTATCAGAATTGCACATAAAATACTATAATTTTATGTACATTTATTACATTCTACTGTTATTTGTATTTGCATTCATTTTATTATTAATTTTGATATTTCATTTATGGAAAAATGTCGTAACTGAGATTAATATAAAAATAAGATCATATAAATTTCATAAGATGATACTGATACTTGTAGGTAACCTTCTCAGTTGAAATTGAAAAATCAAATTAACTTCTCCACACGTGTTTCGCAAAAAGTAAAGGCCTTAACATGGAGAACAATGCTTAACTAAAATAACGCAACTTAATTATATTCTGGTTGGTCTTCCGTATTTTATAATTACAGCTCGATTATAAGCACAAAATTACATTTCTTAATTACTGGGGATCTTCTGATTAGTCAAAATGATACAATTTACAACGCGCTAAAAAAGATCTATCTCATAAGGACACTTATGAAAGCCTGTGCGGCTTTTAACTAATTTTATAATATTTTAACAACTTAAATGTAAAATCTATTATAATTAATGAAATAACAAATAATTGTATTAAAAATTCATTTTTCATCGAAAAATTTTTTTTGCTTTCAGAAAATATTGTCCATATTCATAAAAACAACTAAAAGCAAATAAAAGCATTTGAAATTAAATAATATCTTTGTTTTATTGAGTTTTGTATGTTACAATTCAGAGCTGATTTTCAGGTACTGGGTATCAATTAAAAAAAAAAAAAACATGATTTGCATTCCCTCAAAGCCCTGTGCTTTTAATTATTGTAATCACTAAAACCGATGCGATCGAATTTCTAGCGTTTTCATAAAATTAGTTATGGGGGGTAATAAATATTTTTAAAAATTATTTCTACCATGACTTTCATAAAAAACACATATTTATAATAATTTCGATCATCTGTGAATAGTTCCTGAAAGTTTCATTAACATCCGATAATTATTTCTATTTTTGCACGATTTTTCAAATTAATGTGTGTCATACCAAAAAACGTGCTAAAAATTGTCTATGGTATTTACTAGTTCCGCTGATACAAATAGAAACAAGGTTTTTTAATCAAAATTTAGAATTTTCTAAAAAAGAAGGAAAATTTTCTAAAAAAGGAAAGACCAAATTTTTTTAAAATAATTAAAAAAAACTTTTGGTCTTTCCTCTAAATAATAACATAAGCATTTAGACAATAAAATTTTGTTTTCGGCAAGGTTGGCGTCTTTTTCATCAAGCTATGCTCTTTTTTTAGCGATTTCGTGGAGGTACCTACATATAAGTATATATACTTATAACGAGGGGAGGTTAAATCGCGTGTAAATAATTAGCGAGGGACAGTTAAAATAAAATATCCCCCAACAAATTAATGGACTTCACAAAGTCCTTCTGCCGGCAAAGAGAAGCCTTGAAATCCTATACAGATCGATTCCAAAATCTTCAAATGATTGTTGGAACCAGCTATGTGAATAATTTTGAACCACTGTTTGTATACGATATATATATATATATATATATATATATATATATATATATATATATATATATATATATATATATATATATATATATATATATATATATATATATATATATATATATATATATATATATATATATATATATATATATATATATATATATATATATTATATTAAACATTTTTATGTTTAACGTTGTTATTTATAAGTATTTAAGCAAAGGCTCTGTTTATGATAAACAGTATTAAATAACATTTACGGGCCTGAATGTCCGAGAAATTTTCATAGAAAATATTCGACCTTGCCTACCGAAAGGTTATTTGTGGCCGAGACGGTTAAGGCACGTCAGCGTAAATGTCGGTTCCATATAGGATGCAGGTTCGAATCCTGTCAAAGAACGAATATTTTCTATGAAAATATCTCGGTTCATTAACAATTGCTATGCAATTATTTATAGAAAAATGAAAGGGCGCCTACATTATAGTAGTGGAAAAGAAACAGAAGCCGACGTGCCAGCTAAAATTGTAGATAGTTGTTTGTAGTTTTTCAAGAATCTCTAAATATATAGCAGCACCAGAATAGATGTGACAACAATATTCAAAGAATGGAAGAATGGTAGACTTATAAATATATGAGATAAAGTCTTGCGAGAAACATTGTCTACCACGACAAAGTGAACTAATTCATATCAGCAGACCTATCAATTAATTCAATATAATATTTCCACTTCATGTCAGCGGAAAATGTTAGTCTGAGAAGTATAAACTACAAATGGTAGACAGGTATCCTCGGAAATTGGTTGTAGACAGTCATATGCACAAACTTTAATGTTGGAAAGTAAAAACTTTCTTCTAATGTGTTGATATATAGGCAAGATTATTTTCTATCTGAAATGAAAGAAATAAACTGAAGAGAAATGTGTCAGCTTACCCCCTCCCAAAAAAAAAACAAAAAAAAAACACCAGAAAGCACAAGTTTAAAAAGATGTTGAGACGATAAACAAAAGCTATTCTCGTGATTTTTCGCAGAAATATTTCCGGCGAAACAGCGTCTCCTTCGCCGCAACATCATTGGTTATATCTATGTAGCCTCAAATACAGGAATGCATTTGCAACAACGAAAATTTAAAAGCTTTTCTCAAAATATTGGGGATGACAGCAAGAAATCAGGACTAATAGGACTGTCTCTCGGATATATTTCCATAAGTATTATTAGATGGCGTTATCGGAAAGATTCCAGTGCTGACCAAAATATACCGACGAAAACAATTTATGACAAGATAAAATGGAAAAGGTAGATATAATTTGAAAGGGAGAAAAGGGGAAAAAAATCAGAAAAGTAACGAATCTAGAGACAGCAGCATCTTACGAAGAATTATTGTAGCAGAGATGTCATTACACTATACAATACCTGAAAATTCAACATATTTATGAATCAATAAAAGGATCTATCTATCTATTTATCTATCTGTAACTGTCTCTATCCATCTTTCTCCTCTCTCTCTCTCTCTCTCTCTCTCTCTATATATATATATATATATATATATATATATATATATATATATATATCCGTCTGTTTATTCATCTATCTATCTATCTATCTATCTATCTATCTATCTATCTATCCGCCTGCTGTCGGTATCTCTCTCTCTCTATATCTATATATATATATATATATATATATATATATATATATATATATATATATATATATTCAACTGCCTGTCTTTCTGTCTGTATGCACGTATGTATATCTATCTATCTATCTACTTGGATATCTATCTATCTATCCGCCTGTATGTCTGTCTGTCTGTATGTATGATTCTATCTATCTATCTATCTATCTATCTATCTATCTATCTATCTATCTATCTATTCAAATGCCTGTCATTCTGTCTGTATGCACGTATGTATGTCTATCTATCTATCTATCTATCTATCTATCTATCTATCTATCTATCTATCTATCTACGTGGATATCTATCTATCTATCCGCCTGTCTGTCTGTATGTTTGTATGTATGTATGTATATCTATCTATCTATCTATCTATCTATCTATCTATCTATCTATCTATCTATCTATCTATCCTCCTGGCTGCCTGTCTGTCTATCTGTATGTCTGTCTATCTATCTAAGAGTTGTGTGTTTGTGCGTGATTCCGTCTGTATGTATGCACTAGTAGATAAAGAGTACACAGATAAATCATTCGCCAGAATATGAAGGAATTCTATGAAAACTAATCCTGAATCTCGGTTAATTACTCAGATTTGTGTAAGTGGGAGAAGGACTTTCATTTTCAACTTTCGCGTCAGTAGACACGATTTTTCTGAATATTATAGATGGAAGCATCCAACACTCAAACGTATATTGCTCTACAAACAAGAGAAGTCATTGCCCAGAGACAGCTACAATTACACAAAACACACACATCAGTTCAAGCTCTCATTTCAATTTAATTGGCTAGATGTAACCGTAAGTTCTACGCTAGTAGTTTCCTGTCTATATTTCTGAGATGACGTATTATGTACACAATTTACATTATTCAGACTTTCGTTCTCATATTTGTTGGCATATTTATCACAGTGTTTCGGCCGTTGTACGCTCCAGCCTTTTTCAATTGGTTGGTATGTTGAACTGAATGTTGAACTTTATTCCGCTCGCTGGGGTAGATTGTGCCATGTCTAATGGATGTCAGTTATCAGTTATCTCCTGTTAATTCAAGTTCTCCACTGCCTTAACAATGTATTGAACTCACAACTCTTTGGGACCTGTCACTATCTTTATCCACTATGCCATGTGTCCTTAAGAAAGATCTGTGTATGCATTTTTGGGACTTATAAACTTAATGTTTTCAGCAAATTTACCACTGCTCATACTGCAATTTTTGCCGACCAGGCATAGAAATGGAATATGGGAACTTGTAATTAGAAGTATCATAGTAAAGCAATAATATCAATGAAAAATGCACTGTGAGCTCTGGTAAAAAAAAAAGCATGCAATGATAACAGCAAAAATTGCAATGTGAGCAATATGAATAATATAAATATTGTACAAGTTTACTTGTTAAATATTAGTTTAACAGAAGATTATCTTTTAGAGAATTGTATCTCCACTCAGACTTCCTCAGTTTAACTTTAGGGAAAAAATCAAGGTAAAGGAAATCAATTTTGCTTGGTTAAACTAACGTGGAAATGATAGTTAGAGAAAGAACCTTCAAGGAGTCGAATATTAAACGTCGAACAACGTACACGTGTTCTTTGTCGTGTCTGGATCTGCTCCCCAGTGGTGTGAGAAAGGGACCCTACTGGATAAATTGAGATGTATACTTCGACGTTAATAAAGTAGTGAGGTTAAAATTCCCTGTGTTGAAGTACTTTAATCCTCGAACCAAAACAACAAGCTATCGCCGACTTTGAAAGAAGAAGTCTACGCTATTACCGAATGGAGACCGTTTTCCAAGACCTCTCAACATCAGGGAAACCGCCGGCCTGGACCAGCCCAGAAAAAAGGGTCATATACATTTTCTCGAGCATGTGGAATTCTCAACGGGTTCCATGTTTTCTAGCCAACTCTGATTTAAATAAAATAAATACAATGTCGATCGTCGTCTACTGTCGTCATGATTACTCTTCTATTGTTTTTGCTCCTTAATAATGTTTCCTATTTTCTCATTCTTTAACACTCGGTAACCCATACTGTTTTCATGACTTTACTGCCTTGCATATATATATATATATATATATATATATATATATATATATATGATGGGTGTGTCTGGATTTAATTGAGTGTCTGCCATTTGTCTGTTTGATGTCTGTAACGTGAGCGTATTTCTGGGATATACTAATGTCATTTTTCTATGATTAAATGTCTCGACAGTATGAAAGTACTATTATATAAAATTCAATATGGCGTTTCATTAGGATGATCTAATTATTAAATGAACAATATTTTTTTCAATTTGTAGATAATTAACGGGTATCGACTTTCCAAATATATATATATATATATATATATATATATATATATATATATATGTGTGTGTGTGTCTAAAAATATTATATGAAATTAACAAAAATGTTCATATAAACAGCCATGGTCTGTACAGAGATGACGGTCTGATGACAGCGCCACACAACAGAAGAACAAATAGCACTATTAGAAAAGTGCTATTCGAACCCTTCAAAAGACGAGGGTTTGAAGTCGAATTGAATAGAAAATTTGTTAAAAATCTGAATGTAGTATGAAATCTTCTATCTTGTAGTGTCGCCCCATAGACGAAAACCCAACGTAAAATAGTGAAAATCTGGCCTAACACCACTGCGAACGTGATAAAGAATATCTCTAAATAGAGTCTAGGTTATCCAGAATATATTCTAGTAAAATAATTTTGGTAGATAAAAAGAAAGAATACAAGATGAACATAGGTAAAGGGGCACAAAACCAAACTTGCATTGAAACCTCAAATTAAGCAACAGATGAGGAACAATTTGAGGAAAAACAACAAAAAATATCACTTTAAAGTTAGAGGTAAAATATAAAAAAGGGAAATTATTTTTCAAGTTACTTAATAAAGACTTCCGACCAAATTCAGAATTACATAAAATATTCAATAAAAATACAGTTAAATTAAGCTACAGCTGCACTAATAATTTAGAAACAATAATAAATAGACAAAACACCAGAAATCTAAAAAGTAACGCGCAGCAAAATAGTGTTAATATAGTAATTTATGCAACTGTAGAAATAAGGACAGATGTCGGTTAGATGAATATTGTCAAACAGAAACTATAATTTATAAAGCAGAAGTAACAAATATTAATGGCCAAAATAGAACGTACATAGTATGTACGGAAGGTACTTTCAAATGTAAATGGTGCAATGATAGGTCGTCAGTTAAGCTAGCAAATCATAGGTAGTTTACCAAACTAGATAAACTTGTGTGCATTTAAAAGAAAAAAAAAACAACAGGGATCCGATCGTAAGCTGGAAAATTTAAAAAGAAAAGAGCAAAGCCTTACAGCAGCCACAACAATATTTGCAACAACTGCCAACAGGAAAAAGTAGCAATTATGACATTTCCGAATCCAAAGAACATTTCAAACCAGAAAATCGAATTCTTAAGTCTTTCCTTAAATATTAAAATTTTTTCTTAAGCACATATGAAGGTAGATAAAAATTGTTTTTTTCTATTAAGCCGTCCACCGTTACATTTACAATACCCTTGCTTTGCTTTTCTTCTCCCTTCTTTTTCCTTCTTCACATCGTTCTACTACTTTTCTTTTAAACACAAGGACGTGCGTTTGTTTATACATTTTTGAAAGTAATAATAAATCGTCCATTAGATATTTTAATGAAATAAAGCGTTGAGAGGTTATTTGATATAAATCGCCTAAGAATACCGTAAGATTGAAACCAAGGTAGCGGATTAATGTATATATATATATATATATATATATATATATATATATATATATATATATATATATATATATATATATATGTGTGTGTGTGAAAAGTGTATATAAATATAAATAAATATATATATGTATAATTATTTATATATTATATGCGCGGTACTTATTAGAAAGCGCTCCAAAAAATATACATAATATGACATGGATACATTTCAACATACAAATGCGTATGTATAGACATAACACCACCCGTATACATACATGTGTCATAGCCGAAACTGTCTACATATGTTTTTATATATATGTATGAGTCCCGACAGACGACCAAGTATGTATATGTGTCTGCATACATCGATGTTTGCGTTAGTACGATGAATGACAAAACGACAAAATTTCCACCACTTTCACTAATAACACCAGAACACGCAATCTACATAAACCCAGATTTTTAAAAAATTAATCAGTTTTTCTGACGATCGCTAAAGCGTGAAACCCAGGGTCACAAACTCACATCTATCCAACCAACTATATATATATATATATATATATATATATATATATATATATATATGAAGCGTAAAACAAATGAGAAATGGTCCCACCCAATGTTAACCTCAGTGTCACACACACACACACACAGAGACAGACACACACACAGAGAGACAGACAGACACACACACACACACACATATATATATATATATATATATATATATATATATATATATATATATATATATATATATATATATATATATATATATATATATATATTTCACTTGTTTTACGCTTAAATCACTTTCACTAAGAAATCTTTTCAATTTTTTTTCTAAATTCCCAGCCGGTTGACTGTCTGTACTTGAGACGGATCCCCCTTCAATCTCAATATTTGATTCAGCAAAATTTTGCCATGATTTTAGAACCAAAATTTCAACCTAATGTTCACCTACAATTAATCGCCTAGGTATTTTGCACTGATATTGATAAAACGAAACAAATCCTAGATCAACTAGTTTATTTCCAGGGCGTTACCATCAACGACGTTCCATTGGCTCAATAGTTTTGCATGGAGCCGCCTTCTGTTACATGGCCTTTCTTCACTTACACGGACCTTAGCAAAACTCAGCAATTTGCTTTTCCAATCCTCGATGTACAATTAATATTTTACGCAATTGAGCCAAATTGCACGCCAGTCCCCCCCCTCTCTCTCTCTCTCTCTCTCTCTGTATATATATATATATATATATATATATATATATATATATATATATATATATATATATATACTGTATGGGAAACAAATATTTACATACACATAAATATACAAATTTATAATTTATTGTATTTCCAAATAATGAATAAATATATTTTCATATCTTCATTTTATGATTTTAATCAGTGAAAAATTTATCCGTACAATACAAAAAGTATACATAATCTTCATTTAATGATTCATAAAATAGCCATTATTCACTTCTCGAGCAACCATCCTCTTCTTGGTATTTTATTCCATTCTTCTCCGTGTATGTTCTCTTGATCCAGGATCTTTGTTGGAGTTCTCGAATTAATTTGATTTTTTTAAAGCGAAGGATTCTCGATTGGGTTTAAATTTGGGGACTGACTTGGCTACTTCAGGATTATTCATTATTTTCAGCAAGTCCCTTTTCTTCATAGATTTTGCAATGTTCTTAATATCATTATCTTGATGGAAGATCCAATCATGAGAAAGTTCATGATTTTTAACTGAAATCATTACATTTTCTTAATTTTGATATGATTTGACATTCAATTCACTATTTGTTACCGATATGTTGCCAGTATCTTTTGCAGAAAAACATCCTAAAGCCATGATACTGCCGTCACCAAGTTTCACTGTTGCAACTGTGTTCTTTTGTTTGTAAGCATCGCCATTATTTCTCCATACATGATTGCTAGAATTACCGTCCAAACAACTCACTTTGGTTTCGTCTGTCCATAATATTCTTTCCCAATACGATTTTCCCTTATCCGTATGTTTACGAACGAATTTCAATCTGGCATCTCTGTGTTTTTTTCAATAGCACTGGACTTTTCCGAGGGGAGTGTGACTATAGATTGTTCCTATGAATTTCATTGCTTATTGAACGGTTAGTGACACATATTATTGATGACAGCAAATCATCCTGACGAGTAACCATTGGATTTTGTTTATTTGACCCATTCATTTCCTGGAAGACCTTGAAGAAATTTTTGGTGGAGCACCGGTTCTTCTTTGGTTTTCAGATTTTTTAGTTTTTATAGCTTGCATTTAATGTACTAATGGTAGTAAATAGAATATTCTGGTTGTCGGACATTTTTCTGTAACTTTTACTGTTTTTGCGGATATAAACAATCAGATCTTTTTTCAAATTTCTCAATTCTTTAGTTTTTGCAAAGATGATAAACTTCTTACACAAATATCAATTACAGAATGTTCTGTTGTATTTTCAGGCTAGTAATAACTACTGATAACATTATTGGAACATTCTAGAATATTCCACGTGAATAATCTAGAGTATTAAGGCAATTTAAAAGTTTTAAGATCTGAAACTAGAATTGAACGAATACATTTTACCCATTAAAATGGATGAATGGGATTTATTTCTATTAAATTATGTTTTTTTCTGTTTTATATACATATTTATTTATTATGCATCTGTTAGAGTTAATTATATGAAAATTATATTTATTCATTAGTTGGAAAAACAATAAATTAAAAATCTCTATGTGTATGAATATTTGTTTCCCCTCACTCTATATAAAGCATGATTTCAAATTAATCATAGGCTCACCAATTTGTGGATTTTTAGCGTGTCTTTTCTTAGAATTTCTGCAGACTGGTTCTTTCAAATAGATATTGCCAAAAATATCAACATATTTCTCTATATATTGATGATTCTTTGTTAATATATCCACCAGAATCAATAAAACTTGATCTTATAAATGAACTAAACAACACTGAACGCACAAGAAAATTTACTTATGAAATATATATATATATATATATATATATATATATATATATATATATATATACATTGCGTATATTTCAACAGCATGTTGTCATTTTTTTAATGATTTATATATTTCAATATCTTACCTTCCTTGACGTTTAGTATCATAAAATTTAAAAATCGTATAGTATATAACCTTAGCGTTTTTCACTTCACAAGTACAAAATTAATTTTCAGATGAACACATTTTTTCTTAAAAATATGATAACACATTTTTTGTCTGAGAAAATCATGAAGACACCCTGATGAAGATATTGTGCTAATGCCGGAAAAAACTCAGATTAAAATGAGTATGTATCAACATGGCAAGTTTTTTCTTCCTTTAATAAGCATATCAAGAAAATTAATTAGGAGACGTTCCTATTAAAATAAATAGAAAAAATTGTGTAAACTATTTAATGAGACATACACACACACACGCGCGCGCGCACAAACACACACACACACATATATATATATATATATATATATGCGAAAAGTGTATATAAATATAAATAAATATATATATGTATAATTATTTATATATTATATGCGGTACTTTATTAGAAAGCGCTCAATATCGGAGATAGAGCTAACATATTTGGTTGGATAGATGTGAGTTTGTGACCCTGGGTTTTACGCTTTAGAGATCGTCAGACAGTTTGTCACAAACTCACATCTATCCAAATATATATATATATATATATATATATATATATATATATATATATATATATATATATATACAGACATTATTTTAGGATATTACATCGAATGCATGTCCAAATCGCTACACAATTGCAATCGTTTTTTAATGCGTATCAATACATCTCATAAGGCGATTGTAAATTACAGGCGAGTGAACGATTTATTTAAATTTAAAAGCAAAATAACAACATCTTTTTACAAAAAAAGGGGTATAACTGTTTTGTGAGCTTTACTCAAATCAACCAATCGAATATGACCTACGTTAAATTTTACTAAGGGTAGAAGCAAAAATTCAGAAATTATTTTTCATAAATGTGTTATGACCAGCAGGTTTGCAGTCAATTGTAGCACAGACGTTAAACAGGAGAGAATGTAAATGGATATATATTATATAAGGGAAAAATTAAGCTAAACAGGTTATATGATTTGTGAGTTTAATACATAAAAAAATTGGTAAACAGATAGCTTCTTTAAGAAACCAGTAATTAATTTAAACGTATAGAATTATTTGGTAAATTAATATGCAGCTGTTGACAAAAGATTTCTCATATAAAATGTTAATAACAATAACTAATCAATGCAAATTACCAACCAAGTGACAATATATCCATACAAGGTGTTAATACTACCAGAAGATTAATACAAATTTATATAAAGTCTAAATTTATCTTACCAACAGAATGATAAGCCACATATGGTGCAACACAGTTGAACTAAAATCTAAGAAAAAGCATATCAAATTCCAAATCGAACGTAAAAAAGTAAACTGTGCTCATAGTTTACAGTTAACACAGATTTTTGGTTTCTTAAAAATGTAGATCATTTGCAATTTTTCATGTAAACACAGAAAACATGGTTAACAATAGCAAACCCTCTATACCTCCTTTATTCAACCAGTTCTAGGTTCTGATTCTTCTGCCGACAGGGCTGAATGTTTTGCTCGGAAATTCTCATTCAATTCAACGCTCGACTCTTCCGCTCTACCCACACACGATTACCCCCTCAGAACTGATGCTCTATTGATCGAGATGCACATAACCCCGTCATCGGTATTGGGCAGTAATTTTAATTTAGACCCCCACAAAGGCAGTGGTGGAAATGGGATACCAGCCCTTATCCTGAAGAAATGTGCACCTGAACTGGCCCTTGCCCTCTCCAAATTATATAACTACTGCCTCAATGAATCTTGTTTTTCAGACTGTTGGAAGCTCTCATCCATTGTTCTTGTCTTTAAGAACTCTGATGACCCTACTAACCCTTCAAATTATCGTTCTATCAGCCTCCTACCCATCTTCGGCAAAGTCTTCGAAGCTTTAATCAACGCCGAAGTGGTTAAGCATATTACATCCCATGATCTGCTCTCCGACAAGCAATATGATTTCCGCTTTGCCCGTTCTACAGCTGATGTCCTCATGGCAATCACGGAAATTGTTTACCAAGCCCTTCATAATAACGGAGAAGCTCGTGCCGTGGCTCTAGATATCTTCAAAGCGTTTGATAGAGTTTGGCATGCCGGCCTTCTTCGCAAGCTTCATGGATATGGAAATTCAGATCGTTTGTTTGACTTAATACAATCATTCCTGTCAAACCGTTTATTGAATGTCATTCTCAATGGATTCTCCTCCAGCTCCTATCCCATGAACGCATGAGTTCCAACAAAGCTCCATCCTTAGCCATACTCTGTTCTTTATCTTCATCAATGATCTTCCTGACGTCATGGATTCCCAAGTAGGCATCTATACGGACGACACTACAATTTACTCATGTCTCAAAAACAAATCTAGTGTGGATGACAAAATTAACCTGGCCGTTCGTCTCGAAAAGGACCTGCAATCGGATGTGAACTGTGGCAGGAATTGGTTGGTTAACTTTAACGCCTCAAAAACAAAACTGCTCTCTATTACTCATCACAGAGAATCATCCCTGTCCCTCATTAGAATGTCTGACGGTCAAATTCTCGAGAGCCCCTCTTTGTGACGACTCGGCCTCTCATTGACTGCTGGCCTGAGATGAAACAACTACATTGAGTCAATAGCTTCGTCCACCGCAAGGAAAGTTGTCTCCCTGTGCCGCGCCAGGAAATTTTCTCGCCATAGTCGATCCTTCAAATCTACAAATCAACCATTCGCCCTTCCATGGAGTTTGGCTGCCATATATGGTCTGGTGCCCCTTATGTTTGTCTCAAGGTACTTGATATGATCCAGAGAAGGATATGCAACGCAATTAGCCCTGATCTGGCATCTCGTCTGTAGTCGCTCTCTCACAGACGTGTCGTCGCCTCCCTCTGTCATTTTCACAAATACTTTCATAGTAACTGCTTTGATGAGCTGCTTTCGCTGGTTCCCAGACTTCATGAATTTAAGCGTTCTACTAGGCTGGCATCTCGCTCTCACCCTTTCACTGTCGAAACTGTTAAATGTAGCCGTCTCTTCTACTCCAATAGCTTCATGTCTCGCACCTCTCGACTGTGGAACTCCCTCCCCATTTCCTGTTTCCCTGATAGCAATAATCTCCAAATATTCAAATCTAATGTCAACCGACGTCTCCAGATGCCCTGATCTATCCCCTATCATTCTCTTCATCCTTTCCGCTATCACTCCTCTTTGCTCTCGCTCCAACTCTCTGTAGCCCCTTGCGTGTTAGTGGCTTCCCGCCTTGCTTGGGGTGAAACGCTCAATATATATATATATATATATATATATAATGATCTACATGTCCTTGCCATTTTTAAAATTTTACATTTCAACTTAGGACTTTTATTATCATATTTTAAACTACAAAAATATTTAGAGAAATAAATATATAAATATCTATCTATCTATCTATCTATCTATCTGTTGATATCTGCTTTTCTGTCTGTCTATCTATCTGTTCATATGTTTCTTTAACTTTCTATTTGCTCATATATTTCTTTCTCTCTACCTGTTCATGCCTTTCTATCTATCTATCTATCTATCTATCAGTTCATATCTCTGTTTGTCTATCTATCTATCCATTCATCTATCTATCTGTTTATATTTCTCTCTCTCTATCTATCTGTTTTTATTGTACTATATCTATTTCTTTATATCTGTTCCTATTTTTCTCCTTCTGTCTATCGGTTCATATCTATCTATCTATATGTTCATATTTTCTCTCTGTTTATCGGTTATATTTTTCTCTCTATCCGTTCATATCTTTCTCTCTCGGCATTTTTCCATCTGTTCATCTTTTTCTATCTATCTCTTCATATAATTTCTCTCTATCTCATCTCTGAATAATAAAACAAAATAGTACAGCAATAAAAGTAATTAATTGTACATATCAAGTCGAATTGAAAATCTTGATTAGAAAAAATGACGAGAAATTTTCAAAAGCAGGTAATTAGTTTTTCTTGCGTCTATACAATATTAATTATATGTCATCATTAATTACGCGATCTGTCTTTGATTTAATATCTGCTAATTAACAATCCTGGAGACATTTCAAATATGCATGCTTACGATGTCTTGGTACATTTTTACGAAGCGATTGATAGGCCTTTTTAAAATACAATAGAAATCTAGAGTTCTTCGAACACTCTCTCAAACTTAAATGCAATACAAAGAAAATGTCAACTGATGTTCAATATTGTGAAATGATTTCTTTTTATTTATAGTGTGACGGATTTAGTTTTATAAAAATAAACAGCGTATACACACACAGGCATATATATATATATATATATATATATATATATATATATATATATATATATATATTACAGAAAAAACAAAATTACCTTAACATAGAAAATAATCTATTTCAAGATGTTTTGTGTGCGGCTATCATCAGTCCCTAATTGTCTGACTCGGAGCATTGTTTTAAATTTAATTTTAACGTCAGTCTTCGTCTGGTAGATACCTTGTTAATGAGAATGGGTTTGTGTTATTAATTGTTGGGGGCGTAAGGTACCTTCTCCTGAGGAAAGCGGTCTGGGTTTGGAGTTTATTTATGGCCAGGACCTTTCGTAGTTTTGTAGTTTAATATCAGTTCCTTCTATGTGGTCTTTCTTATAAAAGCCCCAAGTGTGTTTTAATAGTAAATAATTTTTGTACTACAGTATCCAATATTATTAATAAACGATAAGGGAATTTAAACTTAAGCCCGTTAAGATTAATGTAAATTAGTTGAGTTATAGATTTATAGATTGTGAGTAATACCAGAGCACCCAATGGAATGAATCATGTTGTCCAACACACTTATATGCGTACCTATCTTCATACATACATATATGAACATTTACGATTAATCTCTTTATTTACTTTTTCTTATGCTGAACAAGTGTTTTTTTTTTCGGAAACAGAGTGTGTAGAAACTTTCCGAATGTTCTATAATTCCAAGCGCTTTCGGCTATGGTTTAGCCATTATCAAGGTTGATTTTTTTTTCAGTTTAATTCAGCTTTGTGTGTAAGATTTTAGTGTTATAGAGATATTTTATTTCTGTCGTTTTTAAAGGAACATGCATATATATACACTATTTACATTATTAGGACTATTGTCTTCATATTTGTCGCCATATATATTATAAAGTTCTGGCCGTTGTACTCTCTGGCCTTCTTCAGGTGTTTGGAAAGTCGAACTGACACATGGCACATTGGATAAAAACGTTGGTTAGATCCAGTGACAGGACCTGAAAACTGCGAATTCAATACCCGGTTAAGGCAGTAGAGAACTTGGAGAGGGGAATTAGCAAGAGACAACTGATGATTGACATCCCTTAAACTTGACACGTGAAACTAGAATAGTCTACCCAGTGAGCGAAATAAAGGATTAAGTTCGACATTCCAGCCACCTTAAGAAGGCCGGCGCGTACAAGGGCCGAAACGTGGTATTAAATATGGCTTCAAAGATGAGGACAATAGTCAGAACAATGTAAATAGTGTACATAATACCTCATCCCAGTCATATGGACAGATGAATATATATATATATATATATATATATATATATATATATGTTTGTGTGTGTGCATTTTTAATCCCAAATATTTCATATTACTCCAAATGTTATTTTAGTTGAAACACATCTTTGAATAGACAGGCCGCTTTTTTTAAAGTTTCTGTTTTTTTTTTTTTTTTTTTTTTATTTTTGTTTTTTGATAGTGTGAAATACTTCTACCGACTTAGGCATTGAAAGACTTCGAGAATATATGCTATCCTTCTGAGTTCAAAACTGCGCCGCATTTTGTATGAAAAACCATCGTCTGATCGGTTGCGCGTCACCGCCTCGCAAGATAGAATACATTTTGAAACGTAGACTTAGAAAGCCTCGAGTATATTTGAACAGAATTAGATAGCAAAAAAATGTATCCTCGGTCGGTATGTGCTTTGCCTACGCACGTATTTTTGGTGATCAGTATCACCATAGGACTGCGATAACAGTGTTAATTTTCCGATAATGCATCTGATATAATTATATTAAAGTAAGTTACAGTTAATCAGAAACATAGAAATAATAGAAAAGAATCAAAATTACCGTTGGCAAATATCCTTTATTGGAAAAGACAATCCTTTATTTAGTTCTTTCTGGTCTTGTCTTTTGTGGAATTCAGAAGAAAACCAATTTCATTTTCAATTATAATGTGTATCTGTAGGAATTTCTCTCTCCCAATTAATATATATATATATATATATATATATATATATATATATATATATATATATATATATATATATATATATATGTGTGTGTGTGTGTATATATATATATATATATATATATATAAACTTTTTCCACTTTAGTAATGCTTCTTTCCTTTTTATATATATATATATATATATATATATATATATATATATATATATATATAGTGTAACCTGGATATAAGAGAGTTGTCGGGACCGGAGAAGAAGTCTCTTATATCCGGTTTTTCTTATATCCGGGTTTGGTCTATTTGTTTAGGTAAGTATGGGAACAATTTGGGACCAGAGAAAATCTGTCTTATATCCGTGTTTCTGTTATATCAGGTCTCTTATATCCAGGTTACACAGTATATATATATATATATATATATATATATATATATATATATATATATATATATTAAAGGGAAAGAAGCATTACTAAGTGTAAAAAGTTTTCGGAAACATTGAAGCTGAGAATTTTAAATTTAATATAAGTTTGTTTTTAATATGTCTACCTTTTATATAATCTAGAGGATTTCATTTAGATTCTCATCTTTTTTCATGTTTCCATAACTTTTATTATTAATTACCCAACAGTGTGATCATTGATATACAAAGAAATGCAAAATATTGTTAGAATCTGGACGCTATTTACTGTTGATGATCTTGCGATTAAAACACTTTCTAAACATTTTTTGACTTATTAAATTGTTTTTGTTTTTTTATTAGAGTAGACATCTTAAAAGTTTTAATTGTCTCGTTACTATTAGCCACTGGTTAATTTCATGTTCTACTAGATCCCATTTGTGTTCGCATAATCTTTTTTATAAAAAAAAATCCTTTTTGTTTCTCCGATGCATTACTTTGGGCAATTATTACAAGTAATAAAGTAAATTCCTCTTTCACGCTTTACCTTGTAATAATTTCCATACTCTGTTTCATATTCAACACGAAACAGAAGACACAAAATTATTTAAAAATTGAAAAACATTTCTTCCTGACGAACATAACGAATCAAAATATATTTTTCTATCAAAACTGCAATAAAAAAAGAAATATATGATAAATATGATGGACACTTGTCTGAAGAGAAAAAATCATTTTTGATGAATAATGAATTCTTCCAGGAATTGTTGCCATTTTAAAAAAATATTCAAAAGAATAATTTATAAAATGATAAATCTTTTAAATTCCTCTATTAAATTTTACTGGTTAGGTTATATTGTTCTTACGTAAAATTTATATTTTTAAACCATAAATGGAAAAGCTTATTAAAATATCAGCGACCGCAATATTTTATATAATTTAGAATGTTATCTTCGTGTTCCCAAACGTGCGTATTTTTTAAATATGGACGACTATACACGATATTTCCAGACAACAAGAGTGATAACTATGATAAATTTAAAGCCAAAGTACATAAAATTCAATAAATCATTCGAATACGAATAATATTTTCCTAATTTTTTCAGATTACTGAGTAGCTCACAATTATATATAAAAAAAGACGCTCACGTTATATGCTTCAGGCACTTTTTACTTATATGACCACTGTATAAAAACTGTCTGTTGCTCAACCTGTTAACCAGTTGTCACTTTAAATAGACACCTATTGTTCGTCTTAAGGCATGAATTCCTGCGATATTTTAAAATAAATTAAGTATTATTTGCTTCTAATCAAATTAATTAAATCTTAAAGCAGCTACTATTCCTCAAATAAATTTTCAGATAAGTAGATTTTAATATTGGAAAATTGTACTATAAAGAGAATGATATTGCGATAACATATGGATATAAATAACGTTAAAATCTTCGATTTTTCGTGATTTCGAAACAAATCTAGTTCCAGTCAATTATAAGTGATTTTGAAATAGAGCAAAATATTTTGTCTATTGAAGAAAGTTTATTTAATAACTTGAATTTAAAACTAAAATAAAGCTTCAGTAAATATTTTTCATTTGTAAAAATCCATTTTCATATATATATATATATATATATATATATATATATATATATATATATATATACACGCATACATCTATCTATCTGTCTGTCTACCTCTCTCTCTCTATCTCACTTTCTCTCTCTCTATATATATATATATATATATATATATATATATATATATTTACATTATTTTAGGATATGAAAAACATATTAAAGTCGATACACAATTACAGTCATGTTTCAACACCACACCTGTGTCTCCTCCGGCGATGTCAACAAACTAGTTGGGTGCAAAAGATTAATTCAATTTCAAAAGCAGAATACTTTAAAAAACAGGCTTGTGGACTTTACTGTTATTACCCAATCGACTGTGACCTGCGCTAAATTCATACTCACCGGAAAAATATTTTAAATATAGGTCATGACACGAAATTGTCTTTGTATAAATCCTAGACTATTTCCTTTTAGAGAGATAAAGGTTGTTACATTATTTCGTAAGATGTACCGAAGTCTGACTTTCAATTTTTCAAATAAGTAAAAGCTGAAAGGGGTAAGAAAGTAATTTAACGTATTGCTAACCAGTTATACGCTCCTTCATCTTCTTATATGAAATTTTATATATGATAAATAAAAGGCCCCTTTAAAAATCTTGTAAATAACTTAACCTTTTGAAATGATAACAGATCAAACATACAGGGCTTCTTTGGTAAATTAATATGTAACCGTTAAATAAAGAACATCCATATAAAATGTTAACAACGAAAGAATGTGCTCTTTTATCCAATTTCATATCGTGTTTTTTTGCCCCTTCATTAAAAGATTTTTTTTTTATCTTAGCCTTGGAATAATCTAACATTTTCAGTGAAGACCTAAATATAACAATGAACTGTAGACGATCTGTTCTCATTAACAACAATGTACAGTGGGTTAAAAACTCTGATGAGTACTTTGATATCTCTATGGGGCCATTAGATTCTGTAGAGTGTTCTGACCTGGTGGTTTTATTTATCCTTTATAATATTAGCACTTATGATGGTTTCAATGTTGATAACATAGTGTTATACAGAGATGGTGGTTTTATGGTATTAAGAAATTCTAGAAAAATTTAATATTAACAAATAAAAGAAAATAATTCATAAGGAATTAAAAGGCATAAAACTTGCGGTTAATGTAGCTAATAATGTTAAACGAGTTAATTTTCTTGATGGTACGTTAGATCGTGTTAATGATGTATTCAAACTTTATATGAAAAATAAAGCTAACCCAATATATATTCACCCCAATTCTAACCAAACTCCATCTGTAATCAAACATGTACCGTCATCTATACAATGTAGGATTAGTAATAACTCGTCTGACAAAGATGTGTTTGATAAATACAAAAGTGTTTATAAAACTGCTTTAAAAATAGTGGTTGCAAATACGCTGAAATCAAGTAGAGAAAATATGAAATATTGGTCTAAGAAAAAAAGAAACAGGAATAGGAAAATCGTTTGGTGCACACCACCATTTCACCATGTAGTCATTACTAAGTGTTATGGTCCAAGTTCCTTGTCCCACGGTGATGGTCCAAGGTTAGAACCAATGAAAGAATAACACGAACACAGGTATGGAATACAAAGATATATTACAACAGAAATATAATACAAAGAAGTAGAAGTATTAGTAATGACTATCAGATTTGATTAGAGTGAACTATGCTGTCTCGACAAGTATCACTATTCCAATGTCTTTACAATATGCTCTCAATTATCTCTCTTCGTCTTACAATATCGATCATACCTCTTGAGAGGCGCAGTAGTTATAATGTCAGGAATAGTCCATTATTATTATGGGTAAGTTCCCATAACATTAAGTTAGGCCAGAATTTCCTCCATATAATTGATAAACATGTTCCTAAAATTAACCCTCTTAATAAAATATTTAACAGAAACACACTAAAAAGTTATATCTGCAGCTTGAGAAAATTATGAAAAAACCTAATAATAAAATCTTAACCTAATTTAAAATTTGTATAATAACGCACAGCCAAAGATAGATACTGTTTATAATATTATCCAATATAATTGCAAGAATCCTAAAGAATTCCCGCTACGAATTCAATGCTTAATCACTTCACATGTTTATCAATGTAGTATTTCTACAACAAAGAATCCGATTGTTGAAAAATTTTATATTGGTAATACTAAGAATTCTCTTAAAACAAGGTGGTATCAACATATTTTATCCTTCGCCAATAGTACTTATAAAAATAATACATCTCTTTCGAAATATTTTTGAAATTTAAAAGAAGCTAATGCACTCTTAAGCTGAAATGGAAAATTTTAAAAAAGCTAGAACATGTAGATATTTAAATGAACTTTGTTTTCTATGCTTACATGAAAAATTACAAATTTTCAGATTTTCTGTTAAAAAGTCCTTATTAAACCAAAGAGGTGAATTGACTTTAAATTGTAGGCATTGCCTACGTTTTACCTTATAATGTATTTAAAATTTGAATTTGATAATACTTTTCCTTATTGTAATGCTCAGTAGATGAACTGCGGTGCAAATTATATGGCATACTATTCTATTTATAATATATATTTTGATTTGATACTGCTTTTTTTATTTATGTTCGGTTAGTATTATAAACATCTTATATGGAGGTGCAGGTGTTATTATTATTAAAATCTTACATTGATTAGTTGGTATCGGTAACATCTTAGATGGATTCTCTTTATTTAATGGGTGGCATAATAATTTGCCAAAGTAGTTCTGTATTTTTATCTGTTTTTTTTTTTTTTTTGATTTTTTGTAACGGTTTAGTTATTTACAATTTTCATAAAATGGTCTTTTATTTATCAACTATAAAATTTTGTGTCTGACACTGAATGAGCGTATAATTGGTTAGCATTTTGATATATTATCTCTCTACATCTTTTAGCTTTTACTTATTTGAAAATTTGAAAGTCAGATTTCGGTACAACTTACGAAATATTATAACAACTTTTATCTGTCCATACGGACATTTTTTAGGATTTATATGCAGAAAACTTCGTGCCATGACATATATTTAAAAAAGAATCCAGTGACATTGAATTTTTCTTAGGTCACATTCGATTTGTGAATCACGGCAAAGCCGCAGGCCGATTTTTTAAAAAGTCTTCTGCTTTTGAAATTGAATTAATCTTTCGCACGTCAGTGGTTTGATATCATCTGAGAAAATAACTTTTTAGTGTTGAAACATGCTTGTAATCATATAGCGATTTTTAACATGTTTTGTTTTAATATCATAAATAAACAATATTTAACTGTAATCTGTATTATGCACCCTTGTAAATTAAATGTTATGTACCGTCTAATTATACTCCATTTTTTCTCATTTCACCTGTATATATATATATATATATATATATATATATATATATATATATATATAAATAAACATATTTTTTGTACTAGAAAATTTAAGGATAGCCAGGAATAAGCATAATTTATATGTCATTTTAATACATATTTTAAAAAGCTAAGAAAACAACCGGTTTCGTCCCACACATATCAAGTTTATTTTTGGGATATATATATAAAAAAAAACAAAAAAACTTATAAATTTAATTGATATTACTGATAACCTATGGAGGGAAAAAGATAAAAAAAAGAAAAAAAAAGAAATTCAAGAAAGCTACAGTCCGATAACATTCAGGCCTAGTAAGCATTCCCTCTGTTTAAAGAGGAAAAACCCACCTGACCTGAAATACAAGGACTCTAGAAGCTTGAGATGATATGAGGAGTGGGACCTCGATAAAAGAGAAAGACGGTCCACCCTAAAATCAAAGACGCAATTCCTACTATTTATGACATGCTCTGCAATAGATGTCAGAAATAATAATTAGTTGACTTTTCCAGACATCAGGAGTCAAAGGAAACCGATACTGAATATATATATATATATATATATATATATATATATATATATATATATATTCGACTCTTCCTTCGAAATTCGACGTATGAGTGTCAACAACAGATCAGTTTCAAGAAATCGACAGCCCGACAACGGCACATAAGATTTGATTATAGTGGTGAAGGCTTCGTGCAGGACCATCCACACTTTTTGAAGGGCCGAATATAGAGACCTGGTGCACTACGTGCCACAAGGTTCCCAAACAACCCTCCGCAGGTTTTGAATTCAGAGTCGTCTTCTTCTAGACCAGTTGCCATCCAAGTCTCTATATATAACCCAGTCTGTCCTGCTATTTTACCCTCCGTCCAGATATATATATATATATATATATATATATATATATATATATATATATATATATATATATATATATATATATATATGGGGGGGTACGCGAGTATGTGTATTATACACATACGAGGGAAAGTTAAAATTTTCTCTGTACGTATCTGATGATGTGTTATGTCTAAAATACTCATAAATTTTTGTCTTAGGATCGTATATAATAGCAGTTCGCTCGTATCTGAAAATGCATCGGTGCTATGACAGCTTGCCATACCCTAGTATAGACGCCTACTCAGGCACAATTTTGTTTATTCAAGGTTCACAAAACCGACCCGTGGTTTACGCAGTAATTGTGCTTAGCCGATCTTCGTAATAGCTTTTTGGAGAGATCACATCATCTGGTTTGATCAATACGCTAAATCTCGGTCACGATGACTGTTAGCTTCGTGCTAGCACACCATCGATAAAAAATTCCGTCTACCCAATTTCACTCACAAGCTGTGGCATGATATAAGAATTGTTTTTAACACACACACACACACATATATATATATATATATATATATATATATATATATATATATATATATATATAGTCATTCCAATATTTTAATACATTTTTCATTCTTTTTAGTATTAACTTTTCTTCATAGCAATTGCTTCTTGTGTTACAACCACTTTTCGTAGATAGATAGATAGATAGATAGATAGATAGATAGATAGATAGATAGATAGATTGAAAGAAAGAATGTGAAACGAAGGGTGTGATAATGCATACAAGGCCTCGAGTTAAAAACCGAACCGTATCAGTCAGGTGAAAATCTATTTTACTTCAAATAATTCTATTACTAACGCTTAGATCAAATTCTCATTTCCTTTTGTTCGCTTTAAAGCTAACGGGATTACGATAAAATTGCAGAAAAAGAAATAAGCATGTAATTGCTTGAGGCTTTCTCACGGCCCATTTGGTTCCTCTGACTCGAAATAAAGCACAAACGTTTAGTCAAAAGAGGAAAATAAATAATGCCTCTTCGGTCTTCTGATGCGCAGTTATATTAGATGCCCCGTTGATTTGGCCCGTGATCTTAAGGAAAGTAAATTAATGAATCTTTTAATTTGTGAGATTATCTCGAAAATGTTTTGGCAAACAGCTTGTAGGTTGCAAAATAACTCTCATCTTTTTAAATTAAAAAAAAAAAACATTTCGTTAAAGAAATCTGGTGAAACTTGACACGAAGATAGATTTGTAGAGATACTACACCAGTTTTTCTATTTGTTCCAAACCGATTTTAGTAGTCATATGCAAAGTGTGACCTCAAAAAGTTCGAGACACGTTTTCATAATGAAATACATTAATTGAATAAACATAAAATTGAATAGTAATTACCATTATATTAAGTTTATATCTAAGGAATAATGCAAGATTTGACAAGCTTAACTTTAAGTCTTTTGTTTGAGGATGTGGCGAATACACAGTATCTCAGATAGAGAGCATACATATATAGACAGTGTGGTTAGTGAAATCAACAGCACATGGGGTTTGTAAATTCCAAGCCTAAATAAATCCAAATTCGAAACTTGGTCTGAAGATAGTACTGAGGCCTAAAACCACCATTCACCTACCTTTTTTTCAGTCATATGTGTACACACTCTTTATATCGTTTTATCTCTCCACTCTTATATATATATATATATATATATATATATATATATATATATATATATATATATATATATATATATATATATATTGAATAAAACAGACCACTTTCAGGTTCCATGTAATAAGTTATTTCACCACAACCCCTTTAACAAGGCTCTGGATCATCAGACTTTACTTCCAAAGATTGAAATGGAAAATGAAAAGAAATTCACACGTTTTTGACGGACCGCATCAAGCATATGTAAAATTAACGAAGTGAGGAAGTGAGGTGGGGAGAGAAGATAAAATATGAGTGGGTTAGATGTACCATTTTAATTCCTTATTCTTAACCCCACTGTGTGTCGGCTAACGCGTATTGTCTCTAGATATAGATGGGTAAGGGGTGAGGGAGAAGACTGACATTAAAGGAAGAATCTACAACAACCCTAATAAATTACATTCCACGAGGGCAGGTTTCATTCAAAATCTTAGACGCTGTTAATTCGCATTACTTTAAAGGGTATATTTGGGAGGTTAAGGTTTGATATAAATCGAAATGTCTAAACAATCAACGAAGAATTTAATTTGAAGCTCGTTGGAGTTTTGGGTATTTTCTATGAAACAGTCGATTGGAAAAACTCATAGAGAGTACATTGAAAAAGTAATCCATTTTGGGTGTACCCATGCGGATTACCTAGTTTTGCATAAACTATATATATATATATATATATATATATATATATATATATATATATATATATATATATATATATATATATACATTAAACATAAAAATAAAATTACCTCATCTGGGGTAGGGTACTGATTTATTTCAACCAACGAAAAGTAATTTAGTTTTATTCAACTCCGGTGTACTGATTCTTCGTTACGTAATTAGAAATTTCAAATTTAACATTGACAGCAGTCGAAATATTGATAGATAATTTTACATTTTAAATTTCTAATCTCGACACGAACAGTCTGTACACCGTGGTTGAATAAGACTAATGCACTTCTCGTTGGTTAAAATAGATCTATACCCTCCCATACGAGGTGACTTTGGATTTTGTTGTGTAATTTATATGCTATTTTAATAAATACATTGAGCTCATTTTGTGGATCAGATTTAGTATTTGCTATTACTAGGACCCACTTGGATTATAAACCAACGGATTTATTTCCTGTCCGGTCAATGGCGTGCTTGTCTAAAAATAAATACGTCTAAATCCATAGTCATGGCTTAGGAGTAAAATTTCAAACTAATAACAGATCAGTCGTGTTTTGATCACGGCTTGAGGCAATCGGATGACTAGCCACACTGATGAGCTGTGAAAAAGCGAAACAGTCTGTCTGTGGATGACAATATATATATATATATATATATATATATATATATATATATATATATATATAGTCGACTCTCTCGTCAATTTCCACGTATGAGGGTCAAGCAGATCAGTTTCTAGGAAACCGACAGCCCGACAACGACACATGAGATTTGATTATAGTGGTGAAGGTTTTGTGCAGGACCATACACACTTTTTGTAAGGAAGAATACATATACATATATTTTGGAAGGACGAATACACACACACATACACACACACACACACACACACACACACACACACACACACACACACACACACACATATATATATATATATATATATCATACAACAAAAATTAAGATTAGATATGGGTGATGATCATTATCACTTTGTAAATTGACGTAATTTACAAGTATTTTCAAACCAGTCAAGGTTGATAACTTATTGAAACAAAATGGCCAGTGAGAGGAAAGAAAGAAAAATGTAAAAAAGAAAAGGAAGAAGAATAGAAAAAACAAGAAATAAAGGAAACAAATAAAAAAAAATAGGAAGTAATTTATGTGTGTATATAAGGGTTCGTCAGAGTAGAAACAGAGATATATATATATATATATATATATATATATATATATATATATATATATATATATTCAAACCAAATATTACTCTCTTTTAGCGTACTCCAGATATAGGTCATTGGCAGAGTAAGAGAAGCGTGGATAGAAATTTCGCTTCCC
>CAHIKZ030005362.1:2585000-2587500 GCA_903632075.3 Acanthosepion pharaonis
CCTACCATGGCGATATTTGAGCCAAGATCTTCTGGTGGGAAAGTAAACGTTCTCATCACTCTGTCAGTCACCAGATAGATACATAAATAGATAGATCAATAGATAGATAATGAACAGTGAACGATAGATAGATAGATAGATAGATAGATAGATAGATAGATAGATAGATAGATAGATAGATAGATTTGATTGTTTAGCAGCATATCAACTCTTCATGCGTCACTTAATGCAAACATTTAATTTTCTTGAGAGCATTAATAATTTTTTTGACACATGCAGTTCTGGACACTGTTTTATTTTATTTATTTATTTATTTTTCTTACAAAAATGTATAGCTGGTAATATTTTTTAATATGAAAATGTACTGTTGGTGTTTTTATTATTTTTGTACTTTCATAGTGTTTTGACCCAAGTTTGGGTGTTAATATTTACCCATAGCTGGGACCCTAACAAGTGCTACCATAGGTATAAACCTGGGACCAAAAGCAATTAAGAAATAAGATCAAAAATCTCCCGATGAGAGGCCTTTCTGCTGGATGCAGCTTATCGTCATTCCCATGAAGGGATAGATAGATAGATAGATAGATAGATAGATAGATAGATAGATAGATAGATAGATAGATGTGGGGTTACTGATATCTTTTAAACTACCAAAACTAAATTATATATATATATATATATATATATATATATATATATATATATATATATAAGGAATAAATTTAGACATGGCCAACGTACCACCTTGCAACATGTGTTATGTCAACATACAACGAGTCCTTTAGTCTAGCCTTTCACCAATCTAGGTAAGACACAGAAGAAAAGAAACTACGCCACGGCAAGAAATGAAAACAGGATTAGGGTTCTCAGTTATCTGTTATTTATTTAACTGGGGTAGAAAGTTACACCCAGGATTATCTCTGGTATTAGATATGTGCCATATATGTCCGTTCTCCCCTTCAAACTCCCTCCGAACGAATGCTACCTATATAAATATTTGGACGGAAAACTCCTATTTCCCTTGCACATCGACTATATTTATATAAAGCTGCAACTTCTGACTTCCGACCAAGTGTCACTTGGCCTCTCAAGTTTTCTGTTATATATTATTTTCTTTCCGTTCAGTCAAGTGAGCTGTCGCTTTGAGCACCATAATTCAATGACTTTATCTTCCGGCTATAAAGACACCTGGTACTTCATACAGCGATAACGTTATTTAGGGCCCACTTGTCTTCGTACTTGTTCAGCTAGTCTGTGATGGCGGTGGCTATTGTGAAACATACAATTGTGTGTTATAGCTAAACATATAAAATTAAAAGTACAGGGAAGTTGGAACTATTTCTTTTTACCATTTTCAGGAAGACTGAAACAGAACTTCCATTATCTCCTTACAATATGGTCATGCCAGTATCATATGTTCGTAAGCATTAAAAAAAAGTCCCAGAAAATTAATTTCGATATATTAATGTCGTAGGTATAAGTATGAAGAAAAAGATGTGATTACAACAAATGCCAAAGATTTGCAGTTAGAAGACACTAATCAATTGTGCTTTGAGTATTTCAATAGTGATCCAAGGTGAAAATATTCATAGCAGTCAACAAGGTATAGAGTGATGAATGATTGGCGCTAAAGGATGTTTTCACGCCAGGAATGATTCAATACTACTGCTATATCTTTACAAATTGCAGACAGATTTAATCAAGTTCTCGTTTGAATAACCGTGTGGCTTATTTTAGCTTTAGATTTTCGGGAGATTTTTTTTTTAATTTCCGTCCCTTCACAGCATAGCCAATCACAACACTCAGCAGATTACTTTACGCTGTCACCGAGGAATTGTTATGCGTTCTTGGGAAATATAATACAATGGATTTCCATTGCCTTCTCAAAAATCAGGAATACGGTATGTACTTTCTCTTATACTAGGCTTAATTCCACATCATATTCAAACATCAGTTCCTGTACGATCTCCAAAGTTGAGCAACGTCGAATCTTGTCAGTACTTAAATAGGTGACCACTTCGGGAAAAACAGGTTCTGTAAACATGGATGTCCTGGATAATAGCTAGGAATTCTTAATGCGAGTGTCCAGTTCCAATTTTGTTATATTCACTTGTGCACAAATACTCTTAGGAAAGGTCTGATTCCACATGTTATCTCCACATCTATGAATTAATTAACCACTAAATTATTATTATCGTCAAAATAATTATTGATAACGAAATTTTTTTCTGGCATTAAATAAATTACAAACAATTTTTAAACCGTTGAAAACGAATAATTCAATCAATTTTCATAAAACGGTTTCCATCCAATGCTAGTCAGCTCAGTTTACCCTACTATTTAATCCATAGCTGATGAAAGAAGAGGCGGATTCATGCCTTTATGAATGGAATTAGAGTGAAAGTGAATGCAAAAGACGAGTCTAGAATTTGAACTCGGTTCTCCGTTTCTGCTTTGAAAACCGTTCACTAAATGGTCCGAAGTATCGATGAGTTACGCG
>CAHIKZ030005362.1:2592500-2625000 GCA_903632075.3 Acanthosepion pharaonis
GGTGTAAATTATTTAATCCGCCTTAATCACGTAAATAATATATTATTCAGTTAACATTTTTGGTCACAATTTCATTGATTCCCTCAGATTTTGAATCATACCCACAGATAGATAGATAGATAGATAGATAGATAGATAGATAGATAGATAGATAGATAGATAGATAGATTCGACTGAGTCAAATGCATATGGATAGATTTAGAGAGATAAGAGCAGACGGAAACAGATAGATAGATAGATAGATAGATAGATAGATAGATAGAGATAGATAGATAGATTCGACTGAGTCAAATCCATATGGATAGATTTAGACAGATAAGAGCAAATGAAAACAGATAGATAGATAGATAGATAGATAGATAGATAGATAGATAGATAGATAGATTCGACTGAGTCAAATCCATATGGATAGATTTAGATAGATAAGAGCAGACGGAAACAGATAGATAGATAGATAGATAGATAGATAGATAGATAGATAGATATAGCCATTTTCAATATTAATTTTGAATTCCCAGTAGAAACCTATGCTCTTTTCTAATTTAATTTCTATTTGATCTTTTCCCGAATACACTTTTCTTTGTATATTTGACTTTAATTAGATTACTGTAAAAATCTGTTTTTTCTCTAATGTCACAGAATATAATTTGATTAAATAGAACTGCAGACATAAAGCAACCACTTCTACGATGACCTGCTAAATATGTCTACTCTGCATTGTCAAAAATGACTCGTCGGTTAGATAAGTCGAGCACTTACGCAGCTTGGACAAATATAGATAAGAATAAAATTCTTGAAAAAATTCAATTAACGTTAGGCTCATGGTCTCTGGTAGAAATTTTGTGAAAAAGAAAATTGTGAGAAAATAAATATATATTTCTGTTTTCATATCTTAACTCAATGTTTTTGCTTCGCCCTCTTTTAAGGTATAAGGCGTATAAAATTAATCATGTATAATTTTTAAACCATTGAAACTTTCTCTTTTTTTATTTAATATATTTGTTAATTTAACCCAAACTTTCCAAAGTGCCATATTTATATCTTTAACTTTGTCAACGTCAGTGATTTTTTTAATGAAAAATGAATATCGTTCGCCATCAGAAATTTTCTCTTGAAACATGTTTCCCATAGTTACCGTATATACTCGTGTAACTTGTGTTCCCCAAATGGTCACATATAAAAATGATTTTATCATGTATCGCAATGCTAGTTCAATTTTTTTGAGAGAGAAAATTACAATAGACTAACCTCTTTTCCTCAATCTTCTTATTCCATCTTCTAGTTAAATAAAAGAGTCATATATGTATCGTTATTAAAACAATACTTGTTGCGTAAACGCGTCCAGCCGTAACCACCCAAACGAGAAACAGCGAAACATCTTATAGACGTAAACAATTGAAAAAAAATATATATATATTTGCTATGTTTTTATTTTATAATACGATACGAATATGTGAAAATTACATGCATTATTATTCGATACAAGTAAAACATCAGTTTTATCAAAATCATGTTTATTTTAAATATAGCTGCACTTTTGACTGCAGTAAAAATATATATATATATATATATATATATATATATATATATATATATATATATATATATATATATATATCGTTTTTTTGACCGAATAGCCAGGGCCAGTAGTATATATTCTAATTTTATTTCTCTCGTATGATGTGACGCCTTAAAATTAGCTTCAAAATTAGGCCTTCAAAACCGCATGATACTCGACAATATACTGTAATTTAAAATGTAACGGAAACATGTTTCTGTTAGCCAATTCCGTTAAACGAATTTAACAAAATATAAAATGAAGCGAAGTGAATAAAATATTTCCAAATCGTTTTAAAAATGGACATATTGATAGTAATTAAAAATCGATAATGAAAATGTCGGATTAAAAATTAATGAAAAACACATTAAATTCTTTAGAAATTTTTTGTTTATATTTCCGATATGAAATTAAGCAGAGATGAACGATCGAGACGACTTATTTGTGTGATGGTGATGTACTTTCTTTTTATGTGCCATGACCTTTCAGGACGTAGGGAGTCATGGCTCTCCACCTCCCTCTATCCCTTGCAGCTGTCAATAAGTTTATTCTCTTTGTTTCCTCCTCCAGACTTTTTTTTTTGCATCCACTTGCTTAAGGCCGCTGGGTATATCATGCGTTGTTTTTCTTCCTCTCTTTCCCTCTATTCGAACCGTGAGTATCAGACCCTCCTTCCTTTATATGTCCTACAAACTTGTCTGTCTCTTCTTCATGTTGATCATAAGACTCCTTCCTGTTTGTATTCCACAGTATTACCTCATCTCAGCTCACACGCTCGGTTCATGTCCTTAAAACCAGGAAATACAGCCTATCTTACTGTGACGTTTTTCGAGTCTGATCGCTAAAACTCTGTGGAGGAAACGGTTGTTTCGATCCGTGAAGGTAACTACATTTTTTTTTCTCGAATGCGCAGACTGATAGACGTAATGCACCCTGTTTTTAATACGAAGTATCCACTCTAATTACCGTTTGAAGTAACAAAATCGCATTAACAGTATATATATATATATATATATATATATATATATATATATATATATATATATATATGTATATGAAGAAATATAGTCTTAATGTGTGCTATATTTATGGGATAAAGTGCTCGATATCAGAGAAAGAGCGTGTGTAAAAAAAAAAAAATTAAAAATTAAAAACTGTTTCAGCCAAAATAATAGTTAGAATAAAACTACAACAACCAACCCCCAAACGAAACAAATACCTTTAATTAAATTCTTAAACCAAAACAAAACTATTAAATAAGTGATATAAACAAATTTTTACTACGTTAATAAAAAACACCGATTAAAAAATAAGTAAATAAATAAATAAAATAAGAAACAAAAAATAAAATTAAATAAAAACAAACAAAATAATTTAACCCAAATAAATAAATAAACGACTTCCGGTAAAATGACCGCCATAATAGATTACCCACAATGCACCACTGACCCGTATATGTGTAAATAGCCGAAAAAAATAACAGCACACGTGGCCTGGCGATTGCATATTGCATGAAACAGACTGTCGCCTCTAAGTGTTGACTTCTATGTTCACTTTTATATATATATATATATATATATATATATATATATATATATATATATATATATATATATATATATATAGTGGATGGGAAATAAATATTCGAGCACAGACAGATTTTTAATTTATTGTATTTCCAACTAAACAATAAACATAATTTTCATGTAATTAATTGTACTGAGACGCATAATGACTAAATATGCATAGAAAACAGAAAAAAATTCCTTAATAGAAATAAATCCCATTTATCCATTCTAATGTATGAAAAAGTAATCGTACAATGCAGGTTTCAGATTTTAAAATTTTTATATTCCTTTAATACTCTAGATTATCCAAATGGAATGTTCTAGAATGTTCCAATAATGTTATCAGTAATTATTTTTATCCCCCAAATTAAAAACAGTACATTTTATAATTGATATTCGTTTAAGAAGGAAGAAGTAAAGAATTGATCAATTCGCAAAAAAGAACTGATTGTTAATTAATGGAAAGAAGTTAAAAGTTACAAGAAGATCTCAGACAACTCGAATATTCCATTTACTACAAGGCATAAGAATTAAAAACTTTTAAAAAGCAAAAAAAAAAAAAAAAATGTGATCGGCGGAAAATTACTGCAAGATCTTCGAGGAAATGAATGCGTCAAATTAAATAAAATGCAATGGTTACTCGTCAAGAGTTTCAAGATGATTTGCTTTCATCAGTAATCTGTGCCACTAAACAGACAATAAGCAATGAAAGACATAGGAACAATCTAAAATCAGGATCCCCTCAGAAAACTGCACTGCTATTGAAAAGACACAGTTGAAATTTTTTCATGAACATAAGGATAAGCAAATGCCGTAGGAGGAAAGAGTATTATGGACAGACGAAACGAAAACTGAGTTTGGACGTAATTCTAGAAATCATGTACGGAGGAAAGATGGCGATGCCTTCAAACAAAAGAACACTGTTTCAACAGTGAAAATTGGTGGTGGCAGCATCACGGGTTGGGGATGTTTTTTCTGCAAAAGCTACTGGCAACATATCTGTAACAGATGGTAGAATGAATAACGCAGGATATCAAATTATTTTGGAAGCAAATTTAATTAATTCGATTGGAAATTTGAACTTCCTTCTGGTTGGAACTTCCAACGAGATAATGATCCGAAGCTCACTGCAAAATCTTGGATGAAATGGCTTGGTAAAAATAATGTAAACCTTATCGAGATTCTGTGGCGTTATTTGAAAATTCAAATCTATTTGAGAGCTCCAACAAATATCCCAGATCTGAAGACCATATGCGAAGAAGAAGTGAACAAAATACCAATTAAAATTTGCAAATCATTGAGATCTACAAGAAGAGATTGGTTGCTGTAGAAATGAATGGTTATTCTACGAAGTATTAAATGAATCTTATATAGTCTTTTTGATTTGTACGAATATTCTTCACCAATTAAAATGGATAAATGGGATTTATTTCTATTAAATCAATTCTGTCTGTGTTCTATGGATATTTAGTTATTATGCAACTATGTATGGTTAATTGTATGAAAACTATGTTTATTCATTTGTTGAAAATAATTAAATACATCTGTATGTGTTCGTATATTTATTTCCCCTAATGTATATTTAAATCTATTAAAAAGAAGGCAAGGGATGACTATAAATAATTATATTGCTTAAAATGTAAATAAAAAAATTGTACAAAAACAAGAAAAAAAATCATTGTTTATCGTCATTCGCTCTTCATACCTCGATCAAACACTTAGCATATACATTTTTGTACAATGGCTAAAATTAGTTTGATACATTTCCGTGAGATAATCAACAATATCATATTCAGAAAATTTTGATAGCAAGGAACAATTCTTTCTGCTTATACAAGGAAACTTGCTTAAATTAAATCTATATAATCTCAAGTATTTTCAAATGGCAATCTGGTTCATTTCCAAAGGGATTTATGAAACAACTCTTACATGGGTATTATTCTAGGATGTAATTATGGTTTCCCTCATTCTAAAGTGAAATAACCCAATTGACTGATTCATTCATTGATTGAAATACATTCCCGTTTCGGGCTGGAATTAAAGTGTAATGTATTTCTCATCCTTTCTTCTGTGTTTCTATCTTAAGGATTATCTCCCCTTATACGGATTCCGTATTTGAATATGTCTAGCTTGGATACACCACATTTTAAGTTGAATAAAGATTCAGATAAGTTATACCTACGTTCGTCTTATCACTACAATTTATTCAACTTGGATTCGACATGGAACATTGTGTGGGATCACAAATCTTCGACGTCGACCCTGACCATATCACAGACAATCCTGGGTTTTGTAACGATGCAGACGTAGATTCGTGAATTGTAACTCTGAGACAGCACCTAGCGCATTGCAATAAGTGAGTCGATTGCTTAGATACTGTTATGGGGTCCGACCCTTTTTCATACAAGTGGACTCGACCAGTGTGTACTTGGACTACTACCGTTAAATACCCAGAGTCAGTCAGAGTAGACAGAGATTGATATTGTGATTGAGTTGGAGGTAGATTAATAGTGTGAGGTAACCGCTTATAGAAGTCACAGTTACAAGCACGTAGACTCGAAGGAAGTCCTACTTCGAGACTGAATTTACCAGACTATATATATATTATTATTGATACTAACCTCGTTTCTGGATCTACTAACCGTATTACCAATTGTATTATTGCGTAAATACATTTTATTTCTTATCTTTAATTCCTGCGTTTGTCATTCATTGGAGACCGAATTTCATCTCGGAATCCACAACAGATACAAACGCTGTGACAATAGTCACAGGTAGTGTTTACTTCTTTGTTTGTGTCTGATATGTACGCGTCTGTGCGCTCCACGTTGAACCGAAAATATGTCGTCTCTTATCAGCGTTACTGGATAGGTAAGCATTGTTCAGGAAGACATTTCGAATCCTGCGACATTTGTCTTCATTTCAGTATACGTTATTTACTTTTATTTTTCAATCTTCTGTAATCACTCCATTAACGCCCATCGTCTCAAAAAGGTGGACAGTAATTGGCTATAAGCCAGGACACGTGACAAGTCCCGTAACCAATGAGAATCGAAATAGCACGATATATACTTATATTTATTTCCCCTAATGTATATTTAAATCTATTAAAAAGAAGGCAAGGGATGATTATAAATAATTATATAGCTTAAAATGTAAATCAAAAAATTGTACCAAAACAAGAAAAACAAATCATTGTTTATCGCCATTCGCTCTTCATATCTCTATCAAATACTTAGCATATACATTTTTGTACAATGGCTAAAAGAGGGACTGATGATTTACCAGTAGAATGACATTTGAAATTTATGCTCTAATAACCTTTGCAATGTGAGCGTCTCTCTCATATATTTGTATTCAGAATGGATGCAATATATATATATATATATATATATATATATATATATATATATATATATATATATATATATTGCATCCATTTATCACGGGCAGAATAACCTAACACAGCGCATTCCATTTCAAGGTGGTTTTAGAAATCAGAGTTTTTCATCTTCGATATTGCTTGGCAAACAAAACAAGGGAATACTGACAATACCATGGGTCATAGATGTCAGCAACGACAAAGTTTTTGAGAATATTAAAACAAAGAAAGAGGCTTATATACTTAACATCAGAAAGTGACTATAGTAAAAACAGAACCAGTGAATGAACTTTTGCCAAAGCTTTATTGCACTTTACTCTGACGACTCGTCTACAGCGTGCTTTTTTTATACCTGATAGATCTTAAGGGGAGATAACTGATGATTTACCAGTATAATGACATATGAAATTTATGAGGACGTGGAAAATTTGATACTCATAAGACAAATCGAACTCAAGAGGAACAGACAAAACAACTAACTTACCTAGCGAGTTTCCGCACATGGACGGTAGAACAAGGTTTAGTAGAGATTTTTGAAAGAAATGAAAAAAATTTAGTAAAAGCTTCAAAGGACAGAAAATAGTGGAGTGCAATGATCGCCCACGTCCTGAACGGATACGGAATATAGAAGAAGTGGAATAATCATTGTCGCAAAAGAACGAGGCGGTTGGCATTGATTGGTCATAATCAAAGGATGCAACATGTTCCATTAGCATAAAAGGGGCGTGACATGTTCTGTTGTCATTAATCCCTGGCAATATAGACAGGCAAACCATTTCCTCTTTAAGCTTGTTTTAGAATTCAGAGATTTTTTTTCTTCTAAACTGGTCGCCAATCAAGGTAAGAGAGTCTATTCTTCCCTGTTATTCAATACATAATTTAAGGCAGATTGGGCCATACATTTTTTTTAAGATGAAATAAACGGAGTTTGTCTATATTTCTGAGATGAGGTATTATGTACAGTATTTACATTAGTCGGACTATTGTCCTCATCTTTGATGAGGACAATAGTCCGACTAATGTAAATACAATGAAATAAACGGAAACGAATCGACCAGAATTTTAACTTTGTTCGCCGAAATCAGGCTCTGCTCTAATAACCTTTGCAATGTGAGCGTCTCTCTCATATACTTGTATTCAGAATGGATTTTTTTATAAATCCGTATTCAGTAACGCATTTTATAATCTTATAATTAATACAGGAATATCTTAATGTTCGTAATTATTACTGGATATTACGATGGACCTCAATAGATTAAGTATCAGAAATCACTTTAATAATTGTAACTGCGTTATTCCTTATAAATAATGATACATATTCATGCAAGTAACTCTGCTAGATAGTCTCCAGTCGATAAAATCAAAGGTATTTCTATAGTCTCATAGATTCCATAAGAATTATTTCGACGTGTTCATCTGCAACAGTAGCAGATCAACTGTCGTCCGTCCATTCATCGATTCATCACAATATCCTGATGTCTTACGTCTAAAAGGGCACGAACTCCAATCTGTTAATATACTAGAGTATACCCTAAGGAAAATATTTACAACATTGATCATCATTGATTACAGATTAGAGATACCAATGTTAGGTGGTTATCACAAGGTTTGAGACATGGCGACTCTGTGGTAGGCTGATTCCCTTGTCTAAAACCAATTTCTGTATAATTTGGCTGTCTGCCTTCGGGCGTGCGTTGATTAATCCATTGGTTTCCTATTTGCCAATATAATAATTAAGGATAGTTTAGGGTTAGGCGAGATGATTGCTTTCCTTGAAATCATCGACCATGATGGCCACTGCAATCACAAATTCATTTCGCTGATTCTGACATCGTTAATTGTGCTTAGTTCCGCCAACAAATATTATTCGCATGTTAAAAGCAAATAATCGTTAAAGAAGCCAGTACAATTACCTCACTGTTTAGATATAAGTGCTGATTTCACTACATTCCTAAAGACAATAACATAAATAATAATAAGTTCTCAATCCAGAAATTACAGAATGTATTTGGATTCATCGTACAGGAAAGGGGCATCTAATCCACGAGTAGATACATAGTTAAATAGAAAATTTATTTTTTGACACTCAAACGAATGGATTAGTATTTTTCAAAAGGCGTAGTTGGCGGAATAAATCAGAAAACTTTATCTTGATTATATATATATATATATATATATATATATATATATATATATATATATATATAGTCGACTCTCCCGTCGAATTCGACGTATGAGGGTCAAGCAGATCAGTTCCCAGGAAACCGACAGCCCAACGGCACATTAGATTTCATTATAGTTGTGAAGGTTTCGTGCAGGACCATCCACACTTTTGAAGGGACGAATATAGAGACCTGGTGCACTAAGTGCCACAAAGTCAAACGACCCTCCGCAGGTTTTGAATTCAGAGTTGTCCTTCATATATATATAAATAATTATATATATATATATATATATATATATATATATATATATATATATATATATATATAATTATTTATTTAAAATATGATTCCTATTTTTAAATAAATAATTATATTTTAAACTCTACTTTTGTATCGAGTGCTGTTTTTTTTAAATAATAACAAAAATACTAAAGAACTTTCGATTATTTACCTAACGAGTTCTTTCTTATTTCATACATACATATATATATATATTTAAATAAAATTCTCACTTAAAAAATTTTGAAAACTTAGCGTTGCGTCTTTGCGCGTTCCACGATCTTACACACCCGTAAACAATAGCAGATATTCAAAAAACATCTTTCGGTCGACATACAGATATATCGTCTCAAGTTTTTTGATTTTATAAGAAAAAAAAAAAAAACACATGCCTGATGATGGATGGAAGGCCGTCCGTAAGTACTAGCATTTTAACATCAAATAAACTGAAAAACTACAGACAACAAGTTTTTCTTCAAGGATCAAAACTCGCACTCTGGATGAACAGGATTTTAATGCATATATTATGTTTTTTAGCGACGGATGTCGCCAATAATCGCATTAATACTTCTGATTAATTCTATGTGTAATTATTCTTTTTATATATATATATATATATATATATATATATATATATATATATATATATATACAATAAAATTAATGTAATAACAGAACAAGTGATGCTTCTCTTTTCCTTTCTCCTCTTCCTTTCTTTTTTCCTTTTTCTTTGTTCCCTTCATGAAAAAAAAAAAAATCAGCTCCTCTCATTTCTCTTGTCCGGTGAATAAGAGATCACCACTACTACTATTGCTTTCCCTAGAGACATATACCATTCTTCTTTACTTCCTACTTTTTGGAACTATCTTAAAACACAACTTCCGTTAATATTGTTTTTTCATTTTTCTGTTTATTCCTGGAAGAAACTTTGAATCCATTCATTGTTTTGAAACCTGACGAACGGAAACTGGATTCTCGATTTTGCGAAAAAAAAATATTACTATTGATTCCTGAAGATGCCGATTTGTTAATATATATATATATATATATATATATATATATATATATATATATATATGAGATGACGATATATATTTTATATATCAAGAATAATATTAGGAAAAATATATGACAAAGTTGTAAAAAGTTTTTTTTGTGAAACGTTTTGTCCTTTAAGACAACCTCGGACTAATTTTTTTTTACATTGGTGTGACTGCATATGCGCATGAACGAGGGATGCTGGGAATTTTAATAATATATTCTTTTTTTTAGCCGATTTTATTTAAATTCTTTTTTTTCTATCGCTTTTGTTAGTAGATATCCCACATTGTGTAATAAATGGTTGTGTTCTTGCCACTACTTTGTTTAAAGTTCTTCGCTGACAGAAAGTGGAATGATTATATTGAATAATTTGTTATGTTGGGTTGGACAACTATGTGACTAGAAGCTTTGATACATATTTATAACTGAATTCATACATTGACTATTTCTCTCACTATCTATTTAGTGATTCTTGATAAAAATACAAAAAGGATTCACAATACCATTCGTCCTGACTTGGTATCCCGGCTTCAGTCATTTTTCCGCCATCGTAATATAGATTCCCTGTGCATTTTCTCTGTGTAATTTAATGGTAATTGTTCTGGTTTTCTTCCCTCTTTGGTACTCAGAATTTATGTTTTAAACTCATTACTAGATTGGCAACAAAGTGCCAGCATTTTGCATGTTGGAATAGGTAGATGTAATTGTAAGTTCTACGCTAAAAGTTTCTTGTTTCGCTGTTATCGCTTGAGGATATCTCTCCCGGTTTCTTTTGTTCCAGATAAACTTATTCCATCCACTTGTTTGATCTTCAAAAATTTAAATAAAATATCAATCGTTTTCTTCTGTCTTCCCAATTTACTGTTCTTACTTCTTTTTCTCATATTCTCTGCTACTCAGTAACCTCATAAGTCTTAGTGTCTTAGTGTCTTGCTTGGCGGGTAAATGATAAATATATGGCCAAGTGGTTAGAACGTTTGCATTCTGAACATGAGACCCGGGTTCGAGTCTCAACGTGGACGATTTGTCGGGACTTTCTAATGATATCGAAGGCGGCACATTTGGAAAGTACCTGAAAACCATACCACGGGTTGACTCAAGCCTTGTGAGTGAAATTGGGTAGACGGAAGCCTTGAGTGCCGTCGATAGCCTTGCTAGCACGAAGTCACAAGTCATCGTGGCCGAGGGCTTGAGCGTGCTGGCCTTGTTTAAATTGTTGATCACGCTAGATAACATAAACTGTAACTAAGGTCTGCTCAGCATAGTTGCAGTATAAACCTCAGGTGGGTCTCTGTGGGTGTTGAATAAAAACAAATGAGCCTGAGCAAGCGTCTGCAGTAGGGATTGACTAGCCGGCCGAGTAGACGGGTATACTCAAATACGAGTGACCAGCTATACACACACAAACACGCACACAGAAGTGTGTGTGTGTGTGTGTGTGTAGGGGTGGGTGTTACGAGTGTGTGCTCATTGTTTTTTTTATTATAAACATTTATTTTCGTCGGATACAATTATGAACTATAATAACAGATATTGATGTCAGGCTTCAGTATCTCTCTATATTTCGGAGATGAGATATTATGTGCATTATTTACATTATTCGGACTATTGTCCCCATCTTTGTCGCCATATTTATTGCAACGTTTCGGTCGCTGTACGCTCCGGCCTTCTTCAGGTGGTTGGAATTTCGAACTTAACCCTTTATTTCGATCATTGGGTTACCATGTTTAATGGATGTCAGTTATCAGTTATATCCTTTATCCACTGTGCCGTGTGTTTTCAAGTTCGACATTCCAACCACCTGAAGAAGGCCGGAGCGTACAACGGCCGAAACATTGTAATAAATATGGCGACAAAAATGAGGACAATAGTCCGAATAATGTAAATAATGTCAGGCTTCATTTTCAAAATATCTGAAACCTTACGGCTTCATCACGTGGGAATACGTGTTCACGTAAGATCACGGGAGTTGTGCAATGTCGAACCTGGGTAGTACCTGGAAGGGTGACCGCTTGGGCATACTAGGTGATGTCATTTTGGATGTTGTAATGGATCATGGCTCGAAAATGTTAATCTGAGAGCCGAATTCAGATACCGGTTTAGTGCGTTATATTCAGTTCAGGAAGATATGAACCCACTTCTTCCGCCACCGCTCCTGCTACCGCCCGTCGCTATGTCGTAATTGGAAGCCTTGTGTCACTCAAATCATTACTATTTCCAAAAAAGAAAAACAAAATGAATCAATTAAAAAATGTGCATAAAATAATCCATGGGAGTTGATGCACCGTTAAACAAGAACAACCAACCAAAACAAATATCTTAGAATTATATTCCTTTTCATTTTTAATCGTTATGTTTTTGCTGATTTTCTCGAAGATGGTGTTCATTGGTTGACTGGTAATTCGGGCCTTATTTTCTGCAGCCACTGTATGCAAATACCGATATACTTGAAATACAGATGCCTGTCTTACTGCATTATCGTATTCAGCATAAATGCCTCACAGCTGACGCACAGTGAACGTATCTTTCACCCTAATCGCAAGAATTTCGATAACAGTTTTTAAATATTTAAAGCCCCATGAAAAGGAAGAAGTTGATGTCTCGGATAAAGTTTCTCTAAGTGTTGTAGAATTCTTTTAGACATTTTATGATATCCTCTTGACAAACTTTCATTATCTTTCTTCTAAAGCAGTGGTGGCCAACCTTTTGATTCCATGCGCCAATATTTTATACGATTATTTTAAATGTGCCACAAAATCATTCACTTCCATTCAGTATGTGTTGTAATATGGACATATTTTAAAGTTATAATAAAATCTATGTATTTGAAAAATATATGCTTATGACCAGGGGCTTATCTTTTTAACACTTTCGCAAAGAACGTGCAATAAATATAAAATCACTGTAATAAATGAGTAGACGGGGCTTAGTTTATTTTCATCAAAAGGATGCAATGCGCCACTTGTAAGCATCCAATGCGCCACTTATGGCGCATGCGCCACAAGTTGGCCATCCTTGTTCTACAGGGAAGTCGTCACAAATAGGAATATCAGGATTCAGGAATGAACGAGAGTTGGGATTTTCATTTTTAAGTATATACATGGAAAAAAATTGCCTGATTCTCTCAAGTGTATATCCAGATCTATAGATCTTCTATGTGCTATGTCACTAAGGACGTTGGCGATAATGCCTTTCCACAATTTCCTGCCATTTGAAGCTCGTACCTAATTTTTTCATTTAGTAATCGCACCTAAACCCTATTCTGGCATCCACTTTGATAAACTCGAAAGGTAGATTATTCGTTGTTTTTCTTTTACAAATGCCTTCAAACTGTCTTGTTGCTGTGGAGTTATTTCGCAGTGGAGGCTTGTATTTGTACTAAATTGGTCCTAAAATAGGTCGACTTACAAAACGTTAGGAACTAAGAATTAGGTATTACGCAGAGTAATCTAGTTCTGGTCCCTGACTACATTCGTCTTCGACTAACTGTCGTCCGACATCGACTAGTATTTAGTCACCCCCCACGAGGGTATCATGTGGCACAAGGCCGGTTTAACGTAGGATCTCGGAGACCGTGGGCTCGGCCAAAAATATACCCTTTGTACCCGTATAAACGGGTTCAGGGTCGGTTTACCTCCTCGAACGAGACTCTGCCCTTCGGCAGAGCATCGTTCGGGTTCTTCCCCGCCCGAAGGCAGAGAGTTCAACCGTTCAGACGGTCGCCCGACATCGACTCACCGTCGTTTCTTTTACTACTCCTACATATATTAGGTGGGAGAGGCTATTAACTATAAAATAGGTGTGTTTCACCATAACACTTGCGTATATAAAATTTGTCAAACCCTCTTTCTTTATTATGTGGGGATATATTGTTTAACTTTTTCTGATAATGTCGCGAATTCATAAATCAATCAGTATGAAACAGTTGGGTCGTCAATCTCTTTGTAATTCACTAACATTAATATCAGTTATACTCCATGACCGGTTTTAGCTGAGGACGCAAAATGTGGCATCAAGATCTGAAGACTCATTGGAATAGCGACAGCTGCTTTCCGAAAGTTAATCGAAGCATTTTGGAAGAGGGAATGACTCTCAGAAACAAAGACAACAGTACCGATTTTATGCGATATCAGTACATATCTATCGCATTAAACGCTGGACAATCTTCTTGTATATGAAGAGGCTTGGGACAAGAGAGATGGGATCCTAACGAAGAGTGTTGAGAACAGGATAACAGTACATTTGAGTAACGGAGAAGCTTTGTAGTAAATGGAAATATTTTGCATAAATATAGATATGGCTTTATTAATTAACAAACCATCATTATATTTCTAGTTTTCCATTTAGTTAGCGCGACCGTTACACACTGTTAATATGTCATAAAAAATGGACTGTTCTGTTTTGATCGTGTAGAAAGACAAATGATATATCAGAGACGCTACAACGAGAAAATGAATGAATGAAATAAAGAAAGGGAGATAAATGTGTTTAATGTCTGCTTCAGTGAAACGAAAAAAGTTATAAATTTCAAATCTTTTCTTTTGTACCGCTTTGTTGGCGGTATGAAAAAGTGCGCTTGGAGTGTGTGTCTATCGATGGAAGTACCTTTACATCCGCTCCATTATAATTCTGCTTGTCCCTCCATTCTTTACTTAGATAGTTCACACGACCGTTACGCCCTGCAAATACCTAATGAATAATGGTCTATTCCGTTTTGCCCGTGGAAAAAACATGGAAATGACACATCAGAAACGCTACTTGGTTTCACTGAGAGAATTAAAGAAAGAAAGAACATAGAAGTGTTTAACGTCTATTTCAGTGTAACGAAAATGTTATCAATTTTAAATATTTTCCTTTGTAACCCTGTACTTATTGGAATAACGACCAGGATTCATTATTATAATTGTTATTGCAGTATTTCTTTTTTTTTAAATTGTTAAGCGCAAATATTTAACAAGTCAATATGGGAATTTTCCATAGATATTTTATAACCGCGGAACACGGATGGAGCTTATTTTATCATTTACTTAAGATTTACGTTTTTATCAGGGATATCAAATGGGAAAACCCTGTAACTTTCACAGGTAATTCTAGTTTATAATAATAATAATAATAATAATAATAATAATAATAATAATAATAATGGGCTGTAATTGTTATGACAAGTACAGCCCACACCTTACGAAGGGCTTTATCTATGTAATTTATTTTTTTTTTTTTGTCAGTTGAAAGTGTCATGACGCCATTTCTAACCTTAGGTCCCTGGGCGGGACCCGGAGAGAAAAGTGTAAACGCCAGAAATCAAAGAAAATAATAATAATAATAATAATAATAATAATAATAATAATAATAACGAGAAAAGAAAAGAAAGAAATAAAGAACGATCGAACAAAAGAGAGAATAGATGAAACAATAATGCTGTCGTTCACTTAGCGACTGTTTCGATGAAATGGAAAGCCTTGTGAGTTTTGAAAGCCGAAAGTACTGAGGAATCATACGATAATTTAAATTCAGGTCCTACGCGGAACTAATAAAAAAAAGATTGAACGATGGAAAATTAGTATAAAAATATTACAACTTAAATCACTCTACAACTAAACCCGACATATATAAAGTAGGTATACATTAATGAAAAACAAAATGTGCACACAACACGTTTGTATTGATTATATGATCATATTAATAATGACATCAGTAATAAAGTATCAATAATAAACATACCATTCGTTCAAACACTCAAACTGTGTGCCTGCGTCATTCACGCACCTTTTTTACCTGCTAAGTAGTTACTATAATTTATTCAAAAAAAAATTATAATAAATGTATTATAATTAAAATTATGAAAATAAATATATTAAAAATGATTTGAATGAATTAAATGAATCCTAGTACGTTAGGAGACCCAGTGGATAAAAGTGTTAGCTGAGTAATCCAATGATTGACTCAAAGAGTTCTGAGTTCAATACCTGGCCACGGCAGAGTTGAATTACTAAAGGATATTAACTGAAAATAAAATATCCAAAAAAAGTGCAATCTACCCAGAGGACTAAATAAATGGTTCGATTTGAAATTACATCGTATAACACCTGAAGAAGGATAGGGGTTACAATGGTTAAAACATTGATAATGGCAATAAAGTTGAGAACAACAATCCGAACGGTGTAAATTATTATAATACTGGTGTAATTTTTAATGTATACCTACTTTTGCAGACCCATATATACATGATGACCCACCCCCAGCTGTTTTGAGAATATTTATTTACTTCAAAGGAATTCAAAACACAAAAATTCGACCCCCCCAACTTCTGCTCTTTTTGTAGTGTGCCTGTCAATTCTTAAAAGACGCCTCGAAACTCACCAAATTGAACTTAACGAGATTCTTTTTCACAGCCTCTTTCATCTCATGCGCATCCTCAAAGCATGGATTCATAAGCTTGATCTTTTAAGGGTTTGTCTTAATCTTGGAAAAAAAAAACCTACTCCAAAGAAGAATGGTGGCTGTGGTTGTTTTTAAAAGCAATTATGTCTCTCTTGAAAAACTCTCAATATTTCTGGAGTGTACCAAATTTTATATATAAAGACAAGGAACCCTATAAATCCTGATCAGTAACACTAAAATACTGTTACACACATACAGAAAAATACTAATACTAAAAGTATTTTTATCTATAAAGAACAGGATGTGTGTGTGTGTGTGTGTAACGAATGCACGACCGCAATTTTCGACGGATTTGCAACAAAATTTACATGTACATGCTCCAAGTTAGTGGAAAGGCTAAGATCGACTTTGCATTTCCCAACTCCTATCGACAGTGGAAATAATTGATTTTTCTTGCTTCTACGGCAGTTTTCATGTAGTTTGCGGCCATTTTTTATTGGCCAGAATGAGAGCCTGGCTGCCCCGAATAGTAGGAAGTTTCTATTGGCCAGCGTGAGAGACAACAGCTGACTGACACGAATGTTAACAATCATGCTAGCATGCAAAAAAAAAAAACGATAGCTGCATTCTTCACAAGTGGGAAAAATTTAAATCTGCATGGCACTTTACCCCAATTGTCTCATTCGCTTGCTGAAGACTCAACGTTGATTCTGATTCCGCAGAACTGGGTTGGGTTGGGTGTGAAAAAGTATTTGTTGTTAACATTCTTTTTTCATTCCGTTTTTCCAGTTACGAGTCCTTTTTTTTTAAGCTGATCGTTTTGTGTTCATTTTGTTTAGTTCTTTTTTCATAACAGATTTAATGTTTAGTATAGCGCTTAGAAAAAATTCGCAGTTTGAGATAGGTAAGAAGTAAGGCATGTAGCAACATCAGCACGGCAAAGGGCACTCCTTTAAAGGCAAGTAAGAGCAAAAATATTTTAAGTCAAGTGATAGCGATTGTTGTATGAGTCGTACGATTTTTGAATCAAGCACGGGCCACGCCAGGCCATGCTGCTATTAAACCATAAAATACAACCAATCCAGTGTTAAATATTAACACATTTAGGAACAAATATACTATATAATGTTAATAAATGAATCAAAACATAACCCACTCGTAAGATACTATTTATTATTGTAAAATACAATAATTTTGGCACATGGCCTAAAAAGTGGGGAGTGGGGTTGAGTTTGGTCATCCTTACCTATCCTATACCTAGCTAAACCGATTCACGACCCATTCATTCGATACAAATAACCCATCCACCCAAAGAATTCACCCATCACCTTTTACTCTTACATATACCACTTCATATTCACAAATGGAACCTAAAAATTAACCCCATGATTTAAAATTTCTCATGTACAAATGTTCATAATATATATATATATATATATATATATATATATATATATATATATATCGAAGATAGAAGTTTAAAAGCAGTACAATCGGCTTGCTAATCGAAAGATCCTCCGTCGCTCGATCGGTTAAGGCATGTCAGGCTATATGATGGTTCAGTAAGGGGATACAGGTTCGATGCCTGACGGAGGACGAATATTTTCTGTGGAAATTTCTCGGACATTCAGGCTGGTAAATGTGGTTTAATACTGTTTATTATAAACAGAGCATTTACTTAAATATTTGCATCTATAAAATGAATGTATAATCATAAAAATGTCTTAAAATAATTGTCGGATCTTGTCCATTTCATAATGTGTGACGTCATTTGTTTATATATGGATAACAGAGATTTTCAAAAAATACGTTTAGCTAATTTCTATTTTTTTTTCATGTTTTGAAATGATTTCGATTTATTTTTTCCTAATAAGTCATCTGTAATTTTTTAGATAGATTTATTATTTTGGGTTCTGGGTTATCTAAACTGGTCGACGTGATCTGAAAGGGGGTTTCTAAAAATGATTGTTTCTTACGACATATTGCGGATTTTCAAAGAGATAAACTTTCTCTGCATGTTTTGGGTTTTGGAGACAGTGAAAATTCCTCTTGGTAAATTTGTGGTTGTTACTTTTAGATGGCTCTGTATAAGTGTGTTTGTTTGTGTATGGGCTTACGTAGAGATTTGTTGAAAATTTTTATTGTATTCGTTGATATGGGTAGGGGTTGTTAGGTTTGTTTTGTTGTATTAAGTGTTACCTGTAAGTGTTGGCTTTGGAAATATGTGTGTGTTCTGTCCTATGTCTGGCTGTTTTATGGTATAATGATATGTTTCAAAAGTTTGTTTGTCTGTTGTTAAGTGTATTTTGGTAAATATATTTGTTGTGTGGATGTGTTTATGCGCGGTATTATGTATTAGGATTCTTACCACTGTTGTGCGGTTTTCTATCTATTTTCAGATATCACATGTAGTTGTCTTGTGTTGAATATTGTTTTTATTTTGAGTTTGGTTCGTGCTTTTTGGTTTCATCTCATTATCCGTTTTTTTTCTTACTTGGTAATGTTCTTTTTCTTTCCAAAATCTTCCGGGATTTTTCCTCCACTTCTTTGAATTTTAACTCCTATTATATATATATATATATATATATATATATATATATATATATATATATATATATATATATATATATATATATATATATATATATATATATATGGTAGCAATAAAGTTAGTATACAGTTACTTGCAATAAAAATTAAGACAAAGCAATTAATAAGTATTTCGGAAAATTATTATTAAAAGGTTCTGGTTCATTCTGGTTTACAACGATAAAATGCTATGGAAAATGATATTAAATTAATGAACAATACTGTTCCAACCGCAATCCACCTGCTTCAGTTCTTTGCTTTTTTATTATAAGCAAGTGTATAATAATTTTATTGTCACTCTGCATATCACTGTATTTAAAATACAGTGAAACAGTAACGTTGAGAAAAAAATAATGTTAGGCGTTCAAATTTAAAATAAAGTAAGCCCTACGTTAATTCAAAATTTAAAAAAAATAATATAACGGACATTTATTCACGTAAATATTTCACATATTGTTTTAACGACACAGATTACATACATAAATACATATATATATATATATATATATATATATATATATATATATATATATGTGTGTGTGTGTGTGTGTGTGTATATATATATATATATATATATATATATATATATATATATATATATATATATACAAATATATGTGTATGTATATGCATGTATTCTCTATTTTCGGGAAAAAATATGCCTCCTCAGTCATGTATTGAAAGATACATGATCGACTAAGCGTGTATTACGCATGGCACTTAACTGACTGACTGATTTTGCCTAAACAAGACTGGATCTTGTCAAGGCTGATAAACCATGTAAAACATTACTGTCATAAACTAAGCAATAAATACGCTAATTATTATTAAAGGATAATTTTGAGTAATTTACCTTCTAGATCCGACCACTAACAATGTTAGTTCAATAAAATGATAGACAATATACTTGGCTACGCAGGCGCCTCGCAGGATGCAATTTTTAACGGGCTAGTTCCGTAGATATTAAATTTTTTATGCAATGCGTGGGTCATAATATCTAACATAGAATAAAGTCCAAGTTTTGGTAATAATTATATATCAAGTATTTATTAAGTGAATTGTTTCTACATTTTTACTCTAGAGTTTGTGATGCGTTGGGAAATGTTGGATTAAGAGCTTTAACATGAAAAACTATTAGAGAAATTAATCGTAGATCTCATGAGACCATGTACCTATTCTTCAAACGACGCACTTCGGGCTGACTTTAGGCAGTGTCCCGCGGAGAGCTTTTGGGCCTCCGGCCTTTTACACTCAGCGTCATATGTACGTAAACGTTATAAGAATTTAGAAGCAATAAAAATATTTTATGTTTATTCAACACCTTAATTCGGCATAATCTTTCTTCGTATACGCAAGCGATCTCCTTAATTTTTTTTACACTTATTTTGCGCGCAATTTTCATTCTCACCATTCTTTATGGACCCTTCATATAAAGCCATTTTTAAAAGACATTAGGCAACACAATCTATGTAATATTTCGAATATATCACAGTAGGCTTGCGAAAAAAATTGAAAAAAAAAATATATGAGCAACGTACCGTGCCCCAGTTAAGTTGTAATCACGGTTAAGTTAGAAGCTAAAAATCGCAGTTGCGACAAAAAGCGAAATTAAAGATAAACCTTTAATAAGGAATTTAAAAAAAAACTTTCACACTGTTTGATATTTAAATTTAACTGTAAATGTGTTATTTCTTTAATTTTTAACCACGTGTAACTACAGTAGTTACTAGCTGTTTCTTCAGGTTGTTTGTGATTCGCCGAGATCGAAAGACGGACAGACGGACACACGTACACTACGCTTTATTTATATAGATTATGTAAATGTCATTTTCATCTGCATTTATTCTTTACATATTTTCATTAACCTTGATCCAAATTAACCTTTTAAAATACATCCACTAATCTTAATATGAATAAATTGTCTCTCATGTGGTGTTCTCTGCTTTGAGTTAATCATGTAATTTCTTTCTACAGTCTATTAAAATTTACATTTTTTCTCCTTGTAATTGTGTCTTCTTTTTTATTTATTTATTTTGGTTTTCAATCTAAATTTCGACTCATAACTTCTGTTTTGACATTGTTTTATTTCTATTCCCGAAATGGTACAGACATTTTCCTTCCAATTATTTAAATATTTTTGTCGAGTTCCTTTGAATATTTCTCCGACCTAATCGTGATCTTTTAAGTTCTTAATTGCATCGTCACATATCATTTGCTTCTCTAAAAATTTACCGATATATTTCTAACGTTTTACAATCTTTTGTTTTTCATCTTTAGTTTGCTAGATCTTCATTAGGCATGTGTTAGACATTTACGAAAACGCTACCATGAGTTCAATTGGGAAATATGTTTAACAATTACCTCATAATAAAGACTTATTTCTTTATTCTCAGTTAGATTCGCTATTATGGAGGCAAAATCACAATACTGTTCATAATTCCCAAGAGATTGTCGTATTTTAATTTTCGTATTTTTTTGTCTCTTCGTTCATTTTTTGTGACATTTGCTTCTCTTTCTATGTACAGTTGGCTTTTACTTATTCAACTCTGATATTTTAAAAATAATTTTTATCCTTCTGGGCAGTTCATAGATTATCTAGAGACGTTAACCCGCAATAAATAAGTAACAAAGCATTGCATCCACAGACGTGGACAAGTGATCAGAATGAAATATGAAAGCGATAATTATTAGATGTCAGATTCCATTTTGTGGCAGAGCCGAGCCAAATTTCCGCACGGGTGACCTGACTGTAAATCTCTATCTTTTATCGGACGCCTTAGATTAGTCTGAAGTGTATAAAGGATGACAAGACGGAGGCAGGCCGATGTGTATGACACTAAGCAAATGAGACGGCACGTCGCAATTGTTTGAAGGGGGGAAATGGAGAGAGCTTTTCGAATCGGGCGGGGAAGACGTAGTTGGAGTTGCGGATACTCTGATCAACCGCAGTTATAAATAGTCGTGTTCTTTTATGATTAACTGGTCTTTCGTTGCAAAAGTTATTTAGGTCAGTATGAAAAATTTGATATACATATCTATCTCACTACTATCTCTCTCTCTCTCTCTCTCTCTCTCTCTATATATATATATATATATATATATATATATTAAAGGAAAAATCTAGTTGATAACAAACGGATCCGTTTCAGGTCCCATAGTCGTACACTGCTAGTCCTTGTCGGCCGTTTTCAACAGAAGATATATATATATATATATATATATATATATATATATATATATATATATATATTTGTGAACATAGAAGTCAACAATTAGAGGAGACAGTCTGTTTCATGCTAGATGCCTGACGATTGCATCTAGCATGAAACAGACTGTCGCATCAAAGTGTTGACTTCTTTGTTAACTTTTATATTTACACACGCTCTATCTCTGATATTGAGCACTTTATCCCATAAATATAGCACATCTTAAGACTATATATATATATATATATATATATATATATATATATATATATATATATATATACACCAGCCACACGCAGAATATCACTATCCAAAACACATCCTTGATAATGGCTAGAGACGTATCCGAGAGCACTTGGAACAATTAAAACTATGGACATATCCTATATTCTTTAACTACTGAAGTAGGGAAAATTGTTAGATTGCTGGAACAACTCTATAAAACGTGACGTAGAGATTTTTAAACTTGAATGTAACATTACTCATTATATTTATTTATAGACAGTGTAGGAGAAGCTGACATGGAAATATTGTGAATATGCTCTTAAAAATTAAAAATATCACGAGTATGATTTCTTTAATATATCCGACATACAAATATTGCTGCTTCTAACTGTACATTTCACAAATCGTAGATATTTTTGCCAGTCTATTTCGAGATGCAAAATTCGATTACTGACAGACAGGAACATACTGTGGCTAAAGTAGTTTAACTGCTCTAACGAACTCAAATGAGAGAAGAACACAAATCTGTCAACTATTTATAATAATTTATTCGTATTTCCACTTATAGAAGTTGTATTTCCTTTTGTCAGATTTCCTTTCCTTTCATATCTGTCTATATTTCTGAGAGGAGTTATTGTAATTATTTACATTGTATACGTTGTTCTGACTCTTGCCTTCACCTTTATTACCATATTCACGCCGTTTCGGCCGTTGTACGCTCCGGCCTTGAGAGCAAAAACTTGGCGTGTTGTGTTAAAGAGACATAAATAAGACATGTGGGAGAGATACGACACGTGGAAATAGAACAATCTACGCTGTGAACAAAATATGGAGAGTTGAGTTAAATGAAGATATCAGGAGGAGGAATAACACGTGGACCTAGAACAATCTACCTCGGTGGACGAAATACAGGGTTCAGTTCGAAAATCCAAACACTTGAAGAAGGCCGAAGCGTACAACGGTCGAAACGTCGTGGATATGGTAATGAGGTTGAGGACAACAGTCCGAACAATGTAAATAATGTAAATGATGCCTTTCCTTTTTGAATATATTCTCATTTTATAGCATTTATTAAAATATAATAAGACCTTCGATAAGTATATGTTCATACCTTTTTCTTTCGCCCTTAACTGCAGAAGGGGTCTCTGCGGCACTGTCGTGATGAGCGGACACCATACTCCTCCATGTGTCGGAGTCTTTTGCCAGAGCCTCGACTCCTCGAATGGTTTCTTGGTTTGCTCATTATTTTACGTGCCTCGGACGTTTTAACCTGGCGCAGTCCATTCCTCTCTCCAGTTGATGTCCACCAACTTCGTGGCTCACCTTGATCGCTAACTCGTGGTCGTTGTTGGTAATCTGAGGAAGCCTTCTTCGCTGGACGCTGACCTGCGTCAAGGAAGTCTTTCGACCGGTGGTGCATTGTTAACTACACCCTCAAGTGAGTTTATCACGCCAGCTGAATCGATTTACCGGGGCATGGCAACTTGGAGCCATCACGTGAGAAATTTATGGGTTGTTGAGGACCAGTGATGCCTGTCCACCCGAAACTGCAGCGTTCCAGACATCAAAGGTACTGTCTCTATCCAGAGCTCATTATGCCCACGAATATTTTTTACACTGGATAGCGGTGTGAACAGTTAGCCATTAAATGTCCCTCTTTAAGAAATGTATTGATATATAAACTTAATTAATTGACTAAATATATAATGGTGTAAGGATTTCGTGACTTTTAAATAATGCATGGTTTAACAACTTTGGATATAATCTTGTATAGTATCTTCCCAGAAATGAACTCTCAGCCTTTAAGAATCATTGATGCTTACCTAAAGAATTCGAAAATAATCATTAGAAGAGAACAAAAAGAAAAGAAAAAGTTTTCTGCCATTGTCTACGATGAAAGTAAATAATAAAGAATACTGTCTTGGCTTGGTAAAAGAAATAAATAAAAAAAAAGCAAACTTTTGAAAAGTGATGCCAAACAGCGGGGTAAAGTTAGTTGAAGACCCTGTGAATAAAAGCCACGAGGAATCATTGGTACTGAAAGCTATCTTGGAAGAAACAATGGTCCCCAACTCTGTGTTTGTTTCCTTCGATTGTTCAGAAACACGAAGATTTGAACCTAAAGTTATTCACAGAATCGCATGATTCATGGCAACCAATTGATTTGCCTTTACCATTTGTTTTTGTTTTACTCCAACATATGCCCCTAAAACGATTGTTTACACGTACAGGATTTTTCGCATGCTATGATGAGGCCGATGGCTATTTTAAACATAAAAGATTGATTCGTTGAGTGCTTGTTTTCTGTGTTTACCGTTCCCTTAATTATTTACTTGCAAGTTGTTTATATAATCCTTTTTATTAGGGTTATAATTTATAGGAAAATTACGCCCAAACATATATTCACTCTAGATATAGTGACTCAGAAGATTCGGAAGAAAATACGGACAGTACGAATAAATGTAAGAGTTGTTGAAGCTTAACTATAATCCATTTAATTACGTAAAAGCCAAATGCTTTTATTTCAAATACTGACAATTAAATTGGCTGCTATTCTCTCTCTCTCTCTCTCTCTCTCTCTCGTTCTATCTCCTGGCAGCTAAGATTTAGTTGTTTTCTGTAGTAACCATATCTATATCTAGACGTATTTATCATGTTATTTTAGTAAAAATAAAATAACATGATAAATACGCCTAGAAGTAAGAAAGTATTCTTAATGAATATACGTCAATTAAAAAAACAATACATAAAATTTGAGCAGGACTTGGAACAGACATTGCTATGCATTGTAAATAAACTAGAAACCGATTATTAGTATAGAGGAAGTTGTATTTAGAAAGAACAACGATTGGCAGGAGACAGCCGGCGGATATAGGCGAGAAGCATTCGGTGGTGTCCGGCGGCGTCCGGCGGCGTCCGGCGGCGTCCGCCGGTGTCCTAACATGAAACAAGGGTTTCTTTTTTTATTTGACAGATGAAAAATAAAAGGATACTCCCTGGGGTGGCGTGCGGGGCCCCGCAGTAGAAACTTGGAGGTAGTATTTTTTAAATTTGTAACATTGCGCGTGGCAGTCGTTCGTGTGTTGACGGCTCTCAGTGTGTTCAAGAGCCTGCAGTAATTATTCATTTTCGAAATAGAAGTATTCATTGAAGAAGACATTTAAGGTGAGCATTGATAATTGGTTGTTTTCATTTTGAAGTTGTGGGGGTAACACAACAACTCAACTGATAATAGCAGGTAGGAACAAAAAACCGCGAGGAGGGTAACCGACAAAACCGGTGTCACACGTCCAACCTTCTCACGAGCCAAAAGCCCTCTGATCTCAAACAGAAAAACGCGCCTACTTTATACAGTTTATTTTATTCTGTCCTCTCTTTTGGATAATATTATATATTCTAATATCAGGAACTCTCTCTCTCTCTCTCACACACACACACACACACACACACATATATATATATATATATATATATATATATATATATATATATATATATATATATATATATATGGTCGCCATGATCCTCCGCTTCATTCTCAGCCGTAGTGAAATACAAGCTGGAGCCAGACAGATAGTCTGGAGTTATCGAAAGATTTTTAGTTTTCAAAGCCAAACACGTTCGGAGTTCCACGTTGGATTTTCGATATTGATTTACTTCAAGAGCCTTTTCCGTGTTTCGATATTACCATAAGCTGTCGGAAGTTTCAAATCAGAATTGTCCTTCTCTTGGGTAGAACCTGCTTTACGGGATAACGAACACTATAAACACACACACACACACACATGAGCGCGCGCGCACACACACACACACACACATATATATATATATATATATATATATATATATATATATATATATATATATATATATATATATATGAAAATATATAGAAAATAGGAAGGAACTGGTTAGGTAAATAATCCAAAGTTCCTAAGTATTTTAGTTATTATTTCTAAAAAATAGTGCTCGATACAAAAGTATAGCATAAATATAATTACTTATTTAAAAATATGATTCCAACTCGCGACATCTCATGTTTCAAAACAAGAGCCGAAAACTTCAATATAATTATTTGAATTAAATTGAGTTAAAGTAAGCTCTGTTCCATCTTCAAGCGAAATTTTTTTTTGGAATAACGTATTTCTAATAATTGAAATCAAAAATCAAAATTTCCATCTTAACAGCTAGGGCGAATTGTTTAAATTGGGTAGGCGTGTGTTGGGTGTTAATAATAAGTATCAGAAATATTCCAAAAAAAATTTAGCTTGACGATGGAACAGAGCATACTTTAACTCAATTTAATTCAAATAATTATATTGAAGTTTTCGGTAGGAATCATATTTTTGAATAAATAATATATATATATATATATATATATATATATATATATATATATACTTTAAAAATCAGAAGGTCAGTTGAATCCGCTACCTTGGTTTCAACCTTACAGTATCCTCAGGCGATTTTTATCAATTTGTCTCTCCTGGCTACCTCCCCGGTCTTTTTTTTTTTTCTTTCCCTCTCTTTTTATGTTTCTCTTTCTAGCTGTTTCTCTTCCATTAATCTTCCACTATTGACAGTTTAAAGAATCCTGCGAGTTTAAAATTTAAAATTCACTGGTGAAAATGATCATTAACTAATGGTGTCTTTATTCCAGTTGTATGAAATACTTTGCTCTGTTTAGAAAATAAACTGTGGACGCTTTTCGGTGTGTCAGTATTAAAATTTAATATTTAATGTTTAAAATTTCATATTGTGTTAATAGGGTACACCTGGATTATACCAACGGATTACTGTGACGTCCCACGGTGTCGCTGCGCCAATCGTGACGTCTGCCTGGCCGTGCCCGCCGTGCTGTCCTAGTCGCGGCGCCAATTGTGACGTCACCCCGTCTGTCTCCACGCCGTCGTCGTCCTATCCAGTCTTGTGACGACCAATGTTACTTGGTATTGGACGCGGAACCAAATGTGACATTCTAACCTTTTGCTGATTCGGATGGGAATCTGGATAGATTCGGTACCAGCCTTGTCGTTCACAGCTCGCCTCCAACATCTGGTTACCGAAGTAACTGTTTTGATTTCTAGTCTAACCTACCCACGTTGTGATTTGATCTTAGGTAGACGAAATCAATCAGTCGCCGGGCCGTAATGCAAGCTGAGTCCGGACAAGGGTAACACCGCACAAGTATATGTAAAAGAAAATAAAATAAAAACTCGAAAAGTTCATATGTGTTAAAAAAAAGGATAACAATATTTTATATCTTGTTGATGAATACAGGACAGCGTCTTTTTCCCAACCCGCTATATGGATTCGTGACACTTTGTGTTTGTTAGGCGAGTCTTAACATCTTATGTTGTTTGTTCTTTAAGAAACTATTTCTTGGTGTATATTCAGGCGATATTCGTAAAACTTTTTTGGTGGTGTGAGTCTAAGTCGTTATTCAAAGATAGATTGTTCTTTGTTAGAAGTTGATGTCGTGATTTGCGTGGAAACTTTTAGTCGGGTTCCTGCGAGGCGGGTCTCACTCTGAAACTCCAACCCAACTGCTCAGCTGCGCACTGCTAACTCAACGCAACTCACCTGCTGCAACTCGTTGCGACTCTGCTTATATGGACGCCGACCAAAACCGGGGTGGTCTTGTCGGGGTTTGAGTTTCCTTGATAATTCTAAATCCACAATCCACTTCTTTTTTTTCGGTGAGGAAAATTTATTATATTCCATTTTTGGTAGTCCTTCCAGATTATTCCTTTTTCATATGGGTATCTCACCCAATCACTTCAGGGGGCGTCAACAGGTTTCCCCTCTCTCTCACAATGGCATCTCACGCCGATCCCTTCAGGGGGGCGTCAACAGGCCTCCCCTCCTTCTTCACATGATTACCTCCGCCCAACGCTCACGCCACCATTCAGCCAACGGGCGCTCAGCGGCGTGGGTGTGGCAGGACTTGCCTCGGTTTAAAAATTCTTGCTCAAAGAAAAAAAAAATCTTTTTTCTTTTTATTTTCTTTCTTTTTCTTCTTCTCGACAACAACCCAATACGACCCGTAGTGTGGTCTCTTAATCTCAATTTTATCCTGAATGTCACCTGGGATTTATCACTCGTGACCTTCGCCGATTATCAAGTGGGTGGTCATCTGGCGACTTGGACGCTACAGCCAATTATCTGTTCCGATAAAATAATTTTGCTATCTTGGCCAGCTCTTGACAGTAAACAGGTGCCTTTTCCAAACAACATCTCCGTAGATAGCTAATGGTTTAATCTTTCCTTCCTGCTATACTGCGGGTGGTCCAACGGACATTTTGTTTTTCGGTCAGTGCGTGCTTAATTATTTTTTATCTCTCAGTTTCTGTTTCGTAGGCCACTCGACCAACCTGAAACTTTCATTATTGCCATACTCGGTGCGCAGTCATAAATCAAACGCGACAGATGCGCGACCTTACTTTCTTCGCTAATGAAAATATAAGCTTTCCACTTTTCTTTGTTAAAAAAAATTAAAAAGAATAACATCGCTTAGTGTCCTTTTCGTGATGGCTTCTTATCACCTAAATTTAATTCTCGCCTTTTCTTTTTTCTTTCTTTCTCGCAACCCTAAATAGTATCACATTACTATATATATATATATATATATATATATATATATATATATATATATATATATATATATGTCGGTTCTCACGATGCAAAAGATAAATGAGAGCTTGGTTAAATAAAGAGATGCTCAACTACCACGCACATACATGTGTCTCCTGAGGACCACATTGGTGTTTACTGAACAACTCTGCATATATCTTGTTTATATTAGTCATTGCTTGGGCAGCATTCTCTCCATCAAAACATCATTGACCATATTGATGCAGGGTTTGCCCCATGTCAGCTGTTGCCATATATATTGTCGTTTTAATAATCTCTGTATTTTAGACATCATTTCTTTTAAGTACAGTGTCGGACATTTCTTTCCTCAGATTATTTTTCTTTATGATTCATAAAGATCTCTTCGCTTATTTAGGGGAATGTTTTGCCGTTATTGTTTTTTACAAAAACCTCATTTTCTTCACTAGTCTCGATCACCTTATTATATTAATAAAGGAAAAGGAATCCTTTTCTGATTCTAAGTACAAGCATCCTTAGAATTTCTCTCCCTTTCTCATTGAGAGTCTAACCTGATCTATAATTTAACCCCTTGCTATCGTTGGAAAAAGAAATGTTTTTATTTTTTTGCTTAGATGATTTTCCATGTCAAATCTGTTTCTATCCTGGTAGCTGCGCTCATGACACAAACATTTCCTCCTGGATCGTAGAATCAGTTCGATAAGATCAAATTGGCAGCTGATTTATAAAATTATCTACAGCCTGTTGTTAAATGTGGTAAGAACTGTCATGTTAACGTTAAAGCCTCTTAAACGAAACTTCTCCATTAATCTATTAGTGACCCTTTCCTATCTCACATCATTATGGCTGATGGTAACCTCCAGGAAACTGACTCGTTGCTCCTTCTGGGGCTAATATTGTCGGCTGGCATGAAGTGGAAATATTAGATTGAATCAATTGCTAGTTCTTCTGCTAAGAGTGTTCACTGTGCCATGTGTAGACAATTCTTCTCTTCAGAATCTATCTCACATATTAATAAGTCTATCATTTGGCCATTCTTTGAATATTATTGCCACGTATGGTTCAGTCCTACTGCTATATATTTAAAGATTCTTGATAAATATCTAAAACGAATCAGCAATATTGTTGATCCTGACATGGCATCTCGGATTCAGTCATTTTCCTACTGTCGTAATAACGCTTCCCTGTGACTTTTCTATAAATATTTTCAAGGTAATTCTTTGAATGGACGCTTTGCTACGTTACCTGGACTTTATGAATGTAAGAGCAGTACTAGGTTGTCGGCAAGATCTTATCAATTCACAGTTGAAATGCCCAGCTGTAAGAGTAAGTCCTATGTTGATAATTTCTTCTGTCACATTTATCGCTCATGGAACTCACTCCCGGCTGCATGCTTTCCAGTCAATTTTGATCTTTACAAATTTAAATGCAATGTCAATCGTTATCTAGTTCCTTCTTGATTAATCTTCTATCGTTCTCGCTGCTTAATATTCTTTCTGTTTTACTTATTATTCCCAATCATTAACCCAAGCCCTGTGTTTTCTTTTGTTTTTATGAGACAAAGTGATAAAAAGAAATCATTTTTATGAAGTACGTGGTTTGAATTGAAATCATTAATCAGTAGATGCTTTCGTGTTTACTGCAATGGCAATGGATTAATGCGAAAGTGAATGCAAATCCGGAATAAACCGATTTCAATTTTCATGCGGACAAAATTTATGCTAATAATCAGGCGATTTCATTAACAGTAATTTAAGAAAAATGAAAGAACAACCGGAAATTAATCTGCTTGGACAATTCAATAGTAAATTCTTACTCATATTATATGTGATTTTTCGCTTTCGTTCATTGGCGATCATGATCCTCCACAACTTCTTTTTGTTTGTATCGCTTAGCATGTTCATTTCCTTACTATACCTACCAGTCCCTATTTTTACATCCATTTTTCACGCGTCCTGGGTATGATGATAAACTACATCCGCGTCTTGGGTATGACGATAAACTACATCCGCGTCCTGGGTAAGACGATAAACTACATCCGCGTCTTGGGTATGGCGATAAACTACATCCGCGTCTTGGGTATGACGATAAACTACATCCGCGTCCTGGGTAAGACGATAAACTACATCCGCGTCTTGGGTATGACGATAAACTACATCCGCGTTATGGGTATGACGATATACTACATCCGAGTCCTAGGTATGACGATAAACTATATCCAACTGCAAGGCCTCTGATAATATTTTTGAAAAAATTAATGTTGCCAGCTATACGTTTTTTGAAAAATAATGTTTCCACCTAAAAGTTTTTGAGAAAATAATGTTGCCATCTATACGTATTTTGAGAAAATAATGTTGCCAGCTATACGTTTTTGAGAAAAAAAATATTACTAGATATACGTTTTGGAAAAATAATAGTACCAGTTATACATTTTTGAGGAAAAAAATATCAACAGAAATAGATTATTGACAAAGCAAAAATATTACCACGAAAAAAAGTTATCGACATTAAATGATCCATTGAAGTTGATATGACGTAAAACAAAACAAAACAAACCAAACGAAACCATTTTTCACGAACTTGTTTCAATCGACCCTATTGAACTTCAATATTTCTCTCTGATATGGAATTCTACTTATTATGTTTATAAAAAAAAGGTTATTTTCTGATTCTAAGGACTAGATTCCTTAGAATTTTACTTAATTTTTTCGTTCTTCATATGCTCTGTCTATTACATTCTAAGTATCCTTCTGTAGAACATCTTTAAAGCGCCGTCTTAATTCGGTGTCACATTTCGCGCCATTCGTTCAAACATTTCCTTCCTTGATTTTCACATTTCCAATTTGTAGAATTAACTTTTGTTGTTCTTATAACAGAGAACTATATATTCTGTTTTCTTACAAATAAACAGTAGTCGTTTCTTCCGATGTTCATTGGGATGTTTAAAGTTAAATTAAAAATGACATTTACGTCGGTTTTGAACACAAACACAAGAAATGTGTTTACTTTAAGCATAATACATACTAATTTTTTGGTTTAACGTTCTTCGGTAAGGTGGTTATTTTTAGTATTTTGATTCAGACTAATGTCATTCAATTTGCTTTTTTATCGCAAGTTTTCGGTCGGCGACTTCTCTAACTGTCTTCAGTTGTCTGTCTGTCTGAGTAATAAAATATATTCGTAGTCTTTGACAGTACCATATGAAGCCAGGTTTGCCAATGTCGCAGAAAGTTTTTTTATTCACCAGCCTTCTACATTTGGCATTTTGTGTTGTCATCTTCTTTCAAAACTCATTTGTTGGGGCAGAATCTTCCATTAAGGCACAGGCTCTGTGCTCCCCCCCCACCATTGCCAAAGGCTTTCAAATGTTTACAAGATTTTTCAAACTGCTTTGGCTGTTTGTCAAGTTCCCAAGAGTACAGAACGACGTCACTTGAGCTTCCTTAAATTCGAGAATTACTATGTTTTCCCAAGGCTTGGCATTTTGCCAATGA